>CM060638.1:17494202-17931702 GCA_030578275.1 Meda fulgida | reverse complement strand
AAATAGAAACTACACAATCAAAATAGTACTAAAATAACACTTGCAAATCATTTGCAGATGTCTACTTGATTGATATCTACTTTATGCCAGGACTCAGCTACCATTTGTCTTATGCTTTGCATATTGTTTCATTACAGAAAGCTCTACTGGCTCGATGGGGACAACATCAGTATGGTCAACATGGACGGCACCAACCACACATTGCTGTTCTCCAATCAGAAAGGCCCAGTGGGTGAGTGACCTGTCTTAATTCTTTACCTTCTGTTTGCCTAAAGCCAAAAGAAGGCCAGTTGGAGATGATGTTTTACTCGTTGACTTCTTCCTGCGACAGGTCTGTCAATAGACTTTGACATGCAGCAGTTGTACTGGATCAGCTCAGGGAACAGCACAATTAACCGCTGTAAGCTGGATGGCTCTGCACTGGAGATCATTGAGGGCATGAAAGGAAAACTAACCAAAGCTACAGCCCTCGCCATCATGGGTGAGAGAGCACCATAAACCTGTTTCTCCAAATGGATTCTTGATATTCAGGAGCGTATATCACACTCTGCATTATTAAACCTTACATTTGGAATAACAGAATGACCTCTTTTATGTGTAGGAAATAAGTTGTGGTGGGCCGATAAGGGCACAGATCAGATCGGTACATGTGACAAGAGCGATGGAGGCAACTGGAAGGTTCTCCGGAATAACACCTCACCCATGATGTATATGAAGATTTACAATGAGACTGTGCATCAAGGTGTGTGTTTTCATATTTATATTGATTATGTTAACCTAAAATGCATGTGACTTTGTCCTCATAAATGATTATGGAAGTGAAAATGAGAAATTGGTCTTTGTAAATGTAATCATTTTTAAAAAGAATAAAGAAATTCATTAATTAATTAAAACAATATTTAAATATTTAATAATTCATCATTATGATTATTTTGGTGATTTATTTATTTATTTTTTGTTACTTAATTTAACTAATATTCGATTTGAAGAATATTAAATGTTAAAATAGTACACATAATCAAAGAGGAATTCCTGGATTGTCAGATGGTAAGACAGATTAAATATCAATATTATAGATGTTATTACATTTTAATGAATGCTTTAAATTATATAAATATATAATATAATTTATATTAATTATTTGACCCTAAAATGCATGTGACTGTCCCCATAAATGCTTATGAAGGTGAAAATGAGACATTCTTCTTTATACAATTACAAAATTTTAAAAGAAAAATGTGTTATTCTAATTTTTATTAAACTATTAATTAATTATAATTTAACAACTAACAATTAAATAATAATAAAAAATATTATTAATAATAATAATACCAATTAAATTATTATTTAATTGACTAAATATTCAGTTTAAAAAATGTCCAATTAAATGTTAAAATAGTTAACATAGGTTAATTTAAGGGGAATTCCTGGATTGGCAGATGACAAGAGCGACAAAATATTGATATAATATAAAATTATAATAGAGTAATACATTTTAATTAATGGTTCAAATGAATACAAACTATAAATAAAATAGATACTGTGATACTTTTAATCACAGAATGATACAGTTTGGACGTGATTGATCTCTACTATAGGTACCAACCTCTGCAGTAAGAACAATGGTGACTGTTCTCAGCTTTGCTTGCCAACTTCACCAACTACAAGAGCCTGCATGTGTACTGCTGGATATAGTCTGAAGAGTGGCCAACAGTCCTGTGAAGGCAAGATCTCATACAAGCATCACTAATGTACCCATTTGCTTTCATATTAGCACATTTTAACATTGTGTGTATTGTACTTTTGTATAAAGGCATGGGCTCGTTTTTGCTCTACTCCGTGCATGAGGGCATCCGTGGCATTCCTCTGGACCCATCAGATAAATCTGATGCCCTGGTACCGGTGTCGGGCACCTCTCTTGCTGTGGGCATTGACTTCCATGCTGGTGAGTACGCAGATGTCTTTGTCTCCATAGATTCAGCCTGAAAATTGCCCTTAATGCAACTAAGTTGGTGTTTTGTGCTTCTTGTGCCCTGTAGACAATGACACTATATACTGGGTTGACATGGGCCTGAGCACTATTAGTCGAGCCAAGAGAGACCAGACCTGGAGGGAGGACATAGTGACCAATGGCATCGGACGTGTGGAAGGTATCACCGTTGACTGGATCGCAGGTGTGTAAATGTGCAAAAACACGATTAAAACACATTATATATTAGTGTGTCTAACACTTAATGTTGTTTTATTAAAATAGGCAACATCTATTGGACGGATCAAGGCTTTGATGTGATCGAGGTGGCCAGGCTCAACGGCTCCTTCCGCTATGTGGTCATCTCTCACGGTCTGGACAAACCACGTGCCATTACTGTACATCCAGAGAAAGGGTGAGGAAATGTGTGTTTGTTTAGGAAAGATGATGAGAAAAAGGGTGTATTTGCATTTTCTCCTTAGTGTTGAGGGAAGAAAAGGTCTTGGACTCAGGTATTTGTGTGTACAGGTATCTGTTCTGGACGGAGTGGGGTCAGTATCCACGTATCGAAAGGTCTCGTCTGGATGGTTCTGAGAGATTAGTTCTTGTCAATGTTAGCATCAGCTGGCCCAATGGCATCTCCATTGATTACCAGGTTTGTACATAAACAAAATGTGCATCTTTTCCAGAACAAGTTTGTTGTTGGTTCTAGTACCAAATGTAATTGCTAATCAGAATGTACTTTTAAAAGACATTTAGTTATTACTATTATTAATATTATATAAAAAAAGCAGTTAAACCAAAACGCTAAGGTGAGTGCTGGATCACTAATGTTGTATAATGTGTAGGAGGGCCTTCTGTATTGGTGTGATGCCCGCACTGACAAAATTGAGCGCATAAATCTGGAGACTGGACAAAACCGTGAGCTGGTGCTGTCTAGTAACAACATGGACATGTTTGCTGTTTCTGTCTTTGAGGACTACATCTACTGGAGTGACAGGTGCAAATGCAGTATTCCTTTACTATTGTCTGTTATTCCCTTTTTTTAAGTGACCCCTTTCATTTATATTAATTTGTTCTCAGAGATGATTATGCCTTACTCTTGCAGTGTATTTTACAGATAAGGAGCTTTTTATCTTCTTCTGTTTCCAATAGGACACATGCCAATGGATCCATCAAGAGAGGAAACAAAGACAACGCCACAGATATGGTCTATCTGAGAACAGGCATTGGTGTGCAGCTCAAAGACATTAAAGTCTTCAACCGTGCTAGGCAGCAAGGTGGGTATTTTCCTAGACAAGGAATATATAAATATAAAATAAAGCAGGGGTTTTCAACCGTAAGAACCAGGGCTGCACGATATTTGAAAAACCTGACATTGTATTTTTACAATATACTGATGATCTTTACTTTTTCTGCGATATATTGCAGTATGAAAAAATACAGGAATGTTCACCAGGTGACTTCTATAACTATATTTGGAAAGAATGTATCATTCTAGAGTGAGTGGAGTGATTTTGTTGGAGAGTGCAAAATAAAAGTAATTTAAAAAGCTGGAATTATTTTTATTATTGCAAACTGTTCTTTTAGGGTTGAACAATTTGGGGAGCTTTTTTTTCTCTGAAGTTTGGTTGTTCACACTTGGGTTTACAACACAATTAGGGTTGGAAGTGTAAACTCAGCAGGGCAGTGGCCCTCTAGAACCGGATTTGAGAAACTATCCACTAAGCCATATTGTGATATTGATTTTATTTCTTTAAATCGTGCAGTCATTATAAGGACCCCTTCACCCAGGCTCTCAGCCAATTCATAGACCCCAGTATATAAAAAAGTAGATTTTCTCTGAAAGCTTATACATCTCTATGTAGCTTATAACAACAGTAACTGTTAATTTAATTCATAAATTAACATATTACCCTTTCCAGGTACCAACGTCTGTAAGGTGAACAATGGTGGTTGTGAACAACTGTGTTTGTTCCGTGGTAACGGCAATCGTACCTGTGCCTGCGCACACGGCATGCTGGCAGAGGATGGCCACAGCTGCAGGGACTATGATGGCTACCTCCTCTACTCGGAGCGCACAATATTGAAGAGCATCCACTTGTCGGATGAAACAAACCTCAATGCTCCGATTAAACCCTTCGAAGACCCAGAGCACATGAAGAACGTCATAGCTCTTACCTTTGACTACAGAGGCGGCGGTGGGAAGGGAGCCAATCGGATCTTCTTCAGCGACATCCACTTCGGTAACATTCAGCAGATCAGCGATGACGGCTCCGACCGCAAGACCATAGTGGAGAGTAAGTGTCCAATCTTTTCATTCGTTTTCATTGTTCTGTATTATGCAAACCATCTGGATGAGGATAAAAAGAATATAACTGTGTAAAAAATGATAATGACACCAAGCACTTGAAGACAAATAAATGTCAATTAGTTTTGTAAATACAGACCTACTCGATGAAGATCTGTTGTTTTAATCGGTTTTCTCTTCAGTTTTGCCTCAGCTTCACACACACAACTGTGTCGAATGTCTCGGGTCATTAAGTCTTTTTTTTTAAGAAATGAAAACTTTTATTCAGCGAGAATTAATTAAATGACAGTTAAGACTTTTAAATTCTTACAAAAAAATTATATTTCAAGTAAATGCTGTTCTTTTGGACTTTATATTCATCAAAGAATCCTGAAAAAAATGTATCACTGTTTCCACAATAAAATTAAGCAGCACAACGTTTTTCAACATTAATAATAATAAAAAAATGTTTCTTGTGCAGCTGATTAGTGTATTAGAATTATTTCTGAAGGATCATGTGACATTGAAGACTTGAGTAATGATGCTGAAAATTCAGCTTTGACATCACAGGAATAGACTACATTTTTAAATATTTTAAAATAGAAAACAGGTATATTAAATTGTAATAATATTTCATAATATTTTTGTTTTATTGTATTTTTGATCAAATAAATGCAGCCTTGTTAAGCAAAAATAAATTAAATATATATACATATGAGAATGACCAATCAGAAGCAATAATAAGTAGTCCAGTATAGTAAATGTACATACATTTGATTATTAAAAACTATCTTTCAATGTCTTTTTTTCAATGCATTTCATTTTAGCCTGTTAGACAGGTGCTGATGGTTGTTGAAAATGTGAAGTAGTAAGAACACAAATTAAAGTTCTCTTCAAAATGAAAATTCTGTCATCATTTACTCACCCTCAAGTTGTTACAAACCTGTATGAATTTCTTTCTCCTGCTGAACACAAAGGAAGATATTTTGAAGAATGTCGGTAACCGTTGATGGACCCCATTGACTTCCATAGTAGGAAAAAAAATACTATGGAAGTCAATGCGGCCCATCAACTGTTTGGTTACCGACATTCTTCAAAATATCTTCTTCTGTGTTCAGCAGAAGAAAGAAATTCATACAGGTTTGAAACCACTTGAGGGTGAAATTATGACTTCATTTTCATTTTGAAGTGAACTATTCCTTTAATTTTGGTGCAGTGCAAACATTGAAAAAGTATTGAACCTCTTTACAAAGTTTGCATTGCTGTTGTTGTAAACTGTTTATTCATGATATACCATCTTATGAATCAGTCAAGAAAGTAAACATGCATGCATTCAGCAATAGTTTCAAATCTATTGAACATCTGGATTGGATGTTTCAGCTCAACTAAAGTATGTTGCTCAACAAAGAATGATGGTTGTACAGTTTCACATAATGACCCATTATTAGATGATATCATTGATGTGTTCCCAGGTAATTCAGATAGAAGGCTATTTCTGGCATAACAAATCAATGTAGTTCAAACATACACCTGATATTTAGTATCTTTATCTCAGTACATCATTAGTCCCATTACTGATATTGGCTTTTATTGCATAAACGCATTTAATGCTTCTGCATAGTCCAGTTCTTTATCCTCAGGGTTGTGGAGGGGGGTCCAACTCCACAGGGTTAAAGGGCTGCACTGTGGCACTTCCTGGACACATAATGCACCCACAGCCTTTGCAGCACACCCGTCCCAGTGACAGCAGCTCTCGCCGATATTTGTTTGACATGAAAGCATATAGCAGTGGATTGGCTATAACCGAAGAGCTTGCTAGCAGCCGGGCAATAATGGTGAAGTCGTGATGATGTGCGTGTATATTGCTGCTACTGGTACCAATGAGCATGAACATGAGGACATAGGATGGCAACCAGCAGATGGTGAAGACTAAAACCAACAGGACCGACGTCTTTGTCACCCGGTTCTGATAGTGCTCCATTTGCGGTGCGCTACCTTGCAGTCTTTTCCTTTGTAAGAAGCCGTAGAGTTTGGTGTACATGATGATAATGATGATCAGAGGCAAAGCGAAGCCAATCAGGTACAGAATAGCACTGTAGACCAACTGGCTGAGGTCTGACAGAAAGGCAAAGCAGACGATAGGCGTCGTTCTCAACTGCCGGAAAGCAAATTGAGGTGCTGCAAGAGCCACAGCCAGAACCCACATAAGAATCACTGAAACCCACAGCCAGCGGCGCAGTCTGAAACGATATGTCCAGGTAGGGTACACCACAATCAGGTAGCGCGTTACTGCTAATGCAGTTAGAGTGAATACGCTCGCCGAGTTACAGGCCACTCCCAAGAAACTGATGACTTTGCACAGGATGCTATTGAAGGGCCAGTAGCCCAGTGCTATAGCCGCGGTGTGGAAGGGCAGGCAAATGAGCTGCAGCAGATCCGAGGCACTCAAGGCTAAAAGTAAAGTATCTGTCCCTTGAAGAGTTTGGAGCCCATTCTTCCTCCTCCGTCCAGTCAGGACATAGATGACCAGTGAGTGTCCTACCAGCCCAATCACCATGACTATTGCGTCCAGAATTGGTGACAAAACCTGTGTCAATTCCCACTTCAGATTCCCAAAATCATGGCTAATATTCATACTGTCGCCTGCTAATCCTCTTGATATAGCCTTCAACATGAATTGATCACAATGAGGTGTAGGATGGCATACGTACAAACTGAAGATGAAGATTGCCATCTGCTTCGGGCTAATAATTAGCTCCTTCAAGGCTTAATAACTGTTGGAGTGTTTACTCCAAAAGATAAAGGAAGTCTCCGCCGGGGTCGTTGTTAATGTTTAGCATTAGCGTTTAGTTCAATATCTTCCTGGGAAGTTGAGAATTCATGTTAATGCTCTTTTCTTGTACATAGAAATTTTACATTTCAGAATTTTTATTATTATAAGGTTTTAATGACACAAAGTCTACATCCGAAAGTGCATCTGGCTCACTGCCCTGTCACTCATCATTAAGGATCCATCATTTTATGTTTAATGATGTAGAACAAATTCAAGAGAGATTTAGCAATAACCAATAAAATATTTAATGACTACAAGGCTAGTTTCTAGAATTGAAAATAGAACATTGACTACAATACAATTTAACTACAATAGTTTTAGTTTTAATTTACAATACCAACACTGTTTCGAATGTGGCCAAAGACTTGCAGGATTACCATAAACATCTTTAGTTCATAATTTGTAATATGAAAGCACTTCATCTCACCGTATTAAATATTAAACAACTTCTTTTATTTGGGATTATGGAAGGTGCTTACCTATCCATGATTGCGGTTTGCTTGTATTGATTGAGTGAAACCAGGCAACCTTACAAAACCTGATTCCCTGCATCTGTCAAAGGGTGGCAAATTATGAACAGTCGATTTAACTTGAATCTAAGTACCCAATTGCGACTTTCTTCTTATGATAAATTAAATGACGCTTCAGATTCATTCCAATTCCATGAGCTTAGCTATTCCAGGACTTTGACCTTCGTCTGCAAGGAACGCAAGACGACTCATCAGTTGTTCCTACTGTGATATCCTCCTGACCTTCAAGTTGGAAGTAGGATAGTTGTTCAGGTATCCATCATCTAGGATATCGATTGTCAGATTAACTGACCTTTTGTTATTACATCTTAATTTCTGTGATGATGACGCCTCACTTGTTAATTTAGAAGTGGTCAGTGGCTATTGCTTAAGTATGATATGTTTTACAGGATCATTATTGTTTTGTTTTTTTTAGTAAAAGTAAACAGCTTGGTTGAGTGTTCTTCCTGTTTTATGGGGGGAGTAATTGCTGTCTTTAAGAAGTCATTGGTGTGATGCAGATAGATGCTGTGAACCGTTCGTGAGCTCATTAATTCTGTTGCGGTTGACTATTTTTCACTGTGACTTTGACTCATTGAGACTCTTTGGATGGCGTTGACTGAAGCACATTGCACTACATTGCTTCTCACCCCAACGTTGTGTTCGAGACTCTTTCAGCAGTCCTCTCTTTGTGGAAGAACTAGTCACCGTGGTTAAAGAGATTCACCAAGGGAGGGGTCTTGTATGCACAGGCACCCATCCATGAAATGACCGGATGACACTAAGCTACTAAACACACACAAGCACCAGCAACAAAGGCTATCTCACAGCTCGCAGAAACCAACATGCGCACGTATCATGGGATTAAACCGTTCACTGGGACCGGATTAGTAGTTTTAAAAGAGATGTTTTGGACTTGCAATGTGTTAATCATATTCATTTACTCTTTGAAGGATATATGATACTAAACGTGTTTAAAGGTGTCACCAAAACTTTACAAGAAGTTCAAATGCCTTTTTTTTTTATGTGTCATTTTTAGCTGTAGTAGAGCTGCAATGAACAGTTTGTTCAAACTAAATACAGTGTGTCAACAACTGTGCACTGAATTATAATTAAGAGAAACAGATTAAGTTGTTCTTGGATTAGTAACAAGCAGTCAGAGCAGGATTCTCTATATAAATCCAAGTAAATTTTTCTCTTTATTTCGTTCAACAGGTGTTGGGTCAGTTGAAGGTTTGGCTTATCACCGGGGTTGGGACACACTTTACTGGACCAGCTACACCACGTCCACCATCACACGGCACACTGTGGACCAGAGTCGCACTGGAGCTTTCGATAGAGACACCGTAGTAACTATGTCTGGGGACGACCACCCCAGAGCCTTTGTTCTGGATGAATGTCAAGAGTACGAACCTTGTATATTAAATTTTCCATGATGCAATGTTTTATAGTCATTCTACTTGGTGAGGAATAGCAAGAGTTTGAAGTATATGCAGTATGAACTATTACCCTACCAAATACCAAAAATATTCATATTTGTTTTGACTGCCAAAGTGAAGTTCACGTAATCAATAATGGTGAAAGAAATGGTGTAACGCCAAATGTACACTCAGTCCAACCTCACAAAACCTTCTGAGTGCGTAAATCCCCAAAAAAGGTAGAAAAATCTGCAAAGGTTTTCCAACTGTTTAATTATTACTTCAACAGAGGCCTCAAAAAGACAAAAAAGTGCTGTGAAGTGCAAAACGTTTTCAAGATCAATTCTTCATCAGTGCCATATAATTGCAGATACACACCTGCGTCCATATTGTGCATGTTATATACTCGTTAAAGTGATAAATTAACATTTGGAGAAAATTTTGCCTTATTCGTTGTGTGTGAATAATTTTTTCTACTCACGTAATTAGTAATAAAATATTTTTTGTTTGTATAATTATTGAATGCTTTATTTTTATAGGTTCATGTAATAATTGAATAACTTTACTTTGCCCTGTGACAGCTTACTTTTTTTTATTATCATAAGTTGAAAACAAATCTTGTTGCTTTTGAGAAGACAAGCACATGTCAGTTTCCATCTTTGAATTCCATTTCCTCCTGTGCTCTATCCTTCAGCCTGATGTTCTGGACTAACTGGAATGAACAGTCTCCCAGTATTATGCGAGCATCTCTTTCCGGAGCTAACGTCATTGTCATCATCGGAAATAACATCCGCACCCCGAACGGATTGGCCATCGACCACCGTGCTGAGAAACTCTATTTCTCTGACGCTACTTTTGACAAAATTGAGCGCTGCGAGTATGATGGCAGCCGGCGCTTTGTGAGTTCCTTTGTATTTGTCTTTTTTATGTTTGTTCATGGTAAAGTGAGAGATGGTATTTTTAACGTTTACCTGGTAGATCATGACACTAACAATGCATGTTCATACAATGAGTTCATAAGCTTAGTTCATAGAGAACAGACACTACTAACATGTTGAATTTGCTTGCAAAATAAATGGATCTAAATTGTATCTGTGTGATCAGGTGGTCCTAAAGAATGATCCAGTGCATCCTTTCGGTTTGGCTGTGTACGGTGAATATATCTTCTGGACAGACTGGGTGCGCAGAGCTGTTCTCAGAGCTGATAAATACGGCAGAGATATGAAAGTCCTACGTGCTGACATTCCTCAACAGCCAATGGGCATCATCGCTGTGGCCAAAGACACCAATAGCTGTGAGTGACTAATCTGTGTTAAATCTACATAATTAGGATTTTTTTAGGCCTATGTACAGATCTACATATTAAGTAGGGTATATACAACTGTATAATTATAAATATTTATTTGAGAGTTATTATTGCCTAATGCCTGGGCTTAATGTATTAGGAAATGTTGTAGTTAACATTACCTAAGATTAATAAATGCTGTAGAAGTATTGTTCTTTCTTAGTCCATGTTAACAAATGAAACCTAATTGTTAAGTTTGCTAATATAACAATTCATAGTAAAAAAAATTGTAGTAATAGTTTTTAATAATTGATTTGAACTAATTTATGAAAATGATGGGAAATGTGAACTCTTCATAAATATATAACAACGATTGCTTCAGCCTCAATTGCCATTTTAAATGAGTAATTTGTGTTTGTGTACGTCTCTAGGTGAGTTTTCTCCTTGCCTCACCAATAATGGAGGCTGTCAGGACCTGTGTCTGCTCATGTCAGAGGGACGAGTCAACTGCAGCTGCCGTGGAGAGCGCAAACTACTGGGAGACAACACTTGTGTTGGTGAGAGGGACAAACAGGAAGCTACTGTCTAAATATAAGCCTATTCTGAAAATTCTCTATTAGTTTCCTGTGAGAAGTGCAGTATAATATGAACGTAATCTCTCTCTCAGCGGAGAACACAACCTGTAACAGCATGGATGAGTTTGAGTGTGGAAATGGTGACTGTATCGACTACAGCCTGACCTGTGACAGTCAAGCTCACTGCAAAGACAAGTCTGATGAGAAGCAGTCCTACTGCGGTAAGCATGACACTGCGGCTCTATTCACTGGTTTGCAGTTTTAATAAGCATTTCCTAATCTGTATTTGAAGTATTAATTATTGATCTCTCTTTTCTGGTTGCAGTGAACCGCATGTGTAAGAAGGGCTACCGGCGCTGCATCAACGGACGCTGTATCAGACACAGCTCCTGGTGCGACGGCACCGATGACTGTGGAGATGGTTCAGACGAGCTGCCGTGCAACAGTATGTGATTGTTTGGAATAAATGGCGAGATTATGGGAAAGGAGAAATACACAATCTTTTTTTGTGTGTAGTTGACTTGAAAAAAGTGCAGCCGTACTAGTTCCTCGCTGTTTCCATCTGTTTTCTTCAGTGACTCTGTGCAGCGCTGCGGAGTTCCAGTGCAGAGACGGCTCCTGCATCACTAACTCTAGTCGCTGTAATCAGGTGGCGGACTGTGAGGACGCCAGTGATGAGATGAACTGCAGTAAGTATTAATGGAAACAAATCTGGGCTGTTAACCAAAGGGTTGCCTGTTTGAATGCCACTAGGTTCGAACATCGAACATTCAAAAATCATGTGAAGGCATTAGTGTTCATTTTGTGAGCCATTTTTGATTTGGTATTTGTCTTCACCTTCAGATGAAAATGTTTATCTGTCTTTGTTACATTTTTGTCTTTCATAGTTTTAGCCGGTGGAAAGTCATTGCATTTTTTTCATTACCTTTAGTCAAATTGCGGTTGCCAACATTGATTTTGGTAGCTATTTTATATTTAGTCTAAGATAATTATAGAATTAATCATTTTTCTCTCTTTAGACCAATTCAATTAAGCTTGAGAAATTTGGATCAAGTTAACAGGCTGTATTGACATTGCACTCTTAGCAGTAGCACTTGCATATCTCTTTTCCTTAGTTGGATATCAGCCTGCACTTTGATTGCAGATTTAGTCGCAGCAAACAGCGCAAGCGGCTCGTGACAGAACACAAAGCGACTGAATGACACTTTAATTTGCTGAACTCCAGCTTACTTGTTTGTCTGCGTTTTCAGATTATTCTTCAGCAATGTAGAGAATGAAACCGGGTAGAAAACGTGTTATTTTAACAGAAAAGCTCTGATTGGGGGATTTTAATTATTGAAATCTGTTTCATTCTGTTTCAGTCTTATTCAGTTTCAGATTGATTTAATAAAAAAAAAAAAAATTATAATTCCTAAACTAAAAGAAAAAAACAATACTGTGTCCTTTCATCATAGACAGTGTTCGAAATAAACCTTTTTATAAATACAAATAATATACAAATTTTCAAGGGTATTTTTTTAACAACAATAACTATTAGTTGTAGTATATTACGGTATTATATATTTTCAAACTGATTTCATTTCACACACACACACACACACACACACACACACACACACACACACACACACACACACACACACACACACACACACACACCCACACATATATATATAATTCTAAGTGCAACTTTGTGGACGAACATAGCTATACATTTTCTTCCACACATACAATCTTTTGGTACGTTCTCTTTCAGGCCCCACTGACTGCTCTAGTTACTATCTGCTTGGAGTGAAGGGCATGACCTTTGAGAGGTGTGAGTTCACTACACTCTGCTACGCCCCCTCCTGGCGCTGTGATGGCTCCAATGACTGCGGAGACTTCTCAGATGAAAGAAACTGTCCGGGTTAGACACTTCACATACACACACACACACACATATATAATATATATATACCTCCTATTCTCACAGCTAATGAAATATGTGATATTGCATAATATGACAAATTTTTCACTTTCTTTCCCACAGAGAAAAGAAAGCAGAAATGTCCAGTGAACTACTTTGCATGTCCGAGCGGCCGTTGTATTCCCATGAGCTGGACCTGTGACAAAGAGAACGACTGTGAGAATGGAGCAGATGAGTCTCACTGTGGTTAGTAAATATTTACAGATCTCTCTCCTTTAAGTTACACTTTTTTTACACTCAAATCTGTTACAAAAGTCACTTAATACTTTATCTTCGGTGTAGTTATTGTTCTCAAGACACTAAAAACAATAGGACCATGTGCTTTCATCATAGCCAATGTCGAATTTTTATTATTATTATTTTATTTTATAATAAAAATAAATAAAAATATTTTAAAATATTTGCTCCCTGGAACTGATTTTCAGATATTTTTTTTTTACATGTATTTGTTAATGTATTATTATGGTTGTTATAATAAAAAAAAAACTTATAATAGCAACAGCAACTATTATTATTTTAGTTGTTGTTTAAAAATTATATCATAAAAAAATTAAAGTTATCATAAATTAGATCTTATTATTATTGTCTAGTACCTCTTGTTTGTTTTATTAAAAAGTTACTGTAAATATTTACTTCTATAATTTAATGTAATAAAAATTAGAATATAATATAATTCAGTTTTATCAAATTTAAATGAGAAGTATTTTATGTATCTGATTGATTTGTTAATTTGACCACAGGTACACCTGAAATTTAAGTTTATCAAGAAAACAAGTTTTTTTTTAGATTGTTTTACAGGAACAAGTTCTTTACTTGTGTTTTCTCAGATAAGTTCTGTGCATCGAATCAGTTTGAGTGTGGAAACCATCGCTGCATCTCCAAATCCTGGGTGTGTGACGGCACTGATGACTGTGGAGACGGCACTGATGAGGACAGCAAATGCAGTGAGTCACATTACAACTTACATCAACAAACAAAGCTCTGAACTCAGATAAACCATGTTTATCCTCACTGCAAGTGAAACTTTATTTAATGCACTGCGGGTCGTACTTTTACCTGTTCATGGTTTTTGATGATGAGAACATGTCACGCGAGGACCATCGGAAGAATTTGTACCACCGTAAAGTTTGTTTGGACGCAGTGCGTTTGACGTCAACAAAACAATTTGGAAGCGTTTTGCCCCATTTTAAAAGCTGCTTCTCTGACCTCACTATACAATATTGTTATGGTTAGTTGCGTTTTATATGCATTAAGCATTGTTTTTTTTTAATCCTCATATCTGTGACCTTGTGATAACAAAACAGTTGAGAACCTCTGCTCTATTTAATTTTGCCTTTATTTGAACTCTTTACACTTTAAATCAGCCACGATGAATCTCAGTGTTAATCTAGTTAAGGCTTGCTAATTAAATGTATACGTAACACTGAGTATCTCTTCCAGAGACAAAGACTTGCAGTCCAGAAGCATTCCAGTGTCCCGGCTCCCACATGTGTATTTCTCAGCGCTGGAAGTGTGACGGGGATAAGGACTGTCCTGATGGTGCAGATGAAGGCATTAAGGCTGGCTGTGGTGAGTATAGCTTATATCGGAACTTGGTTTATACCCTTAAACTCTAGAATTCTTTCTGTATTTCTTTCTGTTTATCTCTTTATTCTTTCTCTCAAGCATTCAATAAGACCTGTGATGACTCCGAATTCCAATGTCAGAATTATCAGTGTATTCCCAAAAACTTCATGTGTGATCATGACATTGACTGCCGCGATGGCTCTGATGAGTCGGCCGAGTGTGGTAAGCATGTCTTTTAGTCTTCTGTTTTTATTATTGGTCACACACACCAATGAAGTGATCATGCATGTCAAATGTTGTCTTCCCTTTCATAACAAAGAATATCCCACGTGTGGGCCGAATGATTTCCGCTGTGCTAATGGCCAGTGTTTGAAGCAGAAGAACTGGGAATGTGATGGAGAGTTTGACTGTAGGGACCAATCGGACGAAGCTCCCAAAAACCCACTTTGCACAGACCCAGGTGAGTAGTAAAACCTTGAAGGACTAGGTGAAAAAAATGCACAACATCCCATTTTGTTTATCCCGTGACAGCCCTATAGGCTGAAGATACAGTATGCAGTCTGTATCGGAAACAGAAATGATTAGTTCAAATTTGGCTTGGCTGCATTATAGGTTTTTAATGTGATCAACGTTTGCGTAAGTAGTTGTGTTGGGGAATTTGGCTATTAACATGTAACATTTCAATTATATTCTGATGAAATGAACAAAATGACTTGGGAAAAAAATGAGTTCATTTTTCTGAACGAGACTCAAAGATCTGAGTCAGTAAATTGATCCAAACTTCCCATCACTAATACAAACACCATGGGGCACGAATATGGTAATCACACTACAACTGTATTTATCAGAGTGCCATAATATTACCATCCAATGTCCATCAGGGAAATTTATTGGACCCAGAACAAAAGTTTTATAGGTGGGGATCCTCTTCCCCTGGCCCAAATGAAAACCATGTGCTCATTGTTATTTTGTTTTTGTCCATAGAGAGGCGCTGTAATGACACTTCCTTCCTGTGCACCAATGGCAAGTGTGTGAACGATACATTGCTGTGTGATGGTAACAATGACTGTGGTGACAGCTCTGATGAAAACAACTGCTTCATCAATGAGTGTCTCAACAGTAAGCAGAGCGGCTGCTCACAGCTCTGTGAAGATCTCAAGATCGGCTTTAAGGTATGTGTTTTTCCTTATACTCAATATTTGTGTGAACTAAATAGTTGGGCCTAACAGTGAAGACATGACGTGCCTCTTGCCCGGCCCCCATAGTGCCGGTGTCATCCAGGTTTCCGGCTGAAACAAGATGGGAAGATGTGTGTGGATGTGGACGAGTGCACCACCACATACCCCTGCGCTCAGCGTTGCATCAACACACACGGTAGCTTCCACTGCCTCTGTGTTGATGGCTTTGTGCCGCGTCCTGATGACCCCACCAGCTGCAAATCCACATCTGGTGAGCCTCTCCTCTCCCCATGATCTCTTACGCTCTGTTTATTATCAAAACGGCTATGAAAGTGTTTCTGTCTCAGAGTAAAAGTCAGCCACCATATATATATATATATATATTATGAGATTCACAGTTACAATTACGAGTAATAGTTTAAAAAAAAATCCCTTTCTGTTTCAAAGTCTGCTTGTACGATAAGAGATAAAAATTTGCTTCAATTTCAGAGGAGGAACCTTTCCTCATCTTTGCGAACCGGTATTACCTGCGAAAACTCAACTTGGATGGCACTAACTACACATTGATTAAACAGGTGAGGTGGCTGTCAGTCTAAAAGACCAAACCGATTATCTGTAGACTATTGTAACGGCACTTTGTTGCTGTTTGTTGCCGACTAATGTTGCTGAACTGTTACTTTTGTATGTGTTAACAGGGGCTCAATAACGCAGTGGCTCTGGACTATCATTACGCAGAGCAGATGATCTACTGGACGGACGTGACCACACAAGGCAGCATGATCCGTCGCATGAACATCAACGGCAGTAACGTACAGGTCTGTGTAGTTCAAGAGGATGTGCATTGATGATTCCTGCATGTGTTTAAAAATCATTTGTCTGAGTTCAACCTATGACAAATTTCTTCATCTATGTCATCTTGTTCTGATTGGCTGATGGGCATGTTTGTGACTCTTTTGATGGCTGATGGATAGGTGCTGCACAGAACCGCTCTGAGTAACCCTGACGGTCTGGCCGTGGATTGGGTCGGGGGAAACCTGTACTGGTGTGATAAGGGCAGAGACACAATTGAGGTGTCCAAGCTGAACGGGGCTTACAGAAGTGTGCTGGTCAACAGCGGCCTGCGGGAGCCTAGAGCTGTGGCGGTGGATGTGAGGAATGGGTGAGAGTCTAAACTCAGTTCCTGATTAGTTCTTACATTATGTATTATATAAGTATACACACACACACACAAATATTTAATTTGCACTTGATGTGCGTAATGAGCTTGTCTGACTTTGGTGATTTAATTATTTCCAGATATCTGTACTGGTCAGACTGGGGTGACGTGCCACATATTGGCCGCATCGGCATGGACGGCACAAATCGTCACATCATTATTCAGGATAAGATCACATGGCCTAATGGCTTGACACTAGATTTTATTAATGACCGCATCTACTGGGCAGACGCTCGTGAAGACTACATTGCTTTTGCCAGCCTGGACGGAACCAACAGACACATTGGTGAATACAAAGACACCCACACATTGCTTATGATGTCATTTTCTTCAGGCAATTAGTTTAGACAAAGAAGTGACTCAACCTTCATATTTCGCCAATAAATGACATCATAGATGCTCCGTATTATGTAATATTACAGTTGATCTATTGTTTTTGAGAGCGCTTTGTGCAATAATGTGGCAGTGAGGAGGGGTTTTGTTTCTCACATTCAGAGCATGCTAAATCTTGCGCAAGAACATGCTAAATCTGTCTTCAGTGAAAGGGCTAAAATTGAAGTTTTTTAGAGTTCTATATAAATTAATTTTACTCATTTTGTTATTCATTTATTCTGTGACACTCATTTGTTGACATTAGTTAATGAATTAACTAACAATGAACAATATATTTTTACAGCATTTATTATTCGTTGTGAATATTAGTTTAAAAAGTTCATATTCATGTTAGTTCACAGTGCATTAACTATTGATAACACTTACAACACATTGCTAAATGTTGAGATTAACATTAACTAAGATTAATAAATGCTGTAGTATTGGACATAGTTAATTTCTTGTTAACTTAATGTTGTTAAATAATGTTAACTAATAAAACCATTTATTCATTATTTGTATGGCCTTTCGTGCTGACATGGCTTTAAAATCAATAATGGAAAAATAAATATTATTTTTAAGATAATATTTAAAGGTGCACTGTGTAATATTTAGGAGGATCTGTTGACAGAAATGCAATATCATATACACAACTAACAGTGGTGTATAAATACCTTACATAATAAACCGTAATGTTTTTATTACCTTAGAATGAGCCATTTTGTTTCTACTGAAGCCCTAAATGGACAAACTACTACAGACCGCATTTCGTCACTGTTGTTTTTGGTGCAAAGAAGCTAGCTAAAGTCAGCGAATAGAACACTGTCACAATGATGAACAAGTAACAATATTCGTAATAACATGTCGTTTTACTGAATATCTAAATCTCTGTAAAGAAACTTCATTGCTTAACTGGCTACTCTCTGCTGTCTCAGAGACATATTTTCCTGTCGGCCACCGTAACATCTGTTGGTTGAATTTTGCAACCTCACCACTAGATGCCGCTAAAATTACACAGTACACTTTTAAGTTTAAAAATGTATTTATTTTTATGTATATGTTTTTTATCCTGAAAATAGCCTTCAGTGCTGACATGGTTTTATAATTAAAAAAACTCTCTGTTGTGAATTTATTTTTCTGCTGATGCCATGAAGGTGGGAAAAATAATATTAACCCATAATATTATAGACTGGTTTTCATGATCCAATCAAATCTGATGGATAAAATCAAGTCTCACTCTTATTATTTTACACTGAATATTCTGTTTGTTGCCTCTGAACCTTTTAAATGTGAAGCTTGTGTTCTCTTCCCCACAGTGCTGAATCATGACATCCCTCACATCTTTGCCATGACTCTGTTTGAGGAGTTCATTTACTGGACCGATTGGGAGACCAAGTCCATCAACAGAGCTCATAAAACACTGGGCACTAACAAAACCATGTTGATCAGCACCCTGCACAGACCCATGGACATACACATCTATCATCCCTCCAGACAACCTGAGGGTGAGAAGATAAACACATTCTGTAAATGGAAATGTTCCTGCAGTGTTTGAATTGGTTTCTAAGTGTTGCTCTTGTGTTTGCAGTGTCGGGTCACCCGTGTCAGGTGGATAATGGTGGCTGCAGTAACCTGTGTTTGCTCTCTCCTGGAGGAAACTACAAGTGTGCCTGTCCCACCAACTTCTACCTGGCTGCTGATGGAAAACAGTGCCTGTCCAACTGTACTGCCAGCCAGGTGATTTCCTTTATTCTCAGGGGTGCTTCTTATTAGATTCTCATTATGAGATTTGTTTCTACATTATGGCAGTGTTTAATGTACTGCCATTAATGATTTTTTTTTTTTTTACAAATTAGTAGTATTTCATTCTTCTTTATAAAAAAAGCATTAGTGCATTCTGTACATTTTAATAAAAAGAAAACGAAATACATGTACCGAGACTGCTAACTTGTTTAAAAAAGGAACAGCCTTAGACATATTTCATTAATCAGACACATTTCCAGATCTAATAAATACTTTTTAAACTATCATTTTATTTTCACATTATAGCTGTGTGCTTATCGTTAACAAAATTGATAGAAATAAAATACAATATAAATATGAGAGAAAAACTTATAACTAAATGAAAATTAGAAATGTTGGCTTGTCAACTAACTGAAATAAAATAAGTTTAAGAGTAAGTACTAAAATTACTGAAATAAAAATGTATAAAACCTAAATAGAGATTTATTAACTACAAAATGGCAAAACACAACAAAATTACTAAACTTAAACTAAAATTAAAACAAAAAATAAAAAATATAAAAATCAAAACTAATTCAAAGTATTAAGTACTATAATATTATTATAGTAATACTAAAATAGCACTGACATAATGACTTTTTTGCATATAGTAATGAGAAGTAGGAGTTAGAAATGGTCTTGTCTTAATTAATATGAAAATGTCAACATTCAACAATCTTAATTGTCCTAAAAAAATTAAGCAAAATTTGTTTTTCTTTTGATATTAGAGTAAAGTATGATCTGCCCATGTTCTTGTCAGGAATCACACTCTTCTAACTGCTTATGCTTCTCGTTTATTTCTCTCTCCTCCTCTGACTGCAGTATGTCTGCAAGAATGATAAGTGTATTCCTTTCTGGTGGAAGTGTGATACTGAAGACGACTGCGGAGACCGCTCGGATGAGCCTGCTGAATGTCGTGAGTATGAGCTGTTTAACTGACGAGAGAGTTACCCCATGGCCACTTTCAGTTGTACATAACCTCCTCATGCTCTGTTCTTGGGTTTTAGCCGAGTTTAAATGCAGACCAGGCCAGTTCCAGTGCGGCACAGGTCTCTGCACCAACCCAGCTTACATCTGTGATGGAGACAATGACTGCCAGGACAACTCTGATGAAGCCAACTGTGGTATGATGCCCAGTCAATTGTGTAGAATTGAGTAACCAAGTGTTTAGAACATTTGCTTAATGAAAACTCATTTTCTCCATGTTCAGACATCCATGTTTGCCTGCCCAGTCAGTTTAAGTGCTCGCATCCTAGTCGCTGTATCCCTGGAATCTTGCGCTGTAACGGTCAGAACAACTGCGGCCAGGGAGAAGATGAGAAGGACTGTCGTACGTCTGCTCTTATATCTCTCATTGATTGAATCAGTGTTTAATCTACACTAAGTATGAGGCTGTTTTATGATGAGCTGATAGGCTGAGTGTTGTGTTCTCTTGTAGCTGAGGTGACCTGTGCTCCTAACCAGTTCCAGTGTGCCATCACCAAACGCTGTATACCACGAGTCTGGGTGTGCGATAGAGACTATGACTGTGTTGATGAATCCGACGAACCTGCCAACTGCAGTAAGGAAATAAAACCAACAAAATATAGACTTATAAAGCCACTTTTTATCTGTCGTCATTTACTCAGCAACATGTTGTTGCATTATTATCCTGTTTGACTATCCATGATCTCCTATTAAATATATTTATTAATTAGTTTGTTTACCTGTTTTAACTGATTTCATCTTGTTTTGGCATGAAAATATCCTTTTATACTGATATGCCATAAACAACCAAATAAATAAATATAATGAATTATTGACTGACAGTCCTTATTAAAGCCATTTTTGTTTTCTACAGCTCAAATGAAGTGCGGTGTGGACGAGTTCCGTTGTAAGGACTCGGGCCGCTGTATCCCGTCTCGCTGGACGTGTGATGGAGAGGACGATTGTGGCGACGCCTCAGATGAGCCCAAAGAGGAGTGCGGTACGACTGGCCATCGCTTCATTTGCTCCATTTACACCTTTGATTCATTTAAATATGTTGATTACTCAGGGAAGTGTGTAAAAGTGATTCATTTTATTTTATTTACATAAAAGTGATTACTTTTATTTCTTGTGGTAGATGAGAGAACATGTGAGCCGTATCAATTCCGCTGTAAGAACAACCGCTGTGTGCCGGGCCGCTGGCAGTGTGACTATGACAATGACTGTGGCGATAACTCGGATGAGGAAAAGTGCCGTACGTATTTCAACTGACACACCTGAGACTGCATTTACACGCACAGCCATTTATAGGATTGAATCTAATGTTTTATTATTATTTGTGAGTCATGACCATCAAACATGTCTGTGGGAGGCATTGTGGTTATTTTGTGCTGTCATCGCTCACTCACGTTGCTCACTGATGCATCTCACTTCATGTTGTCTCTATTCTTCATTTCACACTGACCCATTGGCTTGACTCAGAGGTAGGTCTCTCCTCCCTCCAAACCACCTATTCCAGCCTTCCCTTCCTTTTCCTCTCTCTTCTCATCTCCCCATTATTCCATGTGTGTTTGTGACAGAATTGCAGCTTCTGCCCCCTAGTGGAGAAATGAGTTATTTTTCGTCCTCCAAATGAATAGTGAAGCTTTTAGCAGTGAACATTTGTGTTTAGAAGCTCATATCTTTTGAGGTTTGGGTTTGTTTTGTCTTTATTGTGGTTTTGTTATCTTCAAAATGAAAGTGTTTATAATGATACTGAACAAATTAGCAAGGTTATTATGGTCATAAAACCCCCTGGAAAATATCTTACAATTATGCAAATTAATAATCTTTCTATGACTAATAAAGTCATAGAAAATTCTATAAATATATTTACACACACATGCACACACAGTATATTTACACACAGAATTATATTCGCAGATGTGGATTATACAATTAATGTACTTATTTTATATGTTACACCAGCTAGATATAGCTCTTTTTGCTGTAGTTTGTTTTTTTCAGTACTCATAAATAACTGGAAAATTCATGTAAATTCATCATCAGGTGTGGGAACCCTAAATATATTTGTGTATTTTCCCACTCTGTGAGCTGACCTGTTGCCCTTGTCTTGAAATGTGTCCCTTTCTTTCCTCCTATGTTTTCCTTATAGTCATTGTAGTGTTTGTTCTCTCTGGCACATATTTCTTTCTTGAATTTTAAGTTGTTTCTCTCTCCCTATCAGAGCCGCGTCAGTGCTCTGAGAGCGAGTTTTCCTGCACTAACGGCCGTTGTATCGCTGGGAGGTGGAAGTGTGATGGAGATCATGACTGTTCAGATGGATCTGATGAGGTATGATTTAATTTTATTTCAACAGGGTACCCGCGGGTCTTAAAAGCCTTGAAAAAGTCTTGAATTTGATCATCTCAAATTAAGGCCTTAAAAGCCTTGAATTTAGTATACAAAGTCTTGGATTTCGTTACGAAGGTCTTATTTAGTTTTTACCAAAAGTAAAGTAACTGCAGTTTGACTAAAAATTGACAAAAAATGCAAAGACTTTTCGTCAACTAAAACTATAAAAAACAGGATGACTCAAATGTGATTAAGACCAATAAGCATTTTCGTCTGAAGACTAAGACTAAATCAAAAATGGCTGCCAAAATTAACACTGGCCTACACACACGTGCGCGCTACAATGCTGTTGCGTATGTATTAAATATGACTGATATATAATTCAATATATTTAATTCAAGTAACCTCCTTGTACATAATTATTTTCTAGGGTTTAAAATGTATACAGATTTGACATTTTCCCCTCACACTTCTGTCGGAATGGGTACGAAGTTGGCATTGAATTTCATTTGAAATGGTATTAAAAAGGTCTTAAAAAGCCTTGAATTTAAGTTGGAGGATCCTGGGGGTACCCTGTTCAAGGATATCCCCTTGAAATGTAATGTCTTATTTTCTAGGGGGTTCTAGAAACACTAATACACAATTTTACAACACATAAACAAACAATCTTACAAAACATACACTACAAATACAAATAGAATGCTCGCCCTCTCCCCCACTCCCACGAACCACAACTATTGTACAAAAATATAATTACAAAGACTCAACAAATAAATCAGTTACATAAGCATGAAACCAATTAATACCAGCAAGTCCTCAATAAAATCAAGGACCCTAAGAAAATTACACAAATTAAAAACATAAACGGGAAGTTTTAAGATAGGAAAATAAAGATAACCTAAAGCAATAAAAAGAGGTAGTAGATCTCCAAAAATATAGAGGAGATTTAATATAAACATTTGAAATGAACACAAGCCAGTGATTGAGTTCGAAATGGACACCTTAAGACAAATCTTCACCAAGAATTCTAAACAACATTAAGAGGCTTACCTCTGATAATTGTAGTGTTATATTGATAAACAATGTTAGCATAATCAACAAAAATCAACTTTATCAATGGGTAAACTATCATCAAAAGTAATATTCAAATGAAGGGAAAAGAATGACAATGTCGTGTACCAAACACATTACAACAAGACTTATTCTTATTCATTATAAGTATATTGTTATAAAACTAGTTTTGAACCAAGTTAAAATCAGACTGTAAAGAATTCTGCATTTGTAACATATCAGAATTAGTGGTGTAAATAATAGTATCATCCGCATGAATATATACAGAACAATTTGAACATGAATTGAGTCATTAATAAAGATAAACAAAAGTACTGGTCCCAAGGTAGAACTTTGTGGAACACCCTTTTCTACAATTTAAGCTTTTTCCTGAACAATATGGAAAACTTTGACATTAGTTTGTAAAAATGTTGTTTCTTATAATTTTTAAAAACCAGTAGATCTAGGTTTATGCTTAAATTATTGAAATTTGTGTGGTATATCAATGTAATGCACACATACTAATTCCTTTACAAAGGTGTTTAAATTCAAATGTGTTCATTGTTTTTGAATACACTTAATGAAGTTGGTTGAGAGAGATGTCTGGAATGTGCAGAGCTATGGCAACGACATATATAAGAAATATAATATATTTTTGGTTTGTTTAACTGTTTTTGTAGTCACTTCATACATCCATTGGTCCATTTTGTATTTTATTTTATATACACTCAGTACATATATATATATATACTATTATTACTGTTATTGTGTCTTTCAGCATGGCTGTGATCTGAAGTGTGAGGAGGATCAGTTCCAGTGTAAGAACGGTCACTGTATCCCGCTCCGCTGGCACTGTGACGCAGATGCTGACTGCATTGATGGCAGTGATGAAGAGAGTTGTGACATTTCTGGTGAGTATGCATGTCTGTTTCTTTCTTAAATTGGGCTTACTGATGTGTCGTGTCCTTTTTTAAATGTAAGGATTTATCTCACATTCCTCAATCTGATCTCTCCTCTCTCAGTGGCACGGCACTGCCCCCATGATGAGTTCCAGTGTAATAACACGCTGTGTAAACCACTGTCCTGGAAGTGTGATGGGGAGGATGACTGTGGCGATAACTCAGATGAGAACCCTGAGGAGTGCAGTAAGAACACAAACATACTGTTGAATTATAATAAAAAAATGTATTAAAGGTACATTATGTAATTTTTTTTGTTCAAAATTTAAATAAGTCAATACATCATCAATCCTTCTCGGTTTTCATGCGAAATTGCCTATATACACCATTAGCCTGTGTGGGTCTCATCATATCCGTAATTAAAGAAAAGTAGCTCCGGCTGCTTTGACGCTTGTGTGTGGCATAGGTTAGTTGTCACAACGAGTGAGAAAGGCTGACATGGAGCAGCTTAATCTAAAACATCCAGAGAATCACCCGTTTTAAAAAAAAGAACAGAGGAGAATCTGCTGGCAAAAGGAGAACGTGAAATCAAAATAAAATTTAAAATCAACATTGGCTTGGCTTTTCAGAGATGGTGAGGATGAGGGATTTGAACTGTTGTAAAAGCGATGCGGAGATGGTGTTTTTATTACACAACAGATGAGTAAGGTATTTTATTGAACACATGCCTTTACATCTAAACTGGTTATGTCTCTTGAGCCTAGTAGTGAATGTAACCATACTCATCCGCACAGTAATGCAGAGCCAAGGCACTACCAACTCAATATTCTTTCGCAAAATGAAAGCAGTTTTGTTTTTTAACTGCTAGAGAGCCAAAAGTTACATATTGTACCTTTGAGATACATTTGCAGTTTTTGTTGTCAATTAATAGGAAAAAAAACATAATTGCACAGTAAGCTCAGACTAAAATCTTCCTTTCTGTAATTCAGGAAACTTCCAGTGCCCACCCACTAGAAATTTCCGTTGTCTGAATAATCGTGTCTGTCTCTGGAGTGGCAAGCGCTGCGATGGTGTGGACAACTGTGGGGACAATTCAGATGAGACTAACTGTGGTTAGTCTTCTGCTCCGACATGCGTTAAAGATTTTATATCGGAGTCAGTGAGTGTTTGTTTTCATGACCTGTGACATGGTTCTTGTTCATACAGGAGCCCACACATCCACATGTGATAAAGACCAGTTCAAGTGCAGCAATGGCAAATGCATCAGTGCAAACCTGCGGTGCAACTTCTTCAATGACTGTGAAGATTATGGCTCAGATGAGATTGGCTGCAAGACAGGTGAGGTCATGAGAAACCAAATCAAGGAGTGAAAAAATATTTCTAGGCAAAATCCAAAAATGGATTGGAATTTTTCTAGAGTGAATGTTATATTCACTACACACACACATATACTTGTGTACACTTGAGTACATTTAATAGACAGTCATTGAAATTAACTATTGTTATGTACTTTTTAATCAACACAGTTGATCTAATAGTTTGTCATAATGTGTCCATCTCTGTGGATAAATCATCTTTAATTTTTATAATTTGATATTGAAAAGGGCTTTTATTTTCAGTATTTTATCTATCATTTTTGAAGTCCTGCTTGAATTGACTTCATGTGTCTATATTTTTGTAGACACCATGCTGAATGACTGTAAGAGTAACAAATCTCTATGTGGAGATGGCGATGAGGCTCACTGTGTTTCCAACGGCACGGACACGTTCTGCTCCTGCAAAAATGGTTTCCAGAGCGTTGGACACAACACCTGTGAAGGTACAGCACACATGGTCTGCCATCTTAAAATGACCTAAAGAGACTTTCTTCCTCCCTGATTTATGTCCGATTTTTATTACCAGCTGCAACGTGCATATCAACATTTCATCTCTTTTCAGATAAGAATGAGTGCAAGCAGTTTGGTATATGTTCTCACATATGTAACAACACCAAGGGCTCCTACAAGTGCAGCTGCCACAAATACTTCACTAGGATGAACCACACATGCAAAGCTGACAGTACGTAACTGATTTTATTCTCTAAATCATCTTTAAGAGCTTGTCTTTAAAATTAGCCCATGATTTACTCAACCTTATAAAGCTATATTAAAAAATGTCCTGGCTCTTCCAAGCTTTATAATGGCCGTTTCTGTTTTGAAGTCAATAAAAGTGTATCTATCCATCATAAAAGTCTCCACATGGCTCCAGGGGGTTAATAAAGGCCTTCTGAAGTGAAGCGATGCATTTTTGTAAGAAAAATATTCATATTTAAAACTTTATAAAATGTATAAAAATAACTAGCTTCCGGCCAAACGAACATATGGATTCCACTTAAGTGTAAAGCAGAACTTAACACAAGTTGCGTAAGTGGCGCTTTAGGCGTAAGTGGAATCCGTATATTCGTTTCGCCATTATAAAGCTTGGAAGAGCCAGGACATTTTTTTAATAAAACTCTGATTGTATTCGTCTGATAGAAGAATGTCATGTACACCCAGGATGACTTGAGGTTGAGTAAATCATGGGCTAATTACAATTTTTGGGCGAACTATCCCTTTAATGTGAAGTTGTGTGCCCTCTCCAACAGTTTCACATATCAGTTTCACAAACCCTCTATTTAACCCTCTATTCTACTAAACTATTTTGTGTTCATCTGCAGGTCTGAACATTAATAAACGGGTGCTCTATATTGCTGATGACAATGAGATCCGCAGTCTAAATCCTGGTATGGTTTACGAGCAGACATTCCAGGGCGATGTCAACGTGCGCATCGATGCCATGGACTTGCACGTCAAGACCAATCGCATTTACTGGACAAACTGGCACACCTCTGGCATTTCCTGCTTCCAGCTGCCCGCTCCATCCTCATCATCAGGTCCTACTTCCAACTCTCACCGAAACACGAGGCAAAGCGAGGGCAGCATCACCAACCTGGATGTGAGTCAAGACCTTCAATGTTCAATGTTGAACTTCATGCTTTGCGATATCTTTTCTGAACTTTTCCTGTCTCCTCTTTAGATTTCAGGTTTGAAAATGCCACGTGGAATCGCGGTGGACTGGGTGGCTGCTAACCTCTACTGGACCGATTCAGGACGTGATGTGATCGAGGTTGCTCAGCTTACAGGCCAGCACAGAAAAACGCTGATTTCTGGCATGATTGACGAGCCTTACGCTATTGTAGTGGATCCTCAGAGAGGGTAAGAGACATCGCACTGTGTTTCATTAACTCTAAGGTACAGTCATTTCAAATAAACTAATGCTGTATTGTGTATTTGTTTTTTTTCATGACAATATTTGTTTCATATCTCAGAACCATGTACTGGACAGACTGGGGTAATCATCCAAAGATTGAGACTTCAGCCATGGATGGCACTCTTAGACAAACCCTGGTCCATGAGAACATCCAGTGGCCTACAGGTCTTACCAGCAGAATTGCTGCTTTTAATCCTCTGTATACATGACATTTGTTAACTATATTAAGATGAAATCCATGTTAATGTTTTTTCTCTAAAACAGGTCTTGCAGTGGACTACTTCAATGAGCGTCTGTACTGGGCAGATGTCAAGCTCTCCATGATAGGCAGTGTGCGTCTGGATGGCTCTGACCCTGTTGTAGCTGTATCCAACATCAAAAACAGTTCAGTATTGTTATTAGCATGATAGTATACTCTGGTATTAAAGGCGCTGCATGACTATATCGCAAAAATATATCTATAATATAATAAATATAATATAATATTGCAGCTAACAAAAGATTTTGTTTCCAATATATATGTTTGTATGTGTGTATATGTATTAATATATGAGTGTGTGTGTGTGTGTGTGTGTATACAGTGTATATATATATATACACACACACAGACATATATAATGTATATAAATATAATAATAAATATACACATGCATATTAAGTAAACCACTTTATGTTATATGCGATTAATCGCAATTCATCGATTTGACACCACTAAATATAATATAATAACGTTCAAAAGTTTGGGGTTGGTAAAATTGTAATGTGTTTTTGAAAAAAGACTCTTATGCTCACCAAGGCTGCTTTTATTTCAATAAAAAATACAGTAAATCTGTAGTAAGTAATGTTGTTAGTTATTACAATTTAAAATGTAGTTTATTCCTAAAATACCAAAGCTGAAATTTCAGCATCATTACTCCAGTCTTCAGTGTCACGTGATCCTTCAGAAATCATTCTAAAATATGCTGATTTGGTGCTTAAGAAACATTTCTTAATATTGTCAGTGTTTAAAAAACAGTTGTGCTGATTATTTTCAGGATTCTATGGTGAATAGAAAGTGAAAAAGCCTTTATTTGAAATCCACGTCATTTTTTCCACGTCAAATTTTAATTTGTCCTTGCTGAATAGAACTATTCATTTCTTTCAAAAAAATCTTACTGAACCCAAACTTTTGAATGGTAGTGCGTATTTTTCTTCCTTTCTTTAATATTTATATTATATTTTTATTTGTTTTATTTAATACTATAGTGATAGCATGCAGTGTCATCTTCAGGGAATTATTCATCTTCTCTCTCTTTCTTACAGATCTCCTCCACCCCTTCAGCATTGATATCTTTGAGGATTACATTTATGGGGTTACCTACACCAATAACGTTGTCTTTCGAGTTAACAAGTTTGGTATTGGCCAGGCTCAGAATCTGACCACTGGCATCAACCACGCCACTGACATAGCCCTCTATCACCGCTACAAACAGCCTGAGAGTGAGTGTCTGTGTAAAAGTGTGTTCTGGATGCATTACAAATGCATGATTACAAATATGGGAGTCTTTTCCCACTGTCTATTGTACTTTTTTTCTCGTTACAGTGACTAACCCATGTGATAGGAAGAAGTGTGAATGGTTGTGTCTGCTCAGTCCCAGTGGGCCAGTGTGCACCTGCCCTAATGACCACATACCTTACAATGGCACCTGTATGGAGGTGCCCCCCGCCACCCAGTCCCCCATCAGTAAGACCCTCCAATCAACTGCTTTCACACTGTATATGACTAAATCATTTTATACCACAACCAGAGCAATGCCGAAACCACGTTATACACTGAAAATATCCATTTAAAAAAGCCTGATTGAAAGCATCTGTGATATTTAATAAAGTTTTTTTTTTCTCATACTTCATGTGCATAAATTAAATCTGGCATTTCTCAACATGATTAAATTCTAAAGCTTCAGATGATCAACAATAATGTGTTTTTCATTTAGCTCCCACCTGTAACGTTCAGTGTCAGAATGGTGGCAGCTGTTTCCTCAACCCGTGGAACCAGCCCAAATGTCGCTGCCCCACCAGTTACAGTGGAGAACACTGTGAAATCAACAAGTGCAGGGACTACTGTCAGAACGGAGGAACCTGCTCCCCGTCACGCACAGGTACACACACTCGCAGACATTGCGGCCAGGGCTTTGCACATTTATCTTTATAACTACATCAGCAACATTATCTATCTGTTTCCTCTCTTCAGGTGCTCCTACCTGTCGCTGTCAGACTGGCTTCACCGGGTCCAGATGTGAACAGCACACTTGTAATAACTACTGCCAGAATGAGGGCACCTGCACTGTCAACCAGGGTAACCAGCCAACCTGTCGTTGTCCACAGGGCTTCCTGGGTGACCAGTGCCAGTACCGTGAGTTTGATTCCTTGTCACTATAGACAGAGGATTCAGTCTTTTCTAAAATCTTCATTGTCTTTAGCTGTGTGTGTCCACAAAAGCCTTGCTAATGAATTAAACATACGTTATAAAGTGAAATAACTGCTGGAAATCAATCTGTGCAGGTCATTGTGATGACTTCTGTAAGAATGAAGGTCTTTGTATGGAGATGATGAACGGCACTAAACATTGCCATTGTAATGAGTCTTTCTTTGGTCCACAATGTGAGCTGAACAAGTGTGAATACTGCGGCACGGGCAAGTGTGAAGTGCTACGATCTGGAATAACATGCAAGTACGTACCAGCATATTCAACTGATTAGGCTTTCATAGACATTTGATAATACAGCAGCACTAAGCCTTTGCTGCAGGTTTGAGATGCGCTGTATTGAAATTTTGAATCAGTTATGTGCTGTTTATGTGGGTGCCCAGATAATTAATGTTTTGTGTGTAGATGTGCTGATAACATCCAGCGTCCCACCTGCTACACCTGTGATGACTTCTGCATTGAGGGCCAATGCTCTGTAGACCCTCATACTATGCTGCCACAGTGCAGGTAAAGTGGTCAAAGCTTTATAAAGGAATTTGCTTTTATGTTCTTGGAAAAGTTTTGTTGCTAAAAAGTAAAAATATTAGAACCACAGCAATAAGTTTCATCCAAAAAGAATTAAAAATCTAAGTGAAAATAGAATCTAGAAAATAGAAAACCAAAGTGTGCCTAGTACTGAGCTTTGTGGTACACCAGATAAAACAATGTCTACCTGAATGTCCTGGGTTCTGTACATCTGACAAATCAACATATAACATGATCATAAAAACGTATAGTAACAAGCTTCTGTATTAGAATTGCTGCAACAATAGATTAACAAAGTTTGAAGGATCGCCAGTGATTTAAAGTGTGTTTGTGTGTTATGTAGGTGTCACACAGGCTGGTCAGGTTTTCGCTGTGAGCTCAATGTTGCCCCTGTTCAGAACTCAGACTCTGGAAGTAAGTGCCCGCATCTCTTTCTGTTGCTTTTAGATTCAATTCAAGGTATTAAAAAAAAAAAAACTTTTCATTGACAAATCTGGGCAGTAATAATGCATGTTTCTTCTTTGTGTAGATACTCCGTCAGTGGTCATCCCAGTGATGTTACTGCTCTTACTTGCGCTCTTAGTAGTTGGTGCTATCTTGTGGTACAAGAAGAGAATGCGTGGGTAAGTAATTACAGCAATTTGATTGTGTACAGAGGAACTTAGTACTTAGAGACACTCCAGGGCTCAGTCATTCTCTAGCCAAACTTATTTTGTTTATTGATCAGACTTTTTTTCAGGAGTCTTTAACCTTTTTCAGTCTAAGGGCCTTGGTAAATAGAGAGTCATGTTTCACAAAGACATTAAAATAATGATTATTTATGTGCATTTAAATACATATACGTTGTTTTAATTTTACTTATGTTTTCATCTAGGAGGGAAAATTTAGCTGACTTAGCTGAGCTTTATCTTAACTTGGATTTACATTAATAAATAATATAATTTTTATATTAAATTAATTTTATTACATAAAAATATGATAATTATACTTTATTATTTTGGTTGAATAAAATATTTTTACCAAATTTTTTCATATAGTAAATATTATGCTCTATTTTTAATATTAATTTGGATGAAGACAATTTCTTTACAAAACTAAAAATAGTAATTATATACAAAAACAATCATTTATAATTGTAATTCCATGTTATTTTTTAATTATATGCATTTTCATTTGTCACAAAATTTAAATAAAACGTAATTAATAATTAGTGCCTCCCTTTTGAAGACCCTTGCTTTAGAGCATTGATTTCTCCACATTCCTCTTTATTTTAACACTAAACTCAATTTCCAGATCTCTCACTTCATCTCTCTCTGTAGTTAAACTGCATCTTTCTGTCTCTCAGGTCTGTGAGGCGGGGCAAGCCCAGCTCCAGATGTTCGCGGTAACTCTGACTCTATAACAGCAGGGTCCCATCCTAGTCCATCCTTTCCTCTCTTCCTCTTCTTCCCCCATCATTATACTCTACCTCTCTTTCTCCCTGCTTCTCCTGCCTGATCCTGTGCTGTTACTGTGCTATTCCTGTGGTTTTCACCAGTTTCAACACATGGATCTATTGACCGAAAGCTAAAATAGATCAACTGGTTGGTGCAAGACGCAGCACTGGTCTGCGTCCTGTCCCGCTCTCTCCTCCTTGTGCCATACTGTAGACGTGTCCGTTTATATCTGTCTGTGAGAGCAGTGTCGCTGTGCTTGAAGTGTTTGGCTCCTCATTGATCGTAGTGGACCATGTCTTGTGGACATCCAGCTTTCTCTAAGACCCTGCAGAGTTGCTCACTCTGGCTGGCAGTCTTCTCCTGAAAGCACAGGGATGGTTCCACAAATTGGCATTCCTCCTTGCACATGTGTTAATACGGCAGGAGAGAGACCCTGGTGGATGTAGCTGTGTCTTTGTGTTTGTGAGTTGCTTGATGATAGGCTTCTTTGTGTATGCGCGAGTGTAAATTCCTGTGCCTTGGCTCGGCCTGCAGAGGTGTGTTGCGACGAGACATGGACAAAGATGTAACTGCTCACTGGTGTTTGTGTCTGCAGAGCTAAGGGATTCCAGCACCAGAGGATGACCAATGGAGCCATGAACGTTGAGATTGGGAACCCAGCATACAAGATTTATGAAGGAGAGCCCGATGATGATGTTGGGGAGCTGCTGGACTCTGACTTCACATTGGATCCAGATAAGGTGACACTAAACATTAGTGATGGCAATTTCAAAACACTTCTTCATGAAGCTTCGAAGCTTTTACCAAGCTTTTTTTCCGAATCAATGGTTCGGAGCATGTATCAAACTGCCAGAGTCACGTGATTTCTGTAAAAGAGGCTTCTTTACGTCATAACTGTTTCGAGAAACACTTTTTTTGTTTCGAAATTTCAATGGTTCACCGCTGGGGATGATCTCTGTCAACCCATGAATCACGAGGAGTTACTGAGAACCAATGAACAAGTGTCTGTGGGTTTTACCTGATCTCTGATCAGTTTTATACATTTGTAGACATTTTAATTAGACATTAGTATAATTAAAATGAGGTAGTTAATAGTCATATTGGCCTGTTTAGCTGAGCCATTCATAGAACAAACAAAACAAACCCTGACAATTGATAAGAACACATTTACACATGATAATCTTATTAGATGATTAGATAATTGCAATTGAAAGATTTTACTTTCAGTAAAAAGTAATGCATGGATTTTTATGCATGTTTGGCCTGGGTTTTTGTTGCATTTACACTGTTCTGACCAGTAGGGGTCACCGTGGAGACGGGTGTCGGATTGTTTCGAAGCCTCGGCACAATATGGCACATTTGATTCAACTGTTTCAGTGTTTCGATCTGCCCACCACTACTAATGATATTTTATTATGTTCTTAAGCACTCGATTTTTGTCATTTTGATTTTTTTATAATATTTTTATTCATTATATTTATATATATATATATATATATATAAATAAATAATTATTTCTTTAATCTATTATAATTGTTTTTAATTATTAGTGTGTCAGAATCATATCGGTTATGTGCAGTATTGTGTGTGCATATATACAGGTCCTTCTCCAAAAATTACCATATTGTGATAAAGTTCATTATTTTCCATAATGTAATGATAAAAATTAAACTTTCATATATTTTAGATTCATTACACACCAAATGAAATATCTCAGGTCTTTTATTGTTTTAATACTGATGATTTTGGCATACAGCTCATGAAAACCCCAAATGCCGATCTCAAAAAATTAGCATATTTCATCCGACCAATAAAAGAAGTGTTTTTAATTAAAAAAAAGTCAACCTTCAAATTATTATGTTCATTTATGCACTCAATACTTGGTCGGGAATCCTTTTGCAGAAATGACTGCTTCAATGCGGCGTGGCATGGAGGCAATCAGCCTGTGGCACTGCTGAGGTGTTATGGAGGCCCAGGATGCTTCGATAGCGGCCTTAAGCTCATCCAGAGTGTTGGGTCTTGCGTCTCTCAACTTTCTCTTCACAATATCCCACAGATTCTCTATGGGGTTCAGGTCAGGAGAGTTGGCAGGCCAATTGAGCACAGTAATACCATGGTCAGTAAACCATTTACCAGTGGTTTTGGCACTGTGAGCAGGTGCCAGGTCGTGCTGAAAAATGAAATCTTCATCTCCATAAAGCTTTTCAGCATATGGAAGCATGAAGTGCTCCAGAATCTCCTGATAGCTAGCTGCATTGACCCTGCCCTTGATAAAACACAGTGGACCAACACCAGCAGCTGACATGGCACCCCAGACCATCACTGACTGTGGGTACTTGCAGAGGCGGACAGAGTACGCAGCTTCATTACTTGAGTAAAGTACAGATACCCCTTGCTAAATTTTACTCAAGTACAAAGTACTACAGTCAGATGTCTACTTAAGTAAAAGTACTGATGTACTTGTTTTTAAAAGTACTTGAGTATCAAGAGTACAAGAGTACATTTTCTAAATATTGCATCACTACTGCCACAGTGCTTACATTTATGCACAGAAACATCCTACATGGAGTTATGAAAAAGTTTAATGTTAATACCTTAGAGAATGTAAAAGGAATTGAAAGTAAAATCAAGTCATTTTCATCTTTTTACCATGTTGCTTTATTTAACATTTAAGAAAATTTCAGAAAATTCAGAAATCAAGTCATTTTCATCTTTTTACCATGTTGCTTTATTTAACATTTAAGAAAATTTCAGAAAATTCAGAAAGTGTATATAGTCAGGCGAGGTGGGCCACGGGTGGCACATTCCCGGGATGGACCCGCTGGATCTTCATCCATGGTTTCGTCTCTTATCTAAATCTGAGCATGGAGTTGACTTTGGCGGAAAGCTGAAGGTGATTGCTGGTAGGCTGTCTCAATCAGTGAGACACAATCCAATCACGTTTGAGAGGGAAAAAACAGATTGAGGGTTTCCGAGGTTTTTTTTACATTTTTTTTTTTAGAAGTAGTAACGAGTACTCACGGTTATGGATAGAAATGTAGTGGAGTAAAGAGTACAATATTTGCCTCTCAAATGTACTTGAGTAAAGTCATGAGTACTCCCCAAAAATGATACTCGAGTAAAGTACAGATCCCTCAAAATTGTACTGAAGTACTGTACTCAAGTAAATGTACTCCGTTACTGTCCGGCTCTGGGTACTTGACACTGGACTTCAGGCATTTTGGGATTTCCTTCTCCCCAGTCTTCCTCCAGACTCTGGCACCTTGATTTCCGAATGACATGCAAAATTTGCTTTCATCCGAAAAAAGTACTTTGGACCACTGAGCAACAGTCCAGTGCTGCTTCTCTGTAGCCCAGGTCAGGCGCTTCTGCCGCTGTTTCTGGTTCAAAAGTGGCTTGACCTGGGGAATGCGGCACCTGTAGCCCATTTCCTGCACACGCCTGTGCACGGTGGCTCTGGATGTTTCTACTCCAGACTCAGTCCACTGCTTCCGCAGGTCCCCCAAGGTCTGGAATCGGCCCTTCTCCACAATCTGCCTCAGGGTCCGGTCACCTCTTCTTGTTGTGCAGCGTTTTTTGCCACACTTTTTCCTTCCCACAGACTTCCCACTGAGGTGCCTTGATACAGCACTCTGGGAACAGCCTATTCGTTCAGAAATTTCTTTCTGTGTCTTACCCTCTTGCTTGAGGGTGTCAATGAGGGCCTTCTGGACAGCAGTCAGGTCGGCAGTCTTAACCATGATTGCGGTTTTGAGTAATGAAACAGGCTGGGAGTTTTTAAAAGCCTCAGGAATCTGTTGCAGGTGTTTAGAGTTAATTCGTTGATTCAGATGATTAGGTTAATAGCTCGTTTAGAGAACCCTTTCATGATATGCTGATTTTTTGAGATAGGAATTTTGGGTTTTCATGAGCTGTATGCCAAAATCATCAGTCTTAAAACATTAAAAGACCTGAAATATTTCAGTTGGTGTGCAATGAATCTAAAATATATGAAAGTTTAATTTTTATCATTACATTATGGAAAATAATGAACTTTATCACAATATGCAAATTTTTTGAGAAGGACCTGTACAACCTAAAAAATATTAAATTATTTGTTTGATTTTAATGATCTATTATACTTGTATACAAATAATGAGTTTTGCCTTATTAAAAGATTATATTAATTTTGGTTTTATTTATAAACAATTTTAATATTTTACCATTTTCTTTGCCTTTGCTGTCTTCTAACGCTCAATAAAAGTTGCTTTTTACAAACCTTCATTTCAAGCTTCATTACAAACCTTCATTTCAACCTTCAAGTCACCTTCATTTATATAACACTCAACAATATAGATTGTTTCAAAGCAGCTAATATAGGTATAAAGCAGCTAAACCCTTTTCATGAAATGCAAAAAAAACTCTAGTTTTGTTTTCTTCCAGTTGTGCTCCATTTTTCTGGCTGCTCTCTTAAGGGCCTGAGTTTGTTCGTTGTACCGTGACGTTGGACTATTTTCTTTAATCTTCTTTAAGCGCAAAGGAGGAACTGTGTCTAAAGTGCTGCAAAGGAGAGAGTCAAAAGTTACTTGTGAAGTAACTACATGTAATAACACTGTTCAAGTTAATATTTAGCGAATCCCAAAATGAATCCCCATTGCAAGAATAGCCTATTCACCTATTTTTGGTCTTTAATTTTTAATTTATTTAGTTAAAATAGTATAGAATTGTAATGTGTGCAATTTATCAGTTTTGGGCCATAACAAAAATAATCTCTCTTGCAGCCCACAAACTTCACCAACCCCGTGTACGCGACCCTGTACATGGGCGCCCACAACAGCCGTAACTCTCTGGCCAGCACAGACGAGAAGAAGGAGCTGCTGTCTGCAGGAGACGATGACATGGGAGACCCGCTGGCGTAGAGTCCCGGCCGGACGCCCACCCTCACGCAGACCGTTATGCCTTTACACGTCAGAGGAAAAGCAAAAAGAGCAGGAACACTGTACAAAATGTAAAGAAAAAAGATACGAAAAAAAATGAAGGACACTTTTGTATGTGATTGCAGTATTATATTTTATTCTTTGAGAAATCCTTGTGGTCAACAAAAGAAAGCATTTTCTATACAAGAATTTTTTCTTTTCTTTTTTTCCATTTCCTTTTTTCAAATCTTTGCTTACCCAATTTCTCACCCCTCCCCTCCATTTAGCCACTACCTCTGTGCTCAACAAGATGCCAACAACATATGGGAAATGGTTTTTTTTTTTTTTTTTTTTGGTTTTAAGTTTATTTTTGTATGAATTGTATAGAGATTAATGTTTGTTTCAGGAAAAGCAAAAGTGTTGCTAATGAAATATAAGGGAGGGGGGCATGGCCGACTGAATGATACTTATGCTGACTTCGCCCGTGTGTGATTTCAGATGGCTGAGAACGAATACGCTTGTGTGAGTGTTGCGACGAGTCGGCATCACTTTTATTTCTATACTGTTATCTCAGAGAACAACGCTTACGATGATTGTCATACTCCTTGCACAGATTGATTTTATATATATTTACATATATAATTAACAAAGTGTCTTGACAAATATACCCAGGAATACAAGCAGACACCCGTATGAATAGCAGTATATAACTGTCTTTGTTTTAGCTTTTTTTTTTTTTTTTTTTAATGGATGAAAAGATGCAAAATGTGTAACTACATGGATTGAATGAATGAGTGAATGAATCCAAACAGATGGAAAATGTAAGAACATTCCAGAACTCTTCCAGGGTATCAGTGGCCTTGGTGTGTGTGTCCAAAGGATGGATGGGTGAGACTGATTCACGGAGAGCACGCCTAATCTGACGCCATGTCTTCCAGCACGTCTGAAACAGCCAGGAGATGATTGTCGTCTGCTCTCGGTCTGTGTGCTTTTGACAGAACTGTTCCATACCACTTCAGTGGGAGCTGTGTGTCACTTTTACTTCACTAGTTGTGTGTCTTATGGACTTTATATGCTCTGTGTAAGTGCATTTCTGTGAGGTGTGTGTGGATCCAGTATTAACTCACTGCCTTGCTGCTACTCTTCCATCATTCTCATCTGCCTGACCTGTAGAGAGACTCGGCTAGCCCCGCTTGCGGCCGAGCCTCCACTGCTTCTAATGGAGGTAACCCGTGTGCCATAGGCTAATGCATGGATCCAACAGCACGAAAAGACTAGCGTCTACTCAACAAATACATGTTAACAGTATTCATCCGAGCATCTGGACTTAACGTAAAGTGTCTGCTCTGTTTACGATCAAATGTCATTTAGCGTGGCCCTTAGTGGCCTTTTACTGTCACAGATGACTATAGTGTCACAACCCTGCAACTGTTTCTGTAGTTTTGTTGGTTCATTTTATTTTTATGTTTTTTTTTTTTATATATACAAAATAATTAAACTGCTTTTTATAGTAGAAATGCATGGTGGCTCAGCCCTTCTTTTGGAGAGACAGTGTGATGTTTGTTTCTTTTGTTTCCAGCTAGAGAACTTGAATCACAGACAATAACACATATTGAGAAATAAAAATATGTACAGAACAAAAATAAGTGGTTTCTGGATTGGTGCTCTGCTGTAGCTTGGTAATGGGTACAAGTGGTCAGTTTAAAAACAAAAAAGCTTTTCTTAAGAGCTCAAAGGTCTCCAGGATGATAGACAAAAAATCCTCAAAGTATATGGTTGTTTATTTTCCATCTTAGAAAGTCCAAGTCTTAACAATTGCATGTTCATATGTATTGTAAGGGTCATGTCTCAAGATTTAATAAAATCAAGCTAAAATTGGGCTTGTAATACAAAATGTTTGACCTAAAAGCCCATGTCACAAATCAAAAAAATCAATCAAAACTTTACTGTTTCTATTAGATATGATAATGGGGAATACAGGTAAAATGGGACACACGCTGATCATTTGTCATTGGTCTCATTTTAAAATAAGATCCCAGATGTTTTTACTCTAAAACATAGCTACAAAAATCTAGCCTATACAGTGGGAAAATAGATATTAAATACAAAAACTTGTCCTCTTTACCGGATTGCTCCTGCAGTAGCCTAAATTGTGCAAACATTTATTGACAACATTATAGAGTCTCGAGTCTCAAATATTTTTATTTGCCACTTCAACAGAATATCCAGTTAACAGCTGCATTCATTGGTCCATATCAACCAAATAACATTAAAACTTTGGTACATTCATTTTGTGCTTTGCTTTTCCTCCCAAATGGCTTGATTTAGTTTATGCTGTGGTACAACAGTAGGTATAAAAAAAGTTCAGTCTAAGAAATATCTCCTAGAAAATACCACCAAAAAAAAAACCGTTAGTGTTGATTTTATTTTTGTTCACTTCTCGACCTTGAGTCAACATGCAGTGTCGTACAGTAATATGTCCCTTTTTAACGGAGAGTCCCGGTCCTGGCTTATGATCGGTCATCACACCTGTTGAAATCACTGAAGCGCAGAAGTTTTCGTCAGTCAGGAATATATTTTAGTGCGACGACGCCGCTTACCACATTATGTATTTGCTTAACGTTTTAATCAAATTCTGTCCTTAATATCTTTAACATTTATAGACTGTTTATCTAATAAAAGCAATAGGCACTTGAGGCCGTTTCACAATAATTCGCGGCCTCGCGTCTACATTGCTTAAATAGAGTTCCATTTCCGAATCGCTTAATCAGTGTTAGTGCAAAGAGAGGAATTCCTCTGTTAGGACAAGTGATATGCCAAATTCATCTAATAAAACGTTATTTTTTGCTTAAACCTAATGAATTAATTCCTGCAAATCATGACGACTGTCATTTACTAACCTAGAGCGAATTACGTACAAATTGCGCACTCAAAAGATTATATAGTCATGTTTACAATCTAGGAGTAGTTCCCATTTGGTATCCTTTTAAAAACAGTAAAATTCATTTATATACATCATAAATCTGGGGGGTAAAAAATGGACCAGAGTGCTATTCTCTGAGAAGTTTCACGGCATGACAAAGTTGTACACTTTGTTCTGGTACATGAGCATTCAACAGATTTAAAGAACGAGTGAAGATAGGCATCAATATAACCAATACAAGGCACAAAGTCAGTCAAACATAGCACTTGTCCAGCCTCTTTTGTTAAAGCTGCAATGCATTTCTTGGACAATTGCATATTATATTTACATTAAGCATAAGAAATATTACAACATAACGATTAACAATAATATAAACTTAGATGCATCAATATTGGCTATAAGAAATAATACTGACTCGACAGAAAGGCACTTCTTTGTAACCATAGTACTGGACTGGGTTAAAATACTGGAGACAGGCTATTCTGCACCAGGTAGTGGAATAGGATTAACAAATAATTTGTTCATACTTAAAGAACTGTACAAACGGACTCTGGCCAGGAAGTCAGTGACCTCAGCGCTATCCCACTAGACAGAAAGTAATGCTTACATTGCACAATAAGAGGAAATCCACGTTAATGGGCCTGAGATCCCGTTGGAAGGCTCTTCAAGGTCAGCAGGCTAGTGTTACTGCTATCTGTGTATCAACCACTACAACCATTATTCCTGTGCCAACACAAGCTTTTACCGACGCTCCTCAGGATTTGGGTGCGCGAGCGTCCGTGAGGCCAGGGTGGCAGCCCTGAATGTCTGTGCTGTAATGGCTTATTGAAAGAGCCTCCAGTGCAGAATCCGAAAAGGATTTCCATAAATAAATAACTTTCCCCCACCCCCTTAAAACCAAACACATTGTTTTGGTCCTGAACTTCCCTCAGTCACCGTGAATTGCAGGAAGATGCCATTTCAGAAAGCGGGGGGAGAGTAGCAGAGGGTGAGTGAGTGAGGGGTCTTTAGGGTCGCTTCCACCCATTCCGGATCACCGCGTCAGCTCGCAGGAAGGGCTGGCTTCGGAGATCTGTGAGTGGGGAGGGAGAGAGTTAGAGTTAGATCAGGGAACACTCAGGGTAGCAGGGGTCATTCTCAGCACTTCAGTTGGCTGCAAATAATTATGCTGTCTTTGAAAAGGGTGATGGAATACTTTTTTTTTTTTTTTTTTGCGTTCCCAGATCTTAAAGAAACACTTTACCAAAAAATGTGATGCTGTCATTTACCCATCCTCAGGTTTTTCATGCTTTTATCTGTGAAAGGAGATATTCAACATAATGTTGACACTGTTTGTGTCCTTACTTACAACGAAAGCAGCAGTGACTGGCAGCTTTCAAGCTCCAAAAAGGACAAAAAAACGTACACAAAGCTATTGAATATAATCGTTTTGGAAAGCAATTGGTCACGTCTAACTTTCTTGTACGCTACCGTTCAAAGGTTTTGGTCCGTAAGATGAACAAATGTCTTACGGGTTTCGAACGACATGAGGATGAGAAAATGATGACAGAATTTTCATTTTTAGGTGAATAACACTTTAAAGTATTAAAATACGCAGTTAATATTAATCTCAATAACTGCTTGTAGTATAAGGTATAAAAACACTAACAGAGACATACAACAAAATATAATCACTGCAGTAAGACCATTTAGCACATTACAAACACGTTTGAACTGATGGATTCAGTGTTCAGCAAGGTCTTGAAAGATACTAAAACATTTCTGTACATAATGAAACACTATACCACTACATGTACTGTAGATCTTGCTGAACAGAACACAGATTTGCATGCATGTGACGAAACAGCAGAGGACATACGTGAACATGTTAGCTAAACAGCACAGTGCAAAGATCCAGCGGACAAACAGCTTTACATGCAACAGACATGACAAGAAAAAGATTTCATTCCTGGATTCTTCCAAAAGATCAAAGAAAATACTGTGGAAAAGCTACCAACAATTACTAGCAAAATAATATTAAGTTTTGTGCCAAAGTTTAGTTTGTAATAATATTAGATATCTACAAACTAATCACCACCATCATGTGGTACTTTGTTCTGTGCCATAAAAAGAGCCAAAATAAGGCCACAGTTTAGGCTAAATATCTTATATTGCTTTCACACAGCGACAAAGTTTCATAAACTATATAATTAGCAATGCAAAAAAAGCGATGTTCAGTACAAGACTACACTTGGCCACATAAGCTTCAGCACTGTAGCGTTGTGCAAAATGTAGCATAGCTAAAGCAATTGAGCTGACGGTAAAAAGGCAGACAGGAGCAAAGCGAGATAAAGCTCCATGATGCCTTTCTTACCCTCCAATTATTTTGTGCTCAAATTTACTCAGATTAATCCCCTGTTCTGCTGGAAAGGTAGAACAAACAGTTATGGGGGAGAAGATGAGAGTTAGCAGATAACAAACCAAGTGAAACATAACAAGGACTGTTACACAGGCCAAATCTCTTTGGGCAATATGACAAATAAAAAGACCCATGATGAGAACATTCTTTTAACTGCCTGAACATATATTAATATTACATCAAATCAGCATTTTATAATATATTATATTATATTTATTATATACTAATGCATTTTCAGGTCATTTGTCATAATTCCCTTAAGAAAGATTTGGCCTGTCCCTGTTTCAGATCTGTGAACAGCTACAGCTTGTGTTTCCCACTATTCTGTTGTGCTTGGGTTAGTAGAGGATGCTGGGTAACCAGAGTGGGTCATGCGAGTGGTGGGGGTATGCATGCACTTTGCGACTGGTAAGAGAACGGGACAACCTGCGGCATTAGGGGCAGTTTTGGGGGGGTTTGGGGGGCTAGCAGATGGACTCGTCGAAGAGGTTGGTATCGCAGAAGAAGCGCGAGCCCCGTTTGGCCGTGCGGGCTGTGAAGGGCACACTCTTCAGCACTGAGGGAGGGAGGGAAGGAGGTCAGAGACAGAACCTAATATCTGAGCTTAAGAAGGACCATGTGTTCCGAAAAAAGAAACCATTCGTTTGGATCTTTGCAACTTCCTGGCTTTTTTTTTGTGCAAGATGTTCTCAATCTTATTTAACAGCCATACTTATTTCAACTTATGACAGGCTAAAAATTATGTTTGCCTATTAATTAATGTATCTTTGCTTGCCGCTGTTTGGTTGTATATTTGGTCTTGTATGATCAAGCACACAAGATATCATAAAATCTTCTACATTACCATTTACAGGGATCAGTAAGGGCTTTTTTTCCACAAGAAATTTACACTTACTTAGCAAGGATGCATAAAATGTATCCAAAAATGACAGTAAAAAAGATTTCTATTTCAAATAGTCTTTTGTTCTTTTGAACTTTCGGTTTATCAAAAAAAATCTGAAAAATGCATCACACTTTCCATAAAAATATTAAGTAGTTTCAACACTGATAATAATAAGAAATATTTATTGAGCAGCAAATCAGCATATTAGAATGATTTTTGAAGGATTATGTGACACTGAAGACTGGAGTAATGATGCTGAAAATTCAGCTTTAATATCACAGGATTTTAAAATATAGAAAAAAAAATATATTTCACAACATTACTGTTTTTACTGTATTTTTTATCAAATAAATGAAGCCTTGGGAGAGACTTGTTTTAAAAACATGAATAAAATCCTACAGATCTCAAACTTTTGAACAGTACTGTATATCTCATATGCAGGAATTTGGGGGGTTGAAGGAAAAACTAGTCTGTAAATTAATAATTAACCCAGGCACAGGAAGCATAGTAAACTTTTGGAATAAACCATTAAAGTACACACATGCTGAAACTCCTTGAAAGTTAAGCATTATTAGATATTAAATCCTGACTTTTCTTTGTGACTGGTGTGACAGGAGAGGAAAAAGTGACTATTCTTCATTCTAGCATATGTATAATAATATGTATGGTTTCATAAGTCTGGAGCATTGTTTATGAAATGTTAAAGTAGCAATTTTAGAATTGTAACTTTGCTGAACAAGTTCACAACCTACAAAGTATTTTCTGTTTTTTTTTCTGTTGTTGTTGTTGGTTTTAGAATTGTAGCATCAAAAAACGTCACAAAAGTGTTTGTCTAAAAAATAATTCTGTGGTTCATAATTACATAAATATAAATAGCCTTGTCTGAGAACATTGTGTTAATAATAGATTTTTTTAAACAATGCATTTAAGAGTGTTATCTCTTCCTGGACAGTTTCTGCAATATCTCGTAGGCATCCTCTATGATTTCTTTACATACTTTAGAAAGAGAAGAGCTTGGTTAATACACCATATAATTAACTCTAAAGATCCCTGAGAGTTGATTCAAATTCCATTGTTTTTAACTGATGTGCACTTGTAAAGAGTGCTGATCGAGCTGTAAGGGCTGTTGTTTAACATAACAGAGTGTACATTGCTGATGCGGAGAGCAGTGGACCACCACAGTGATTCTGGACCCCTGGCTGATGGGTATAGCAGTCCTGCCTAGCCCACCTGTGATAATGTCTTCAATGGTGCCATCTTTGCCCTCATATACAGGCCGGTGGTCTTTGGCCTGTCTGCGCCGCAGCTCTGCGATCAAATCCTGCTGCTGCAGTCGCTTCTTTTGAGCCTGGACCTGCATTGGGGAAACAAGAAATATATTCACCACTCATTCCACTGATTTTTAAATATTTAAAAGACTCAGAGGCAAATTCAAGTTTTTGGTTTTTGGTGTTTGTAACAAAAACCAGAAGCACCATTAATCAGTTGCATAATAACTTACTGGTAACACTTTAAAATAAGGTCCTGATAGTTAATACATTACCTAACAATGAGCAATACCTTTGTTACAGTATTTATTAATCTCCGTTATCATTAGTTGTTAAAAATACAACTGTTCATTGTTAGTTCATGTTATCTCAGGTCCATTAAATAATATTAACAGATACAACTTTTTGATTTTAATTATATTTTTAAATTTAATATTGAAAATGTCCTTAAAGGGATAGTCAAAAAAAAATCTGTCATCATTTACTCACCCTTAAGTTGTTCCAAACCTGTATGAATTTCTCTCTTCTGCTGAACACAAAAAAATATATTTTGAAGAATATTGGTAACCAAACAGTTTATGGACCCCATTGACTTCTATGGAATTATTTTTTTTCTATACTCTGGAAGTCAATGGGGCCCATCAACTGTTTGGTTACCCATATTCTTCAAAATATATTTTTTGTGTTCAGCAGAAAAAAAAAAAAGTAATTCATACAGGTTTGGAACAACTTGAGGGTGGTATATGATGAAAGAATTTTCATTTTTGGGCAACCTATTCCTATAACTAAGATGCTAAATGCTTTAGAAATATCTTTTATTGTAAGTTCATGTTAACTAAGTTACCACCCCTTGTGGTGAAAATCAAGTTTTTAGTGTTGTTTATGTCTATGTGGTGTTTTTAATATGATTTAAGACAAACCATGTGCAGAGTCATAAGTCAACACCCTTGCTGAGTATGTTCTCTTTAAAACTGCAGTGAAAAAAAGAATGCGGAAATCTCTGGTGTTTCTGGCGTCACAAACTACCATGTCAATCACGTAAACGTGGGGACGAGCTTTAGCATATCCTTAACTGCGGTCTCGAGAGAAGCTAGGTTATCCCCGTATATTTTTCTGTTGATATGAAAAATCAGGTACATTTAGCAATATAGCGGGTGAATTATGTATGTGATGTATATTACGATGTTATGATCAACTAAATGCCTTTCTCCGCTGATGTTCTAAGTTGTTCAAAGCCTTTCTGAGGATGCTGATTGTTAGAAGATAGCTGTCTGACTCTGAGATGGCGACCAGAAACATGGTTTGTGTAACATTAGCAACACATTATTAGCTGTTTGATAACGTAGTCAAGCAAATGGATAATCATATTAATTACCGTAGTATCCGGCATTGTAGAGAGCGATACATAAAACGTATTACCATTTTGATAAATCGAGTTGTATACGAGTTGACCGAGTGGGTCTCTGAGCTGGTGTGAGAGAGTGGAGGCGGGGCTAATTTCCATAATCATGAATCCGTGTATACTAAATGAGGTGAGGGTATAGAGTTACAGTGGGACTTCAAATAATGTTACAAAACCCTATTGTAAAATGTTACCAACCTTTTAAATCCTAGTATGATAAACAATTAAGGGGGGGTTATTTTAGTTATTTTTCACAGGTTCAGATTTCACCTTGGGGTCATGCTGTTTGGCCTCCTGTGCTAGTAGTTTTTCTCTCATGGCTTCCTCTTGTTTCTTCTTCAGTTCGTTTTCCTCCATAGCCTCCTGCAGAAAACAACAGTTCCGGTAGAGATGTAAGTGTGTTCCGGGCCCTGACACTGCACAAAACACAGGCCACGACCTCACATCTCAACAATCACAGCAACCTCTGAGAAGGGATATGAATATGGACGCACACAAACGCACAGAGATCTTGGAGCTTTTTACGGCTCCTCATGTAGACTCATAAATCCACCAGCATAACAATGTGAGGAAGAGGTGTGTGTATGCGTGTGTGTCCGGGTTAAAGGCGGTGAAGGCAAAGCCCAGTCTAAACGGAGCAGCTGCCCTTAAATCTCAGCCCAGCTGCCCCTTCCTGTTATTCACCCTCTACTAACGTCTGCTACTCCACCTCAGCGCTCTGACGCTTCAACAGGGAAGACACTCAAACTAGGATAGCCACAGGATATAAACACACATAGAACGTGTGTGTCCATTCAAGGTTTCAACCTACAACCTTTCAGTTAGCAGGCCAGATCTTTCACCACTTCATGTTTACTAAACACGCCAGGTAGCAGATCACGTGGACGACTCCTTCCTGTCCGCAATGACTTGAAAGCAGGTCGGGTTCACCTTCCCCCCTGAGGCTTAGAAATTAAAAGTCTCTTCCTGACCTGATGACTATACAGAGCCACAAATGTGTTTTCTCCTTGTCAAAATATGACGATTCATAATCCGTTAGTGTGCTGTGCCTAGAACTGCTGAGTGAATAACTGAATGGATTACCTTGTAGGCTCTGATGAACCGTACAAACACTGGGAAGAAGACAGAGGGCGGCGTGGTCTTAGGACTCTCCCCAAAGTAATGCACCACATTGTTGAAAGCCTCCTGTAAGTGGATACAATGTGAGATTGAAATAATCTCCTACTGCTTAATTGCAGAAAGTTTTTTCTAAAAGACAGACAGGACACCTCAGCAGTCTTGGCATCTTTCTGTAGTTTGTCCAGCTGTGTATCGCTGGTCTGGTGGAAGCTCTTGAGAATGGCATGGTCGTGCAGACTGCACTCTCTCCTGACCAGATCCATGCCCTTACCGAGCTCCTTAACATCCAACAACACGTTCTCCAGGGACACTGTCACCGAAGATTTGAAATGAATGTAGTTAGTTCAAATGGAAATAAATCCAAAGAAAATCATAATTGCTGGATAGTAGATTTTACAGTGAATTTTTCAGTGTGGATCACTAATTAAGATAATCATACACAGCATTTAAAGATATTTCCATAAACATTAGCATTTGTACTCATTGTTAACATTAGTTAATGCTTTAGGTATCATTAACTGACAATGAAATTTTACAGCATTTATCAATCTAGGTTATTGGTTAATGTCTGCATATACTAATGACATTTTAAACATTTCAGGTTGCATTAATTATTCATTATTACTGTGTTATAAATGAATATGAAGTAACAATGAACAATAATATATTTATACATTAACATTAATGTAGATATTGGGTTAAAATATTTTTTTATGCATTAAATAACATTAATGTCTACAATTCAAAAGTTTAGACAGTAAGAAAATAATACATTTATTCAGCAATATAAATTGATCAAAATAATGTAAACAAATTCCCATTTCCTATTTCTAATAAATACTGTTCCTTTGAACTTTCTATTCAGCAAAGAATCCTAAAAAAAGTGTATCATGTTTCAACAAAAATATGAAGTAGCAGATAAATGTTTTGTGAGCACCAAATCAGCATATTCAAATGATTTCTGAAAGATTATGAGACTGAAGACTGGAGTAATGATGCTGAAAATACAGCTTTGCCATCTCAGGAATAAATTACATTTAAAAATATATTAAAATAGTAAACAGTTTTATTTCACAATATTACTGTTTTACTGTATTTTAATCAAATGAATGATCTTATGCTTGGTGAGCATAAGAGTCTTCTTTCAGAAACAAACAAATACTGACCCCAAGCTTTTGAACGGTAGTGTATTTTTCACTACATTTAATCAATTCATAAATAATTGATTTGACTCTAATTTACCCAAAACACTTCTAAATGGAGCCAAACAACCCAAAGCAATAATGAATTTCCTCTGTTGTGTAACTTTCTTTGAATTGCCATTCTGTACAATTCCATTTTTTGAATTTCTGATTTAAATACCAATTCAACATCCTAAGGGACATGGTCAATTCAATTAAAATCCCAACCCTGTAGGACACAGACCTGCAGCAGCTTTATCCACAAAGTGCAGTTCATTGTAGAAGGTAGCCAGTTCAGGATATTTCTCTTTGACGACCAGAGCAATGTAGTGGAGCAGTGTCATCTTCCTGTCAGTAGACTTAGTATCTAGCAGCTGAGACAGAACAACAACAGCATGAGTGAGAACAGCACTGTGATTTAACTACGCCATCATGTAGAAAGCTACAACCAATCTCACCAGATCCAGACTCTGAAGTTTGAAACCATACACCGAGCCTCTTTTACTACTGTTCATGTAGTTGCCCACGGCCAGAATGATCTGTGTGGAGACGAAAAAACAGACAGTTAAGCATAATGCTAAAAAAAAAATCAGATGATCTTGAGCCTTTATAATGAACAAGACAAGAAGACATTTACTTCAAGAATCTTCTTTAACTTTGGAGAAGACTTCACTGAAGCTGATGCCGCGATGATGGCATTAAGTTGCTGTGGATGTCAAAGAGTTAAAGAGATGTCAATTCATGATTTGATCAAGGTGACCATGATATTGCCAAGAACGTGTTTCTAGATAAACATCTTTTGTTGGTCCAGGAATAAAATGGTCAAACAAACATACTTTACCACAAGCCTAACAACTGTAAAATCAGAGGAGTAATGGCAGGTTGATAAAGACTACGCCTACGCCTAAAATGTAAATACTGAATTCGAATGTTGTTCCACAAACAACAAGGATGTCAATAAAAAAAAAAAAATCCATTAAAATCCATTTAAAAAAATTCCCAGCTTTCCATTTGTTGACCATCATAGTTCCTCACCGGGGTCAGCATGTTGACATTATCACTGAAGTTTCCCACAAACGTGATGATGCTCATTCTCTGAGTGAGCCGCTCAATCTTGCTGAAGAAGAGCATGAAGCGGTCTTCCTCTGCAAGCTGGTCCAGAGGTCTCCTCTCCCGCTCGTACTGACGCAGTAGTTTGCTCTCAGCATCCGTGGGCAGGAACCGCATCAGGCATTCCACAAAGTCCACCGGCAGGGCCTTCAGATCAAACCTGCAACATGGAAATTGCATCATATTTATCTCAAATGAGATTATTGAGAAGATGAAGACACAATATGACAAAAATCGTGAGTATGTGCGTACGTTTGAATGGCTTTGCAAATCTCCTCTGTGGTCTTGTTGGCCTTGCGCAGAGTGATGGCCAAGTTCTTTGAGCGATTGGCATCAAGTAGCTGCACTTTATTAATGGCCTTCTGGGAAACCTTGCTTTTTGAGCATGACAGATCCACCACAGGACCCTGGGCTTTAGTCTTGAACAGCTCCTCAAACTTCTCCAGATCTAACTCCTACACGACAGAACAAAAGCACTTAGGATGAGTGGAGAGTTTCAAGGAACACACTCAAAATATGTGCAAATCTGATTCACGCTCAATATCACCTCAAGCACACGCTCATCATCGATCTCGTTGAAGACGGTGCCATTGATCTGGTTGGGTTTCAGTGCAGCCCAGTTGAAGACAGGAAGGCGGAACTTGGTTTTTATGGGTTTCTTGATTCGTATGGCTATAAGAGATTAAGAAACATAAGGGTCATACAATACCTTAACTAACTTAGAATATATATGCATATATATATAACTGTGTATGACAAGATCATGAGAGTGATTTGTCACTCACTTTGATCTTTTTTTGTCAACAAATTGGAGCCATGATACTGTGATACAGTTTAGTTTTCTTATTACTATTTTTAATGATGTTAATATATTACCTGATAAGCCAACACTAAGGATGACTGATGGTGATGATCCGGGCAGAGGTGGAGGAGGTGGAGGAGGAATAGGAACACACTCTACTATAAAACAAGAGAGATTTTATAAATTAGCATGTGTTTGTTTTGCTCTTAAAAACGGATCCTAAACAGTCAGAAGCTTAATGGATATTTAGTTAGTTCCAGTCCAGCTGCTTCCTCAGCAGAAACCGCTCCTTAGCTAAAGGAAACACCCATAGCTTTTCCTTTTCCTGCTAAGCGTGCAACGACTTGTACATTTGAAGGTCTGTAGCTCAGAGGGAAACAGCGTGCACAGCTTTGCCTTGTTTTTCGGTTTATCTTACTCTACAATAACTCTAATAAAGTCTCCATAATCTGGAGCTTCAAGGGAATCCCTACATACCCGCTTTCCATTGACAGTGGGCTTGCGCTGGTGCCAAATCAGATATTTTCCCTGTCCGCCTAAAATTAAACGATTTCTTTTGTTATTTTATTTATATACTACCATTAATTACGTTTTTTTTATTACTTTTATTCAGCAAGGATGAATTAAATTGATTGTAAGTGACCGTAATTAAAGTAATTAAAACATTCATAATATTACAAAATATTTCTATTTCAAATAAATGCTGCTATTGAAAATAAATATTACTGTTTTTACTATATTTTTGATCAAATAAATGCAGCCTTGGTGAGCATCTCCCTCTCTATCCCTCTTATGGAAGGTGTATACTGCAAATTCAAATACACAGGAGTAAAACTGCAGGGATTGTCATGCATATAAATGTAAGTATCTTTTGTCACATAAAATCAGTCTCCAAGAGCACCCCCATGAAGATCTTTGATAGCTTATTGCACAATAAATATATGTGACATAAAGTGAATTTCATATGCAAAGCACACATTAACCCTATTGTTTTTCCTGGCTATTCTCTGAGTACCTTCTGAAGGGAGTGGTGGGGCCGGTGGAGGTGGTGGTGGCGGCGGGGGTGGAGCAACAGCTTCAATAGGAGCGATTGAAGTGACACCCGGACCTCCAGTCCCACTCATGCTTGCAGTAAGTGAGTTCAGGTCTCTCAGAGGAGCTCCAGCTGCTGCTCCACCACCCAGAGCCTCGATGGCAATGTCCCCATCAGGCTGCTTGCGTAAACGGATGGTGCCCTGCTGCTCCATCTCCAGCAGCCGCTTCTCGATGTTGTTGTGCCTCCGGAAGGCAGCGTCCTTCTCCTGGATCATCCGCCGCAGTGTGTGCACCTGTGTGCTGGCGGACTCATACGTCTCCTGGATAACCATGGGAAGGAAGGAAGAGCAGTCAAGAGTCAAAGATGCTTGGGTACATACAACATATGTAATTTCTCCAAAAAATACTATGGTGGATAGATGGTTGTTAGTCCCGTTTTGAGTACTAAATATGGTTCTGTTCATGCACATTCTGTTTGGTTATGACTCGAAGCGAGTCATAAAAACCTGTTTGGATGATACTGTATGTGATACTATATTTTGATATCTAAACACCTTTTTAACATTTTCGGGGTTCTCAGAAGTGAACGTTGTTATAGTTGTGTAAACTTCTGTAATTATGAACTGAAACTACAACAAATATATTTTTTGCGTTTCCATTTGCCCTAATAGCAAAGGAAAAATTCCACTATTAAGGTTGGTCAGAATCCATCAATACAACACTCAATTTTGCTTTACAATGTTAATAACTGAAAAGGGTCCACTGTACTATATGATTATCATAATTATTTGCCATGGTATTGTCTTTGACAGTGCTTTAAAGAATACCCTAGTAGTAGATATCCATATCTCACTCTCTCCATATATATATATATATATATATATATATATATATATAATAAGACATGTTTCTTGAGCAGCATATCAGCATAAAAAAACTTGGTTGTGCCATGGAAAATGTCCAAAAAAACTGTATTTTATTATATTAAATCATGGTATGTTATTAAACATTTATACATCTAGTAACCAGACCATGCAAAGCTACAAATGATGAATAATCAGTCCTTACTAATGACATTCTTGATTACATTTGTCAGCATCATTCCAATTACTTATTCATATTATATATAATACTTTTATGTATAAATAAATAGTTATATGAGCTATCTGCATGTCAAGCTCATGAGTGAAGGTGATATAAGTGATAGAGAGCGAGTGATCGTGGCCTACCTTTATGGCTGACAGTTCCTTGTCTTTGTGTAACAGCTGTTTCTCCAGGTCTGCTACCTTCATCATGGTCTCATTTTCAACATCTAGAAGCTTCTCTGTCACCTAGAACAAAAAGAAAGGGAGCAAACATGACAGCGTGAGAGGTGGCGAAACAGAAATGAGAGGAAAGAGTCAGTTCAGAGCATTGATCCTATAAACATCTATCCCATCCCCTTTTAAGCTGTCTTATGTGTCTCTCACTCTCTTACGGATCAATGAAGAGAATTTTTAAAGCAGTATGACACAGCAGATGAGGAAGCATCACTTTCACTTTTGAAGCAGTGGAGATTACACACATAGTGGAATATTTGGGGAATTCTGTCCTCCACCCCCAGCGAGAGCAAAGGGATTGTTGTATGATTCTCTGTTCATTTCATGACCTTTGCCATGAGCATAACATAGTCCAGCAGAAAGGCTCACTACTGAGTCAAGATCAGAGGAACAATCTAAGGTTTGTTTTCACACTGTCTGCATACTCAGATTTACAGGCCAGTATGTGCTAAACTAAGCACTTTAAGCCCAATCAGTCTGCAAATCAGATTATAAATTATATTTTAAGATCCTTCTGCACCAAAAGTGAATGATTAAGCTGTGTGTGCTGCTTCATGCTGTGGTGGTGAATGATAGGGAATAACACTGAATTCCCTGAACTCAGTGAACTCTGATAAGGGTGAAGTCATTAAGATATTAGAAGTGACAACATGACCAACTGAACACAAAATGTACTGCTACAGTTAGATAGATAGATAGATAGATAGATAGATAGATAGATAGATAGATAGATAGATAGATAGATAGATAGATAGATAGATAGATAGATAGATAGATAGATAGATAGATAGATAGATAGATAGATAGATAGATAGATAGATTTTTTCTGGTTCTAAAGATTCTCCATCACATTAAATTTCTACTTGTAATTGCAACTAATATATCACCCACCCTTGTTGTAAAGCAATTATATTTAGCTTAATTTGTGTTCACAGTGCACAAATTTGGATTCTTAAAAAAAGAAAAACATATGGCAGGAGCTATTCTATTACCATTCTACACATTTTTTAAATAATAATAACATTTAGCAATGGAAGGAAAGGGAGTATCTAATGGTTCTTACATGAGACAAATGCTCTTCCAGCTCATCCACTTTCTCCAGGGCCACATTCTTTGTTTCAGCGTCTTCCAACAAACCTCCGACATCAAACACGTTATCCAGGTAAGCCTGGATCTGCACCGACAACTTATCACTCTCTGTGTGCTTGGATTTCTGTGAGGAAACAGGGGATATCATAATGTTTTATCATGTGGTTACTCTTTAGAGTTTAAGAATATATTCTGTTTGACTTAATTATTTAATAGTATTTCAAATAAAAAAGGCATCATCTACACACTGAACATTTGACTTGCCCATTTAAACACTGAATAATTTTAGAGTATTTTAAACATTGACTAAATACCTCCAGGAAGTCATCAAGCCCCAGCTTAGTGAACTCATACTGCAGATGTACACGGAAGTTCATGTCCTCCACCGAATGGACCACAATATTGATGAACTGCATACAGGCCACCTGGGACACAAACACACACAGTCAAACACATTCATGTCTCGCACAACCAAACAGGTACAAAAATACCCAAGTGCTTTCATGCACCTACCATGAAGTCAATGTTCCCATCTTCACTACGGAAATACTCCATCAGCTTTTCAAAGCGGTGCTTCTCCTTACAAACCTGCAGATATTTTTATTTAGACAATCACAGAAACACGCTAACCCCTGAGTACAGTCAGATATTTCAAGTGTTAAATATGAAGTGTGATAGTTACAAATCTAATATCCTCACAAATAAACATCCTACTTTGAACACTTTGAGAAGAACAAACATAACATAAATTATTGAGTTTTCTATTTCTCACAACAGCAGGGTATGAAGTTATGGGGTTCAGAGAAGATGAGATGGAGAATTCAGATCAGTGAAAAGTCAGACTTCTTTATAGACTTTATGGAAAAAGAAGGGGATCAAAAGGGCAAAGGAGCAACGTTAGGCCTCACGTTTCACCATGGAAGATTAGAAACTTGCAGAATATGCTGCTATTAACAATACTACTTACTATTTAAAATACTTCAATCAGCTTCTTGCTTAGGTCAATAATGCCCTGCTGAATTAAATGTTGAATGTTTAATTCATTAGTCTAAAGTTAGTTCAACCACAGACTCTTTGAAGACTAGTTCTGCCAGTCTGCAGGCAGCATATTATTTCAGTCTCTCTCACAGCATTGTTGTAACTGCTGTGTTGATTAGCTCTCCTACTTTCTCAGGATAGAGTTGGAGAGTTATGGGGTAATTGGCCCGCTTCCGGTTTTTAAATGACTAGGCAAACAAAACTGAGAGGTTGAGTGAACGGTTGAGTCTGCAGGCAATTCACTGCCCCCAAAACACAGATCTTTATCAAAGATGTGGGTTTAATGAAACGACTGGCTTAAGATGTGTTTTCCCACAAATGCATTTGGGAAGCAAAAAAAAAAAAAAAGGCCAGCTAATTGGCTTTGCATGTCCACAAACTAAAACAAAACTTTAACATTTAATATAGAATCTGTGGTTATTGTAATACACATGCAGGTGTATATATACCAGGATCTACCTCTTTGAAGTTATCAAACGCTGAGAGGATGATTTCATGACCACCTCGCACCAAACATACAGCAGCCAGCAGCTCCAGGACCAGCGCCTTTGTTCTATAAGCAGAACAAAAGCTTCTGTGAGCATTCAACTGGCCTAGAGTGGCAGAGCAGGACCCACACAATAAGACGGGTAACATTACCAACTTGACAGATCATCACCCACCCACACCTGCTTAGATCTATCCTTCAGGGAGAACAGCAGCTTTGTGTCCATTGTTATACAATTTTCTAAATCAGATATGTGATATCGCACTTTCATCTTGAACCTCTCATAGGGGTCAGGTCTGATGTTGAGTATCAGTAATTGTAGGTGGGGTAATTTTTTCAGAGATGTTTTGAAATGACAATCCAAGAAAACCTTTACAGCTGTGATTGAGTGATAGATTAGTGCACTGATTTATTGAGGACAAGGAATGATGCGGTTCAAGATGTAACAAAGGCTAGGGTTTTTCCACGCTTCAGTCTGAAATGATCTAAGCTTAGTCAGACTGACAATAATCCGCTCTAAAGAGTTCATTCTTACCAAACAAATGCACAACTCTAATCTCCAACTTCACAGCCTAATGAAAACTAAAGGCCACTGAGAGTATTGCATTTAACAGGCTCCTCTGTTAGTTACCTAAACTGTAAAAAATTATCATAATTTTAAATTACAGGTAAAAGACTGTAAAAATGTTATGGTAAAAATCTGTTAATTAGTTAACGGTAAGATCCCATATTCTATACAACGAAAAAGTATAATAGATATGAAACATTTTATGTAATTTTACAGTGAAATACTCCTAAATGTACAGATTTTGGAGGTGAAAAAGACTTATTACAGTGAAAAGAAAACTTACAGTGAAAACCCGACATATTAAATGACTGTTCACACAGAATGCTTTTGACCATACCACTGCGCTACTTTTCAGTTGTTTTTTTATGTGAACACGGACCAGACTGTCATGTGAGTGGCGGATGAGAACCCAGGCGCAGACAGCAGATGCAGATAACACAGGATTTATTGGTACAAAAACAGGAAAACAAAACCCACGAGGGGGCAAAACAAGACAGGACTATATGGAGACTAACTAGACAACGAAACTGACAAAATACTAGAAAATAAACAACACTACGAGAGATACTAACAATGACTAGACTTACAATGACTAGACTTTCAATGACTAGACTTTCACAGGATACTCACAAGTAACATTTGGCAATGAACCGACACAAGACAGCAAACACAAGAGGATTAAATAAGAGGACTAATCATGACATGACAGGTGACACAGACTAGGTAATAATGACAAGACGAGGATGACAAGTATAGTAACGAGACAACACAAGCACATGGCCCAAACAACAGGTCATGTGCTTGTACACAAAATATGGTTCTGCCATGATCCTGCCACAAGACTAAGAAAATCAAGAACATGATGGCAGAATCATGACACAGACTGACTTCCGCGCTCAAATTTTTGCTGTCTCATTCATGACACTACTTTCTAAAAAAAGAGGCTTGAAAAAAATGCTTTTTTCCCCATTTCATTGCCCCGACACTCGTTTTTTTTTTAAACATAAAAACATGTTCTGTGTAAATGTCCCTTAAAACTGTTAAACAATAGCTTAATTCTTACCTTGAGTTCTTATTGTTCAAACTCAGGGCGATTTCGTTGACTGCATGCGCGTGAGACATGACGAGGTTGAAGCCATACTAGGGTGAGACAGGAAAAAGCAATGTGGTTTGAGTATAAAAAACATTTAGCCCAATGCAATGATTATTGAATACAAATGTTGTGCTGCCTTTGTAAATTGGACAGATACTGATATGAAAAATAATCTGGATTAGTTATTGTGTTTGATAAGGTTTCATACTACTTTAAGAAGCAGTTTCAGAATGGGCAGACATCCCTGAGGTTTTTGAGACCAATCAGGTCTGTGCATCCTGTACCTGATAGTTCATGATTGCTCTGAGGCACATGATGCACACGTGTACATCATCCTTTTGACTGACTAATCTGGAGTTCTTGATGGTTTTGCTGTTGGCAGTTGAGCCATAGCTGTAATAAAAGGACTAAGTTAGTAGTTCACAAGTGCGGTGTTTGATTTGATAAAACACACACACAAACAATCAATCATAAATACACGCCACATAAAGAAATACTTTTATTCTTGTGAGTTGTCTACCCTCAGGAAGTGTGGCTTTGGCTCAGTGGGCAAAATAATGCACGCATGTGACTCCTAGTTTCCGTGCAAAGCACTAATGTTCCAATCATAGCATGAGCACTTTTATAACCAGTGAAGTGAGACAGGAAGCTAACTGTGACAAGTCAGGAACAATAGTTGACACTTTCCTCAAATAGGGTTGAATTACTCATGAAACAGTTCTTCAAATTTCTTAAAAAAAAAAAAAAAAAAAAAAAACCTTAACAGTCTCCAAACTACATTAACTATTACCAGCAGCCTGAACCAAACCAATGCAAGTTATCACATAAGCGAACATACAGTCATTTAAAGCGAGGCAGAGCGTTGCAAGCACAAGCAGGCCAGTACATACCGGAGGACGGATTGCCGCGCAGAGCGCACCAGCGTATTGCAGCCGTTCTGGTGCAGATCCTCAATGGACCTGCTCCAGGACTTAGCCTTGTCCAGCGAAAACTCCTCGCCAATCTCCAGCCCTTCAAAATCCAACCTGAGCCGCATACACAGGGAACCGCACAGAGCGGGGGTAAGGGTGGGGAGGATTAGCAACAGAGCTCAGTAACAGGGGGTCCAGGGTTTTGCAGAGAGCCGCACAGGACCATCCAAGCACAATATAGCAGGGCATAACAAAGCACAAAACAAAATGCAGCGCAACTACAACAGGGCCTCCAGCACCCTAATAATCATTAAACAACAGTGAATTCATCACAGTCCTTATCTACAGTGGAAGCCTGGCTTCTTGTTGGGATCTTTTAAATGTCCTAAAGATGGTGCATGGATTGGCGTGTTGTGAAGTTGACTGTGGTTGGTTGCTTTTAGGGTGTGTCACTTACATGACGGCACACTGGGCGAAGGAGAGATACTCCACCAGGATGTCCAGGCCTCTGTTCTCATCATTGAGGAACTCACGAACCCACCTGCCACATTAAAGAGACAGATGATGTTAACATCCTACTGAAATCAAACACTCCATATACACTACCATTCAAAAGTTTGGGGTCAGTATGAAATATTTACATTTATTCAGCAAGGATCTAATAAAATCGATCAAAAGTAAAGACATTTAGAATATTACAAAAGATTTCTATTTCAAATAAATGCTGTTCTTTTGAACTTTCTATTCGTCAAACAATCCTGAAAAAAATGTAACATTGATAATAATAAGAAATGTTTCAAAAAAAATTTTTCCAGACCCCAAACTTCAACAAACAGATCAGATTAATAAAGACAAAAAATATGTTAACATATGAACACAGAGACAAAGATTTTAAAAAGGAGTGAAGAAATAAACGTTATTTTTCTAGACTGTCAACATGACATCAAACTTAAACCTCAGACTGACAAGTGAACATGGATTTATTGTTAATGATTCATCACTGGTGGATAACATCAAGCCCCTTTTTATTGTTAAATATCCCATTGCATTAAATACACCATATTATAGAAGTAGCAAATGTTGTTTCATGTTGACTTTAAAATCAAGCTCAGAGTTGACTGGTTTGGCAAGACTAATATGGAAAGTCCAGAATAGATGCTAGTTTTAGATTTCCTTCATTTAGCTCCAGATTTCTGGGGGGAAACTTAAAGCAAAAGGAATTCCCACCATGCAGAGCAAAGGAACGTGGAGATCATAGCTTGAGAGAGGAGGTTAAATCTCTGACAGTGGGAGTGTTTAGACTGCCTCCCCGGAGCAAGCATTCATTTATATACACACATGCATTCTTTTTTTTCTGCCAGTCTCTCATTTTCATTCTTATTTTACCTCTCAAACCCAAGCTTTAATGATTAGTTGAAATCTATCGCCATTGTTAAATGGCCATGGACGCATCAGAAAAAAGCTAGGGACTGGGACTGAGCAAGAAACAGACTTTTCAGATTGAAAAGGTGGTGGGGGCTCACTCGATCATCAGCTTCCTGTCTACCACCTCCGCCTCCCCGCTCCCATTTAGACTCTTTTCCTGTCCGGCCAGATGCTATTTCAGATTGTCTTGGCAAAGCAAGGAGTAGCACATCGGAAAGAGGCCAGGGATCAGACACATGCAATAAACAGTCCTCTGTTCCATTTCATCCAGCCCCAAAAAGTCAGTGAAAATGGCCTGCCTATTCTTTTCCTTTTGTTCTTAATGAGAAACACATTACCCCTAGCTCTTAATAATGCAGGAGAGGAGTGTAATGGTTATTTATGGCTCACACAGAAGACAAAGGAAGTAATTAAGAATTATATTTTACCAGTGCGTGTATGTATGAGTGTTCAGGAAGATACTTTGAAACAGTAGTTTGAACAGCTACTCAATGTATAGTAATTCAAATTACGGCATTTTAAACTTTTTAAGTAGTAGTAAGCTGTCACAAGACAGGTCAAGGAGGGAGAGTCCAAAAAGGGTCCTTAAATGACAATAACCTCAGGTAACCAATGAAGATTAAGGCAAAAGTAACCGTGTCTACATGCAAACATGAACAACCGACCACTGAAGGGTGAAACGGAGACACTTAAATACAAAGTGATAATGAGATGATAATGACCAGGTGTGATGATTAGATGAGTGTCCATGACATCTGATGACAGGCGGGAAACCAAGACAAAGAAACATATGTGATTGAAGATAAACTAAAAGTCCATGAAAAAATAGAGATAACTGAGCGTTCGTGACATTACGCCCCCTCCCGGAAGGCGCAACCTTGCGCCATAACAATAACAAACAAATGAGGGAGGCAGTGAGGATGGGGGCTTAGGAGGTGGGCGAGGGGGCGGAAAAGGGATAGTGACAGGAGATGGCGATGGAGGCGACCCCGAGCGACACAGCGCCGACAGCCCATGGCGGAGTCGAGGGAGGAAGGAGCCAAGGTGTAACAGTGGCTGACGACAACTGGGGTACGACCAACGTTGATAAGGCCGAAGGATCCACTGGCGCAGATGGAGAGCAGATGGAACTGAGCGACATCACTGGCACTGGAGATCCAGGCGATGCCGCTGCCACGATGATCATCTGAGGCGGAGCCGGTGTTACGGAGGACAGAGGCGAAGCTGAAGGGACAGAGGAACCCGCTGTAGCCGAAGAGGTGGAGGAAGCTTACAGCCCGCAAGTGACGAGTGACGACTGAACAAGGGGGAGCCGGTGGAACTAGGGAACCTGGTGGATCCGCAAGTCTAAGGGTCTCTGTTGGAGCTGGAGATGGGAGGAGCCAAGGCGAAGCCGTCAGATCGACGGCCCGAGATGGAGCGAAGTGATCAGATGCTGGAGGCAGTGCCGCAGGAGGCTCTCAACGACCTGAGGGTCTATGTCACTGCAAGGCATCCCCAGAGACGGCGAAGGGCTGCACACATCTAGCAGAGGCGGTGCTGTAGGACTGGCTGATCTCTGCAGTGATGGCGGCAGATGGAAATCGTTCTCGATTTAGTGAATTTCGATGTAGTGCTGTCTTAAAACAACAATGATGAAGTACCTGGTAGGAGTTGATACGTCCGCATTGAAGACCATCAGCCAGTCCTCAGTTTCCACCAGCATTCCCTCAACCTCTAGTGTCACGGGCTCACACCCCTGGTCAGACTCACCGTGGGGTTCAGCTCTTTCCTTTTCATCTCAGGCTCTGGCTCACCTGCCGCAGCAGGCAGTAGCTCTCCGTCTGTGGGGGACTCTGATTTCGTGGCCGAAGGTGGTGAAACGGGTTCTGGGTCTGGCTGTGTTCTGGACCAGGATAGATGCTCTCCAGTCTAGTCCAGAGGTGTCTGGGAGGTCTCAAGGGGGGTGATAATTAGCCCTGATCCAGAATAATTACTACAGGGTCTTGCTGGTGACGGCAAGACGACAGAAATGTTCAGTGAAGGTAAAGAAATTGAGCCATCTCCAAATTTGGCTCATCTGAGCCACAGCAGTAAATTTCGCAACATAATCCATATTAGGTAGGTTGTTCTATCAAGATGAAGAAGATGAAGGAGAATCCAAAAAGGGTTCAATAAACAAAAATGGTCTTTTAATGACAACAACCTCAGGTAATCCACGAAGGCAAAGTAACAGCGTGTCTACACACAAACACGAACAACAACCGACCGCCAAAGGATGAAACAGAACAACTTAAATACACAGTGATAATGAGATGATAACAAACATGTGTGATGATTAGATGAGTGTCCATATGACAACTGTTGACTGGCGGGAAAAGACAAAAGGCTTGTTCGACTTGAACCGGCGCTGCACAGACCGATCGGTTTATTACAACAAAGTACCGCAAGAGCGATTCAAAAGCATACGGAGCCGTCTGCTCTCTGTTCGCTCTCGAGGTACTTTGATGTCATTCATCAATCGGTCTGTGCAGCGCCGATTCAAAAATAAAAAATCAAATAAAAAATCAAAGATAACTGAGTGTTCGTGACATTAGCTGAACTACGCACAATTAACAAATAATTAGCTAGAAACAAATATTTAAAAACAAGATCATATAATGTATTCTTTAAATGTATCATTTAAAATATAAAATTGCTGTTATAAAATGTTAAATATTAATAAAACAAAATGATACTTAATAGTAAATTATATAAAATATTTCATAAATAATATACATTTAAATAATATTATTTTAGTGTAAATTAGCATTGAATTGATAACCTTCTCTTAAAATAAACGGACTAAGTTCACACTAAATACAACAAACAAAAACTAGAATACAACCTAATTTATATAACCGAGTTAAAAACATAGCACTAAACAGCAGCATGTGTTCAGCAACTGAATATTTTGCCACAAATAAATATCTAAAATTATTTGCTACTATGCGGAGACCGATGAAGACTGATGATGATTATTTTTGAATCGTTCATTTGCACGGTCCAAACAAATAAATATTTTTTTTTCAAAAGTGTGTTTGATTATTGACTTTATTCTCTCAACGGTCTATTATAATGCACAATACAATGTGACATTTTGAAATATGCCACTGTAACATTTTGTAAGCTGGACTATTAAAATATGCAGTAAGGTTAGTATGGCACTACTGCTAGTTAGTTACTTCCCATCGCTTGTGTGTATGGGTTCATCCAGTTGGTACGGATGTAACAAAGCATGCAGTTGTGTGTGAATGGCGTCACAGTTTCACAACACATTGTTTTTTGTATGTATAAGTGTGTGTGTGTGTGTCCTTGAAAGCGGAATATAAACAGTGAAAAGATGTTTCATTGTACCTCATTGTGTTGGAGATTTGTGTCAGTGTTTTGTCTGTGTTCATCAATGTGAGTTATAAACCTTCGTGTGTGTGTGTGTGTGTGTGTGTGGGTGTGTGTACGTGTCCTTTCATACATTGTTGGATGCTCCAGGCTTCCTGGCTCTCCAGCATACACTACTCAGTTTCCTGCTTGCTAAGGGGGTTGTGTGTGAGGGACGAGATGAATAAAAACCATCTGGACGCTGCCGAGGTCTACAGACAGTGCTATAAGCACAGGGAAGCTGGCAGAACAGCCCAACAGCAGGGATTTGTGCATGGGCAAACACTACCTCTATCTTTCTACAACAGGAAGAACAAAGAAAGAGTGATTCTTTAGAGGGGGAAAGCCAAACAATACCACAGCTTCCCACCCATTCCACTAGCAGTGCTATTGTTCCCCGCACTGTATACAGGAGCCTCATAACCTCAAAGCATTGCTTACTGGAGGATCATGGGATGTTACTCCGGGTGATTGCTGGGAAGGGTATTTGTAGAGATCAGCACAAGACGAAGAGATGTAAAAGAAGGATTAAATGAGAGGAGACAGGAATTAGTCACCCTATGTGATTGGTTCTCAGCGATATCTCCAGCTCTCGCAGGACTTTGGTGGATTCCTGAACCCTCCTGCGGAATTTCTGCACACAGAGAAACTGATGATTATCGGCATGTTTGGATAAAACTCTGCAACTTCACCAGAATAAAGTTATTTTTAAACATTTCAATAAACACTAAATAGTGCCAGGTAAAACAACATTTATGGTTAACCTTTTAGCGATTAAAATATGTCAAAACTGTCCTGCACATACGCTGCCATTCAAAAGTTTGGGGTCTGTAAGATTATTATAAGGTTTTATTAGGAGGTTTTTATTCTTAGCCAGACTGCATTTATTTGGTCTAAAATACAGTAAAAAAAAAAAAAAACATTAATATTGTGAAATATTATTACAGTTTAAAATAATATTCTATTTTGATATATTTTGAAATGTAATTTATTCCTGTGATGGCAAAGCTGAATTTTCAGCATCATTACTCCAGTCTTCAGTGTCACATGATCCTTCAGAAATAATTCTAATATGTTGATTTGCTTTGAATTAGAAACATTTCTTATTATCAATATTGAACTGTTTATCTTCTCAATATTTTAGTAGAAACTGTGATACATTTGTTAAGGATTTTTTTTGATGAATAGAGAGTTCAAAAGATGAGCATTCATTTACATGATTGTATTAAACAGAAATCTTTAGCAATGTTACAAATGTCTTTGTATTGTATATAAATGTGTATAAAAAAATTATATATGTATTTTCTTAACCCTTTTCCTCCCTGTCTTTAGAATTAAAGTGACTATTTTTCTCTGCTGTTGATTTTAGTCTTCTATGTAAAGAATTCATCTGTCTTCAGTAAGTTGTGGACGTTCAGAACAAGCCAATTGTCCAGTTCAGTTTCAATAGATAGTCTTTTTGTACAGGGAAGAAAATTTTAAGTTTTAAAGTTACAATATGTTTTAAAAGAACATTCACTAAAAGAGATGAAGGACAATTTGATTTCTCACAACACAAACACTTTAACTGCTGTAAATCATGTTCACATGCAACCAGCTGAGAAACAGACATGGGTAATATTTTCTAGAGGATGATGCTGACCTTGCGTGTGACTCTTGGGTCTAAATATCCACGAAGTTTCTGGATGTATGTATGTGGAGGATTCTTCACTTGGAAACGTTCCTAACACACGGAAGAGGGGGAGAAAGTTATATACAGATTATTAAACATCTCTGATAAAATATGAATGTTCTGTTTTATCTAAGACATACACATATTCTTAACTCCCATGTTGTTTGTTTAAAAAACTTTGACATTATTCTAAAACTATTTTGTTGTTGTAACTATGAACTACCTTTTTCAGCAACACAGATTTGTCAAGATGCATGACTAGATGTTTATAAATAGACGTTTTACAAGACATTGAAGTCATCATTTTTTCATCATGATACTGTATTTAACAAGACGTGCAATTTTACTTAATGGGACAGTTTCTCTAAAAAATCCCTCATGTCATCCCAAGCCACCATGACATTATGAACTCAAAAGGAGAAATTCTAAAGACTGTACAGACTGCTCTTTTCCATACAATTACAATGAATGGGGACCAAAATAGTACATAAAATGTTCATAAAAAATAATCCATATGACTAATGGAAAACGTCAGTCCCCGTTCATTTTAACTGCATGGAAAAGAAGTTTCACAGAAGAATATTGATTTAAAACAACATGAGGGTGGGTAAATGATGACAGAACTTTCATTTTTCAGTGTACTGTTCCTTTAAATGACATCCTGTCATTCAGAATCCTGTAATCTACCTTTTCTTTTGTGTAAGAAATAATTTAAATCTTATATAACTTTCTATAAGTGTCTATAAAATGTCAAGCAACTTGTTCTCTTAACTTGTTAATAATAATTTTTTTAAAGGTCATGTCGACGACACCATTTTTGGTGGCATGTTCTTCTGGACTGCATTACAGAAGAAAGGGTGTGGTACAAAAGTGGGTCACTGTGGAGGCTGTACCTGGTCACAGATGAGGTCCCACTTCTTCTCATTATCGTACTGCCGGAGGAGACGTGCTTTATCTGGCGGCAGGTTCATAGAGCTCTGAAAAACAGAGAGCGCTTTTGCATCAGAAAACACAGGAAGTCATGTATTCCTCCGTGTACCCATGGCAACGACCTTGCAGAGACGTCTCTGCTCGTTTTCTTTGGGTCACAGTGGTTTCTAACCAGACATGAGAAACCCTGCAAACTTTCATCTCACATCCTGTGCTGACTTCTTATATTGTGTTTAAAATCACATTTATCTTCAGAGTCAAGAAAATCAAGAAAATCTTTGTACCAAATTCTCCATCTCAAACTATATGAAGGAAATGATGAGCAGAGCAAAACTCACTACCACAATTGTGGGTGATTGCTAGGGTGTTGCTATGCAGTTGCTATAGTGTTCTGAGTAGTTTGTAGTGTGTTATTTTGTGTTTACTAAAGGGTTGTTACAAAGTTACACAACAAACTGCATCACGTGAAGTAGCATTCATGTCCATAGCACAAACACAAGTGCAGGATTAATTACGTGCCAACGTTTTTTTCGGAATTTAGCAATTACGTAAAAGTAGATGCTTCTACTAAGTTCATTTTTGTGCGTCGCTGTGTTACTGTGTATCAGGGCACACAATGTGCCGAAAGAGCTGATATTATGAACATATCTATAAACATATTATGAGTGTAAAGATGGCCGCAGAGTGAAATAACTTGTCTTAAAGGAACTTTGTTAAAGTCAGTATATTTATAGAAACTTGTGTGAATATTAACACACTCGGTTAAATAGCACAGGCATCTGAATGTAACTATGTCGCCCCTTAGACAACTGAAGTTTATTAACTACAGACAAACGCAAGCATGCGTTTATGTATTCAAATTTTCGAGAGGGTCGGTAACCTTTTTTAATGCTTTGGGGAAAAATGCTCACGAGGTTGGATTTATTTGATAAAAAAAAACAGTAAAAACATATTATTAACAAATAATGTTGTGAAATATTATTAAAATATCCTGTAGAATCCTGTAGCTCAAACAGTAGACCGTTGATGCTTGCAACGCCAAGGTCATGGGATCGATTCCCAGGGAAAGCAAGAACTGATAAGAATGTAAAGTGTGTACCCATGAAATACAATGTAAGTCGCTTTGGATAAAAGCGTCTGCCAAATGCATAAATGTAAATATATTAAAAAATGTTCTTGTAATGGCAAAGTTTTCATCAGCCACATGATCCTTCAGAAATCGTTCTGATTTGGTCCTCAAGAAACGCTGAAAAGAGTTGTGCTGCTTAATATTTTTTTACGAAAACAGACATCTTTTCAGGATTTTTTGATAAATAGAAAGTTTAAAGAAACAGCATTTATTTTAAATTAAAATCTTTTGTAACATTATAAATGTCTTTACTGCCACTTTTGATCAATTTAATGCATCCTTCCTTAATAAAAGTAATAATTTCTTCAAATAAAAAAAATCTTACTGACTCCAAACTTTTGAACAATAGACTAAGTGTTAGATATACTGTATGTTCTCATAAATCAGTGTGATTATAATAATAATGCTATTGTTCTACTGATATATAAATGATTGTACTTCATGCCACTTCTTAGCAGGACATCTTATTTCAGGTCACGTTTGCACTACAAACAGATCAGTAAGTGATTTGTCTTCTAAATGTCTTTAATGGTGGAACACACGCTGAGTCAGGTGTGGGGTGTGAGCTGACAACTGTCTCCAACAAACACTGAATTTCCCTTTATTAACCTGAGACTCTGTGCTGTGATTAAAGATAGCGAACAGCAGATAGGCACTGAGAAAGATTATCACAGCATGTTACAGACCTCTCAGTGGGTTTTCCTTTGAAGATGGAAAAGGTGTTTGTTCTGAAGATGCCATTCACACCCATATCAACACCCGCCTGAGCATCTGTCCATCACCTACGTCCTTGCACTCCACATTAGAGTGATTCATCCACCCCAAAAGTCAACAGCTTCAAAGTCTACAGCCAAGGCAACATATCATCTCAGTGAAATTACATGACCACATCATTATAAACAACATGTTTTTCCAGTCATTCTGACTCGATGATTTGTGGAAAGTGAATATTGTGTGTTGAAAGAATTTGTTTTATTTTATTTCCACTGTAAAGTGATTACACCTTTCCACAAGCCCATATGAATCATATTCAGTGACAAGTCTGGGAAAGGCTGGTGGTGAATGCAGTATGTATTATAGTAGTGTCAGAATTAAAATTTCCTGATAATTTACTCACTCCCACGTCGTCCAAGATGTTCATGTCTTTCTTTCTTCAGTCAAAAAGAAATTAAGGTTTTTGAGGAAAACATTCCAGAATTGTTCTCCATATAGTGGACTTCAATAGGATACAACGGTTTGAAGGTCCAAATTGCAGTTTCAATGCAGCTTCAAAGGACTCTACACAATCCCAGCTGAGGAATAAGGGTCTTATCTAGCGAAACGATCGGTCATTTTCTAAAAATAAATAAACATTTATATACTTTTAAACCACAAATGTTCACAAATGTTGAAAGGTAATGCGTGACATAGACGGAAATACCAAGTGTTTACAAAGCAAACGTGTAAAGACTAATTCCAACACCATTTACAAAAAAAATAAAAAGGTAAAACAAAGATGTCAGAAGATTTTGGAAGTTTTCATCCTTCCCTACCTTTTTCAACCGGAACACGTGACCTTTCAACGTGATTAAGTAATGCGTGGCACATCGCAGTGCTAATGCAAGACAAGCATTTGTGGTGAAAAAGTATTTATATTTTTATTTTAATTTTTAGAAAATGACAGATTGCTAGATAAGACCCTTATTCCAGAGCCCTTTGAAGCTGCTTTGAAACTGCAATTTGGACCTTCCACTATATGGAGAAAAATCCTGGAATGTTTTCCTCAAAAACCTTAATTTCTTTTCGACTGAAGAAAGAAAGACATGAACATCTTCTTGGATGACATGAAGGTGAGTAAATTATCAGGAAAATTTTATTCTGAAGTGAACTAATACTTTAACTCAATTTGCATGAAATCCCAGCATTCTCTATAGGGCTCAGCTGATTGGTTCTTGCTGTATCAGTAGCCAATGAGCTCGCTGCTCAACCTTCAAATACTGGGGTACGTTCAAGTTTAAAACGTTGTGCAACGTTTTGTCGGGGCTGAACGCAGCCCTGGTCAGCATGCTGTAGCACAGTGGTTCTCAGACTTTTTTCATTGAGCCCCCCTTTAAACCTTTAAAAAAATCTACCCCCCACCCCCACCCCAAAAAAATACAAAAATAAAATAAAATAAAATAGAAAAGATTAAAAATTAAAAAAAGAAAAACGTGCTATGAAAAACACCTGCAATAGTTTCACTTTGTAATGTCATTATTTCATTTAACAGTAAGAGAGAATCATAATACAGAACTGAACTTTTAATTTAAATAAACAAAAACATTTAAATATTTGAGTGATGCTTTGGATAAACTGAACAATATTTAAAAGCGCTATATATAAGTTTCTTGCGCATTCGCAATAGCAGCTTGTGATTCGGTCTGTTCTATGTTGGGCTTGTTCCAATGGTGACAAGTCGGTCTGAAGAAGAACGATTCAGTGTAATTGTTGTTCAATGGCGCTTTATTAAGGCAGAGCACTAACCGCTATTCACGCACTTGAACAAAAAGCACTTAAAAGTCAGAACGCCAAGGCCACCTGCTAGTTTTCAGCTGCGTAAAAGCAACCAGAAGACCGAAAATTTGTAAAAGTACATGTTCTACTAAACATCTGCAAGCACCTTTATCTAATTGTAATCTATATTATCAGAAAAATTACACAACAAAACATCCTTTCACTTGCTCAAACACGCTCCAAAACACGGATTCGAAACTAAAGATTTTGAGGAATGCACCAATCATTAGTAAAAGTTTTTTTTTAATTCATAATAATTTATAACAGTTTATTCAGAATTACAGTCTACAGCTAGTCAATTACAATGGAGCTGTAGATTTAGGAACTGAGTTATAAATCCGATGTGTTTCTCAGACAGTTCAGCTTCCAACATTTAATACAACAGCAGAAAGACTCAACTGACAATGTAGTAAATTTGTTTAGTTTGAAACCACATTCGACTGGAAGAAATCCCAATTATGATGACTAGGGTTTGTAATGTCTGAAAAGCAAACAAAATTCAGCAGAAATGACAATGTGTAAAAAGAGGCCCTGGAGAATGTTATGTAGCTCTGTATGTGAAGATCTCAAGCATTACCATTCCCTCCCACAATTCCCCTTCCAATGTTTTTTTTTCTTCAGTAGTGACCGACATTGTGCATTCCAGATGTCCACAGTTACAAAAGGAATGTGTCGTGTTTATAACTGTAATGAATTTGGTTATAAATTATCCCACTTCATCTTTTATTTCACTTTATTTTCCCTCCAATCCCCTGTCTTTGACAAAGCATTCTTGGAGGATAAAAGTTTTATCTCTCCGACTCAAATGTCAAAGATGGAGTGGGCGACTCCTACACTTGTTAGCATGCAGCATGTAATAAATGACGTAAACGGCAGCTCTTTCTGATGAGCTCACTGCTTCCGAACATTTCACACAACAAACCGCATCCATTGTTTTTGAGGAAGAAAGGACAGAAAAGCCTACAAAAATACCATCATCCATGCTTAGTCAATGTGAAAGCATCCAGTTTCTGAGGAAATATCAACTAGGCTATACTGCATTTTTATGTCAACAGCAAAAGAGGCTGTAGGTCAAATCCAGTTTGAAAGAAATAAAATCTCAGTATTCTCATATTTTTCACCAAGACAGAAATGAGACTAAATAAACAGTATATTGAAACTTTTTCTTAAATTTCCCAATTCTCAGAAAATGCCGCTACATATATGTTATGTATATAAAAGGAGAGATCTTAATATTTCATGTTTGCTAATATACTAAAGTCTGGAATCAAAAGTCAAAGATTTCAATATTAATTCAAACATTTCTTCATCTTTTTCCCCAAAACAAACCATTGCATAATTTGTGTATATTTATTTCTCATAATCAAATTATAATAAACATCTGAAACAAAGTTGATACTTAAAGAGCTCCAGCCCCCTAAGCTATGAAAGAGCAACCTAAGGAAGCTTCAAAATAGGAGTCAGAGGTTGGATCTGGCCATATGTCTGTTGCTGGGTTGTCAGGACTGCCTAGTGACCATTTGTTGGTCTGATATGTAATTAGGGCACTTAGAACACAGAGAGGTTCCAGTCCTCCATTCACATGACGATCCAAGATCTGGTGCCACATCACTGATAACAGCGGCTGCAAAGAGCTCAGATGAGTCTTTATCTGATCTACAGTAGCTCTCTGAGTTTTAGGCTTCTTTGTTTTCTGGTCCAGAAACAAGTGTCTAAGTAAATAAGTTTCAGCTTCACTTTTCGGATTCAGTTCTACAATATTTACCCAAGGGGTTTTTCTCAGGCCCCAAGAGCTTCCTGCACAGATATTATTAGCCAAACCATTGGAGAGCTACACCACCACAAAGAAACTTGCATAAGTACAAAAAAAAAGCATAGAACACAAACGTATTTGAATCAAAGGGGAAACCATCAATACTAAAACTCACTGTAGTAAGATCAAAGAAAACACTATGAAGATTTTAATATTTATAGAGCTGAATGATAAAAACTAGCTTGTCCACCCCAGGCCACACTGAAAACAGCAGTCTGAAATAGCAAAATGCTGAATTCGGTCCTAACAACTGAGATGGCACACAATACAATAGAATGAAAATGCTTTGTCAATTCCTGGAAAGAAAGAACATGTTATTTTGGCATAAAAAGTCCCACACATTCAGCATGAAATGTCTGCAAACATTATACAATATAATGGTAGTCATGTCCAAAAATATGAATGATAAAACAAAACAAAACAAAAAACACCAGATGTTCTACATTCCCAAAAAGACCTTCCTCGCTACTCTGCCAGAGCAAAAGGGTCAGCTAACTGGCAATCCCTAATCTAATTTTGCTAATCTCATTTGACTTTTCCTACAAAAGTCCAGTCTTGTTTTCCTGCCATAATGACTTTAAAAAGAGACCCACATCTTACATGTGAAATGAAAATACCTTCAATTTTCAAAGTTGGACCAATGTCTGAAAATAAAACATAAAATCAACTCCTTAAAACTCTTTACTTCAAGAATAGAGTGACGCTACCCACGGCAGGGACAAAAAGAGCTTCTGTTTGATCCCAGGATAGTTTGTAAAAGGGTGACTGTGGGGACACAACAAAGAACCATTCCCTTTCTCTGGCATGCTGAGTTGTTTGGCAAATGATTATGTTGAACAATAGACTGTAGCTATCGGTTACACTCGCTTTTTAACACTAAAATAAGAAAGGATTACTCGAGACAAGTGCAATGTATTTTATTTTCTGGGAACTTGAATTTTTTCATGTATGACAAATCTGGAAAACCCCTTTCTAATAAGAACAAACTAATTTAAAAAAAGTGTGGGAGAGGAAAGACCCGTTATGAGATGAACCGTGTGAATAACTGAAAATTAAAGTGAGCAAAGACCATCCTACAAATTACAGGTGGAGTTGGGAAAATTAACTATAGAAATTGGGACAGTTGGCTGATGAGGGAGTGGGACAGGCAAAAGTGGAGAGAAAGATGTGTCTTAAGAGAACAGTAGCTTGATTTGTTGTTGGGTATCAGATTGCAGAGAATGAAGAGAGACAGAGAACAGAAGGGGGAAACAAACCCCAGTCAAGCTCAGCCCTACTTACAAAACACCACACATGATAGAAAGCACAGTTCAGACAGGAAGACAACACACAGTCAAATAAACCAATCTGTGCTTTCTCATCTGGAGGTTTGGCCTCCTGTTTATGAATTGTAACATTGCCAGAAATACCAATGTAAACTCTTCAAAGTCAACATAAAAAAGGAATTCTCAATTTTTTCATCTATAATATGATATAAATCTGACCTATTTCTGTAGTTTTCAACAATATCTCATATTTGCCAATACACCAAAGGAAGAGACTTCAATTTGAATTCAAACATTTCTTTCTAAGCATTTTTTTCCAAAACCAAATAATCTAGACTTAATACACATTAATTTCACAGCTCTATTATTTTACTTTACATCAAGAATGGCCTTATTCGTCATAAACGACTTTAAGAGAAACATCTGAAAATATGAAAACATCTGGGAAAATGTCCTATTTCTGGGTAAAAGAAGAAAATAATGATATTTGTTTAAATAATAATAATAATTGTATTATTATAATTAGTATTACTTAAGTATTTATATTATAATACAATTAATAATGATGATGTCCTCTGTAGAGGATACTGGAGCCTATCAGCATCCCAGACCAGAGATGGAGAAATTTGTATTATTGTTATCAATTGATATTATTTACAATATTTAAGTTGCAATTTTTTCTGAAAGATTTTGAAAACAAACCTGTTTTTTTTACTGATGAATCATTCATAATAAGACCAGGAACATATATTAATAAAGTGATTATCACCGATCATCCGACATCACAAATCAGCATCAAAATGGCCCTTCTTACCCATATTAATGTGGTCAAATATTAGTCTTCACCAGGGGGACAGCTATGGCATGTTTAAAAGAGGGCCGCACACTTTTACAGCCTTATTTGGCCGGTCCTCTGTCCGCTCTGAGAGGTCAGTAGGAGTTCATGTGAGCAAAAATTCTTAGCTGCATTTATAAACACAAACAATGCAAATATGTTTTGCGCCCATGCACAGTTCCGAGTGACTGCTCCCATGCCTAAGCCTAGACTCTGGGAGACATCCAACATAAACTCCTCCAAAGCCCACTTAAACCTACAAGCTTAATGTAATATAAACCGTAAAGCCAATAAGAGTGGTTTACAAACTGATCTAAATGGCTCTTTGACTACTAAGTGAACAGGTAGAGTCTCCTACTTCACTCCATATTTTCAGTTTTAATGGTAGCCTACTGTAGTAAAGGAAGAATGAGGGGAAAGTCTGGGATCTTATATTCTTTCAATGGATCTAGCATGTGTCAGCATAGTCGACTAGACAGAGGAGACTGCCAGACACACACCGTCTCCCCATCTAAACCGTCTCCGCTGTTCAGCTACTGAGCTCTACCTAATAGATCCCCAGGCGCCGAGCGTCAACGCAGGACCTGAGGAATGTACACCAACCCTGCCAGATATAGTGGACTGCGAGTTTAAATGGGAAATAATAGCTCTTCCTCAACGTCACACTGAGCTGAAGCATTTTCCTCCCATTTTTCCAAAATTGTTTGGTACTTTTGGGGAAAAGTGTGTTTTGAAGAAACCCTTCTGTACAGTCATTAATAAAGCAGTAAAATATTAAAACTTTCCAACCATTCTTTCCTTACAAAAAAACCCTCTTGCAGTCCATTTGTAGACCCTGGTTGAAAAAACTGGCCCTATGACAAACATAGACAAATTTTATTAACATTAAAAGATAATGACCTTAAGCAATGACATCACATATCACATGTAAATGACAGTATTGGGTTCATGGGTGAATTTTCGTATTTTACAAAACCACATCAACACAAAGTCTTGAAGCTTCTGTTCCTCTTATTCTTTGAAACAGTGTATATTACAAGAAAGAAGCACAGGCACCTCAGCCATGAAGGGTATCACAAGCCCAGGGGGACTTCCACCTTTAAATTTAGTTTAAAAGTAACAGTTTACTCTGACCAAAAGGAGGACGAGGCAGTTCTCAAGCAAGTCTCCTGGCACTGAGCAAGACAAAATGGAGTGTGAGAAAATGCTGTCCTCCATTCAGTGCAATGACACCTAATCTCCCAATCCTAACCAGTAACCTGAACCAGGCAATCACAACAAAGCAAATCCACAAAACACAAATGTCCCATCCACCACCACACAGAAATAGAGTGAGGTCAAGGTACTAGTGAACTGCCACACCATCCCCCACCAATTGTTTATATAAGAAACACAAACAATCCCCATTCCAAACCATTCAGGATTTAAGCCCAAAGTATACTTATTTTTTTAACGTAAAGTATACTCCATTTGATAGCGTCCACGAATGCAGGCACATGCGCTCAAGATAGCTTCATCTTTGTCCAGTGTCTGCGTTATTTTCTCCAGAAGTTATGACCGATAAATTTGTCTTTGTATTCTTTTAAACGTAAGTTTCGGCTATCTCACAACTCTCTTACACAATCATTTTTCGGGCTTCTGATGTTGTTGGTTTTGTCTCTTTAGTTCTGTTTTCTACTGTGAAAAAATGGCTAGTGGAACAACTGGTTAGTGCAAAACAAATTCAATGCGCATGTGGGACCTGCGTGTACAAAGTACGCGCTGTTACAAATATCAGGCTGCCTGCGTACTATTCTGGTGACGAAATTTGGACTCTTGCATATGCATAAAAACTGAAGTAGTTTGGGCTTAAAGTTGAATATAATAAATAATAAAATGTAATAAATAAAGTAAACAAAATACATTTAATTTAAAATACATAATAATAAATAATAATTTGAAGTAGATAAAATATATAATAAAAATATGTCAAATAATAATAATAATAATAATAAGAATAATAATAATAAACTAAGGCTACAATAAAATATTAAAATAAAAAAAATAATAAAATTAGAACAATAATAATTTAAAATAAAAATATATAATACAATTAAAAATAAATTAAAATGATAATAACAATATATAGTAATAAATATGATTATTATTATTATTATTATTAAAATATATATTATTATTAATGAAAATCATTTACACATGAAAACCTTTCTGTAATGACCATATCACCAGGTTTCACTGCAGATTGTGTTGCCTTTGTTTATCAGCCCAAGGCCACACCACTATTATCAGCTGTGAAAAGAGAATGAACTTGCTCATTGAAAGTAAAACTAGCAGTTCAGAACTGATAGAGAACACTGAAAATGCACGGCATACGAAATTTCCCTCTCAAAAACACAGCGAGCGTTAACTGGTAAACACAGACGTTGTAATGTTGATGAGGCCATTAACGCCTCGATGGTCTACAGCTGTGGTGTGCCTCCTGCATACTAGTGAACTATGCTCTTCTCCACCCACAGATTCCCTGGGGCTTTCAGCAACTCAGCATGTCAGGTCAAAGAAACAGAAACACATTTCCCTTCAAAACAGAAAAGTTCAGAAGCTCGTAAGACAACCTGGACATTCTTATCTAAAAATGTTGAGAAAAATGTACACTTTTAAGCATGCTATGTGAAAGTGTCTTCTTGAACCACATTTAAGAACTATTCTTTTCAGCGATGTGGTTAATTAGAAATATTTTCTGTGATTTCAGGAACTGCTGAAGATCATGATGAGGATTCCAGATGTGACATTGCAATTCTCTTTCTACTGGACAGGATCTCCGGCACATTCATTATGCAGATGCTCTTTAATGGTGTCATGATCGAACACATCTCAGTTATTAAATAGCAGCAGGATTAATTCTAATCATGTGAATCAGATCTGGAGTTATGAAAAAGGAACTGAGCTTATAGTGATATAAATATAAAAATTCGGCAAAAATAATTTATAGTGAATCAGAGCCTCTGGCTGACACTTAAAAAGAGGATGTCCTGTTTGCGTCTTTGGTCGGCCACACAGGAGATGGAGAGGAACAGGGTCATAACGGATATACACAGAGTACAACAGATATGGGAGAACAGGAGACAGCTTCACTTTGACATCAAAACATGCACGACTGCACACACTCTTGTACACATACAGTATGTTAGCATATATTTTATGGCAACTGACCTGATATTAATTTATATTTATTTATAGATTTGTCTTGTTTTTTCTTTCTTTTAATAATTAATCTAATTTTAGTAAAAAAAGTATTACACATACACATATAGATGGACAGATGGAGACAGAGAGACAGACAGACAGACAGACAGACATTTTTTATTAAAACATTGTCATAGTTTTTTTGCAGTGCATTAATCATCTAAAAGAAAGCAGCATCTAGCCTATATATTGTGTTACATTATTTAACACACAGCAGTTGTAGATCTATATCTATCCATGAAAATACCATAGTGGCTCAAAATGCTGCCAGGATGGAAAAGTGGAACTTGCTGTGCAGAATCCTGAAGAAAATCTCTGAGGAGGCCACTAGGCCCATGTCATAATGATGTGGTGAGTAAACTCACCCTGAGATAATAATAATGGTGAGTTCTATAGTGCAGAGTCACCCCCCCACTCAGTCCTGCCACCTTAAAATACATGGAAAAACAGAAATACTCCTTTCTGAATAAAGTCTGAGAAAAGGAGTCAAAAAAGAGGAAACATAGGTTTCCTTATCATGAGTTCCGTGATACTGACAAAAACGAAACAACATTAATTTTCAGATGTGTAGAAATAGTATTTATCTGCAAGTAAGAACTCTAGCAGCAGTTCCTGCGAGCTCTAGAGTAAAAGAAACGAGCACAAAGGGCTCAGGGGGGAGAGGCCCTTTCTCTAAAACAACACACACTCACAGAGCCTCCATTGTGCTGAGAGGAAACCACTGCTCAGAGTGGACCCTCAACACAGCTGCAAGAGAACAGCCTGATACACACACCTACGGCCAAATATAAACCATCCACAAGTACATTTTCATATATTGTTCGATATATTGTACATGGCAGCTACACTACAAAAATTACATCTTTAAATAAGTGTTTATGACTTGAGTAAAAAATCAACATCAAAAAAATCTTTGAAACAAGATACATTTTCTTGACAGGTAACACTGCATAAGAAATTTAGACTAAATAGTTTATTTAATTAAAATACTAATTTTTTTCTTGTTTAAGCAAAAAGTTTGTTCGATTTATGCTTAACAGGAAAGAATATAAATATTAGGGCTGTCAGTTAAACGCGTTATTAACGGCGTTAACGCAAACCCATTTTAACGGCGTCAATTTTTTATCGCGAGATTAAAGTTCTTTTTGGCCTAGCAAACTGTAGTTTTTTTTCCACATGCTTTTGCAACAGGATGCGGCATGCGCGGCGCTGAGAATGAAACCCATTCCATTTCAATGGCTTGCGCCGCGCGAGGACGTGTTGTTGCTTTGTCAACCAAAGCGCAAGAGCAGTGGCGCGCACGCCGCGGTCAAAGTTCAAAATAGTTCAACTTTTGCCACTGTGTTTTGTGACGACGTCGATTACCCAGCGGCCAGCGCTGCGCATTCCGCGTCCTGTCTGAAAGTAAACTACAACACCACACCGGATCTAGCTAGACCGAAAACAACAGGCACGCCGCAAACACTTGTTCGGCCTTGCGAGTAGGCTGGGTTAACGTTACGTTTTGAATGGATGACGAGCGCGAGACGCCGAAATGGATGGCAATAAGATTCATTGGAAAGTTTACTTTTAAAAAGTTGCCAAATGGTTCCCTTGACAAGACCAAAGTGATCTATCATCGCAGCACGTCCAGTCTGAAATACCACTTGATTGCCAAGCACACACACAGCTGATGCAAATTCTGCGCCCACTCATTATCAGGACCTCGTCAGTATTTCTTTCACCCTTTTATTGATGGACAGTGTTACATTGTGAGAGATTATTTGCTCCAAGTCAGAATGTTAGTGTGAAATTGAACACAGTATATGCTAGTGTTGTTTTCAATAAAAAAAAAAAACATTTGCACAAAGCAATTAAGCCGATTGTTGATAAAGAGAGAGATTTAGAATAGATCAAAATGTGCAATTGCGATTAATCTCGAGTTAACTATGCCATTAATGCCTTAATCGCGATTAAATATTTGAATCGTTTGACAGCACTAATAAATATATATTCATTATACTTTTAATGAAAACCATAAACATTGATCAGCAAACATAAACAAAAGCTCAACTAGTTGCTTGATGTGCGAGAACAAACCTCATTGGTTCTTGCTGAAGCTCAAACGTGCTGTGTAACAAAAGAATGAAGCTCATTGGTTCTCGCACGTCAAGCAAACATGCTTGAGCTTCCATTTACCACAACTGATGTGTGGATTGATGAATGCTTATATGTGAATGAAAGCTTAAATTAAATCTGTTAATCATAAACCGATGGTGTCTCTTTTCAATTCAATTCATGTGGTTTAGTTTTACTATCTATTTCTGAACTTTTTGAAGCATCAAATTGGTAGTTGTGTAGACTGTCAAAAGAAAGCTTTCAGTTTTCATTAAAAAAATCTTCATTTGTGTTTCGAAGATGAACAGGTTTCTTCTTCTTACGGGTTTGGAACGACATGAGGGAGAGTAATGATGACAGAATTAAACATTTTGGGTGAACTAACCCTTTAAAGTGCCCCTATCTCAAACTCAGGCTCTAACTAATAAGGTAAAACCGAAGCCATTGTTACTGATCATATAACTGTATATACAATTGCTGAGGAAGCCTCCAGAGCTGAAATTCAGATATTGTGCGTTTCATTTCCAACACGCGCTGTAAGTGGTAGACCAATCAAAACCAACTGAGCCATCTGACCAATCAGAGCAGAGGAGGCTCTCAGAAAGGAGAGGTTTAGAGAGCCTGAATCCTTAAATTAACCATTTCAGAGACTAAGAGAAAAGAGTTGATGCTACAAACCTTGGATGCTTGTAAACTTATTGCAGCAGACCTCCATAACAAAATTAGAAAAATTTTAAAATGTAAAAAAGCATAATAGGGGCACTTTAAACTTAGCACAACACAAAAAAACCTGTGAGACTAAATGCATACGTGTGTTATCATGTAGGACAAGGATGCCCACAGAGCGGAGCCTCAGACATCCAGCACTGACATTGCGACGGGGCCATACAAGAGACAGATGTACACTCCCACAGCATGAGTCTGCGGCATAACAAACAAACAATGGCCAATTCCTCCCCACCTGCAGGCTCTTTAGAAGCGCTCCACTCGGCCCGAAAGCAGGCTGACCGGACACAAAGAGTGGATAAACGAAACACAGGCCAAACTAATGAAAATGATTTAGGTTTAATGTGCCATAAACAGGAGCCACAGCTTGACTCTATTAGTTCCACTTGAGTGACATCTATCAAATACTGTGACATGACGGACAGCACAGTGTCAAGGGTCACACTGACAAGCAATGGGGCTGGAAGGGTCACTATGTTGCTTCTTCCTGTGTGGCAAGGCTCGCACTTAAACACTCGCCCATCTAAAGCTCTTTGAATTGCGAAAAGTAGTTTACTACAATAACCAAGATGGCAAATCGCTCTGTGTGTACTTCATAGTAGACAAACAAGACAATAAACCCAGTATAGGTCTTTAAAATAGCCCCACAGTATGGCATTCTGCTAAAAGTGTTGGTAAAGTCATTACAACGGTGCATAGTGGCAGACAGCCAGTTCAAAGGGAATTTTCCTTCTCTAAAGTTCTCCCGCGGCTTTAACCGATAGCAGACCGCAGGAATCCACTGCAGTGCAGTCGAGCGGGAGCACTTTGAAAGAGGATATCACACACACACATCTACTCCCGCTCCACGCTGCACCTCTGAGAAAAATTACACGTCCTGTCTCTTTAACAAAACAGAGGCCCATATGGAGAAGTTTAGCCAGGAAGCCAGACCCCAACTTCAGTTTCAGACAGAGAGTGAGGTGTAAGAGTGTTCCATTACCATAGAATATTCCATATGGATTTAGGGTTCCACCTACATTGTTAAAGCTGCAAGGTTAAATTGAACACAAATCCATTATTGGGCAGTATTTTTTGAGCTGTCAGTTCTGATTTTGGTGGGAAATTTCAGATTGACATTGTTCCCCTTGCATGCTTACATCACACGTCAGTAAATGAAAACAAAAACCAACCTCACACGTAACTTGCAATTTGACCTTTCAGCCACAGTTTAGTTAAAAAGTCCTGTAGTAAATAGCAACAAATAGCCAAAGAACAATACAAAAAAACCTAATTAAGGATAAAGAATGAGTTACACCTGATAAATTCACATTAAAGTGCCCCTATTATGCTTTTTTTGTGAATGTAAAAGGTCTGCAAAGTTTTGAAGATCAAAGTGCACAATAAATGGAGTTATTGTCTCCCAAAAGAAGGAACCAATTCTGAACTGCCTGAAACAAGTCGTAATAAGTTGTATTTTTCATATATGTTGGTTTGTAACAAATTCACACATTGCCAGCCTATATGGTCTTCATTGGTTGCCCGTGATATTATTTCTGTAATGTTCTGTAATGTTCTGAATGAAAAAGTATGATGATTTTTGATGGGAAAAAAATTATTAGACGAGACTTTATTTTATAGATTGCGAATTGATTGGATTGTGAAAAGCTCCCAGAATGAACCCAGGTGGTAAGAGGAAGAAGTGTTGAAAATAAGAGGGAATGGTGATATCAGCCAAAAAAGGTGGAGCCTACATTTTGATGAAGATTATAAAGACAAACATCTATGTGGAATAATGTGTGCAGATGAATCATGCACAATAAGACCAGGATTGGATTAAGAGAGAGAACAGTCTTAATGTTTACTTTAACACACCTACTTCGTAAGCTTGCAAAACAAACAAACAAAAAACTTTTCTTAAAGAGATAAATCATCCAAAAAAAAGAAAGAAATTTGTGTCATCATTTATTCACCCTGACCTGTAGTGGGTAAATGATGACATCATTTTCATTTTTAAGTATACTATCCTTTTAAGTCATCATGAAATCTGATATGTACATATGTAACAGGTCCTACTTCACCCTCTCCAAGTGGGATTCGAACCTGCGTCTCCAACATGGGAGGTGCTCCGAGCGGGATTCGAACCTGTGTCTCCAGCATGGGAGGTGCTCCAAGGGGGATTCAAACCTGTGTCTCCAGCATTGGAGGTTTTCCAAGGGGGATTCAAACCTGTGTCTCCAGGATTGGAGGTTTTCCAAGGGGGATTCAAACCTGTGTCTCCAGCATGGGAGATGCTCCAAGGGGGATTCAAACCTGTGTCTCCAGCATTAGAGGTTTTCCAAGGGGGATTCAAACCTGTGTCTCCAGCATTGGAGGTTTTCCAAGGGGGATTCAAACCTGTGTCTCCAGCATTGGAGGTTTGCCAAGGGGGATTCAAACCTGTGTCTCCAGCATTGCAGGTTTTCCAAGGGGGATTCAAACCTGTGTCTCCAGCATGGGAGGTTTTCCAAGGGGGATTCAAACCTGTGTCTCCAGCATTGCAGGTTTTCCAAGGGGGATTCAAACCTGTGTCTCCAGCATGGGAGGTTTTCCAAGGGGGATTCAAACCTGTGTCTCCAGCATGGTAGGCGGACGAGCTAACAAGGATGCTAAAGACTCTTGAGGCTAGGGGAGTGATGTTTACTCTCACAGCTCGTAGCTTGCCTCCGTTACACATATTTAGTCAAGATGTTGCTAATTTAAATAAAGAAAACCATAATCTTCTGACTGAAGCTTGAAGGCTGCGTGACCAAAGCAAACCAATGCAAAAGTCTAGATTGAGAACATCAAGAAAGCCAGTAGCCAACACACTAAACTCTCTAGGCACTACTGGAGAAACTAGCCTCAGCCAGCTCCACAATGCAATTTCCTTTCGCAAACGAGGGAAAATGTCAGGCAGCTGTTTCCAGCCGCAGAGAGCTGAGATGAAGCAGAGTCTGGATCAGCCAGACAAAGGAAAAAGAGCAAAACGATGTATAAGGCACATGCGCTCGGTTAGGCCTGAACCAAGCGTTTTATTAGCAGGGTGCATGAAGTCGTCTGATGTAACCCAGGGATCTCATCCCCTGATCCATCTCCACACACAGCCCGCCCTGCTGTGTGCTAAGCTCCTGTTAAAGCCATCACTGCACGGTTATTACTGTGCTGGCACAGCCTACACATATGACATCATTATGCACTGTCCGTCTGAGAGCGTGGGTGTGAGGGAGGAGAGATGGTACAAGCAGATACAACCTTACCTCACACTGAGCTAAATGTGCATCACAAGCAGTTGCACATAGGAAATCAAAGGCGGAAGTGAGAGAAGGGGGTTACGTCACTGATTGTAGTTGTATGCTGTCTGGAAAGTTATAAATGCACAATAAAAGAGAGGTTGTGACTGTCAGAATCACATTTGTCCAATTTGTTTCTTTTGATTGTACAATAATGCATATAACCATGCACATGTGACTACTATGCAAGAATGTGGTTTTGTTAAGACTGAATCGATGACGGAAGAAACACTGTCAACCTGTGTGAGTCTAATCAGTATCATAGCGTGAAGCCGAAGGCCTGTTTTCCTGAGTGGAGCGCTCTCTATGAGACACACACTTTGATGTTCCGTTATCTTTCGAGTGGGACAGACAGAGCCCAGCACATGCTTCCATTCGATAACAGCACTGAAACCAATGTGACTCAAAATGTTATGCTTTCCCACAAAGTTAAAGTACTGACAGGAAATCTTGCTGAACTTAAAGACTGCCGACAAGGCACTAAAACTTACCTCGGATCAACCCTGGGATGGTCAGGCTTTCCATCATCAGTCCAGTATAGAGAGAATGAGGTCACGTTGATGCTAAACTACAACTCTTGGATCAATTAAAAAAATCTTTCTATCTATCTATCTATATCTATGACTGGCTGACTTTTTGCCCTCAGAGAAAAACTAAGTATGAAAAGTAAGCTTTTTTTTAAAAAAATCAAACAGAGATAAACAGCTGGTTAACAACAAAGTCTAAATAAAAAACTACAAAGACTCTGCATGACAGATTAGGGGCGGGCGATGTTTACAAATGCTATGATGTTGATTCAGTTACTGTATTACATAAACACGCCTGATTGCCTCATAATGTCAGATTCATAATGACAGATGAGTGTGTAAGTGTGTGTTAAACACAGTTCTGCACAAAACGAACAGCAGGCGCTGGGTAAGAGAGAATGAGGAGGCGGATCTTTCACCATCTCTCGCTCGTAGGAGTTTTGGGGGAATTCAGAAAATGCTGTGCTCTGTGAGGAGATGATTTACATACATCCCTCACAAAATTACACTCTTTGCCTATTTGTAATTTTACCGAAGTAAACTTTTGGGATGTAAAGTGACTTTTGTGTCTGTGTCTTTCACACTCATACGAAACATCACATCATTTGTCAGCGCTGGTGAAGCAGAGACAAAAGGACTGAGGAGAAGCGTGCGAGTAACAAAATGGGGGTGGCAGTGAAACATTTGAGAAAGTCATAAAGCTGCTGACATACGGAACATATCAGAGAAATGTCAACACGTCTCTTTAGCTCGTCTAAGCTTTGTGATTATCACTGTAAAGTTTGAGATGCCAAGCAATATTAATAGGAACACTGGATGAAAACAATAATAGTTATTTTAAATGAAGGAACCGCCAACATTATGATTTAATGTAAATACAAGGTGTAAATTATTTTAAGATAAAGTGAAAATAAACTTAATATAAATATTTTAAATGCATAAGAAAAACTTTGAAATACATATTTTTAAACGTAAAAACACACTACACTCTAACGTTTTATTTATACACGTAACTGTTGCATACTCACCAAAACTATGGCAAATCTTTCTTCCAGCTCTGTTGGGTCAGGCATTGGAACTTTCAAGGGCATGATATGATGCTTCATCTCAGACTGCCCGTCCACGCTCTCAATATTCCCCATATTTACTTTTATAAAGTGATGCAGGATTCAGATGCTCTGTCTAATTCAGTTTTTGCCTCCCGGCGACCTTTATACATCCAATATACATCCAATACGTGCGATCACATTCCACTTTTGTTTTGTTAAAAAACTAAAAAGAAAAAAGTGATCCTTTTCAGAACCGATTCCTAATTTACACGAATCTTAAATAATGATGAGATCATGTAAATCATGTAAGTGAATAAAAATCCCAAAAGTATTACTTTGCTGTCCTCTTGAAAAGTATTGTATTGCAGATGTCTGGACAATCCATGTCAAGCAGTCATTCCTCTTAATTCTTCTTTATTATGTTGTCTCTCTTCTCTTGTCTATGCTGTAGAGTTTTTGTTTATTTAGTGGGATCCCGATTAGTGCTCATCTGTGAACTCACTGCGTCCACAATGAAAGCTTTCGACATGCGAGATGCGATCCCACCCTCTAACTACAAGTATACAAACGGCACATCATCGCTCGCGTAGATGAATGGCTGGGGTTTTCCGTCCTCTTTCGCCACCTGCCCGCGGAAGCTGGAACTGCAGCATTACTAATTGGGAATCCCAGTGGCCCCCTCTGTGGCATTTTAATGACTTAATTCATGACTATTTGGCGGTAGCGAAGCCTACTACTATTTATTTTTTCAGACAGTGATCAAACATCGAATATCATAACCGTATATATTTCTGAACATAATTACTGCAACTCATTTTGAATAAAGTATTATTATTTTTAAATGTAGGCTACTAATGCATGTTAAAACATCAATCTATAAAGCACGTCTTTTAAGTGCAAAAGGCATATTTAATAAAACTGCAATACAGGCTCAGAATAATAGGGTGCAGAAGCACTACATTTCAATGTAAAAAAAGAACAACTTTCTTTTTCTTCACCTGTTTATTTAAGTGTCTTTCTCATCAGAAAATAAATCTTTACTGCACATAGACACAACTTGAGCATTTTTTGTAACATTTTTTACCAACGTCTCTCAGAGACTCATTGTCATTTAAAATGTAAATATTCATGCAACCTTTTGGTTCAAACATACAAACGCAAAACATTTAAAAAAAATCTTTGGGAAAGTACAGACTTTGCACAGTGATTGAAACTTTTTTGATATGTATAAAATGAATTGTTAACTCACAAACATGAAGCAAAAATATGTGAAACACAAAGATATAAAGAAGTGCTCAGATAATAACTAAACAAAACCATTGTCATGCCTTAGATTTCAAAGAAGAAACAATTAAAACTGTTCCTTTCATCTGGGCTTCTTCATAGACTTAGAATAAGAAATACTGAATAGTAATATTTTGCAATTTGATTATTTTGAAATGCATGATGTGGAACTAAGCAATTCCAAAAGTATTTTTTTGTTGAAATGTTGGAATGAAATGTAATAAATACTGAAAAATCACAGCCGAACAGAAGCTCCAACTTCCCATTACTGCATTCTAAATGACCCATAAAGTGCAGGAGCTCATTAAAAAGTAGAAGCTACAAATTAAATACTTAAAAATGTAAAATTTCTCCAACAAGCTGTCATGTTGACTCAAGGTGGCATCCTCGTAGCCTTTTTGTGTGCGAACATTCTTTAAGATGGGAAACAAGCAGGCTATATTTGGGTCAAAGCTAGTTGCACAGCAAGATACAATCTTAGTCCTTACACCGTCAAACTCAAGACACTCTGTTTTAGGAATACTCCGACCCCCTGCTAGTGTCGGAATAAGTAAACATCCGTGAAATCGACCTTGACTTCAAACGACAGCGAATAAAGTCAACATGGGAAGGCCATTCAGTTGGTGTCATGTGACAAGTCAAACCTGAAAATAAGAATAGATGTAAGCAAACACTGTAATCTCAGAGTAATCTACAGTGAACAACAGCATAGCACATACCACTGTGATACTCCTGTCTTGAGATCCAGCTGACTCAAGTCTATCTGAAGCTGAAACAGAATGGCGATTGAAATTGAGTCATTTTAAGAGGCTCTATAATGTTTGTGGTGTTGTTATCTGACACGTCACGTGATGAATACCTTGCCAAGAAGCTCTTTTTCACGACTCATGAAGGAAACGCTGTTCTTGACAGATACTTCAAGATGTTTCTGCTTAGCTTCTTCAAGTGGCATCTCAAAATCAAATCTGTAGGAGAGAGTGGAAGATGGTTGACCTTTGGCTCTGTGTGTCATCAGATAATGATTTAATGGTGTTCTTACTAACCTCTCATTGAACTCAGGTTTAAGGCTTTTCTTCTTAACACTGGTCTTCCTTTTGGTGTTCCGGTTCTTGTCCGGAAGAAGAATGAATGAGATGTAAGTGTCTGGAGGATCCTTAGAATAGGACGCCAAGTCCCTGTGCAAGAATACAGAATTATGAAAATATATTGACATAACCAGTAATAAGGCTCTTTTTTTCCTTTAATATACATTAGTAGTAATTTTTTATTTTGAGAAAAATTATAATTTATGTAATAATATATATATTTTTTAAATTAATTTTTGGTATTTGTATGATTCCTACCTGCAGCCATGGATGGTTATAACCAACCGGTTCTCCTCAGATGAGTAGGCAACAGAGAGCTTCATCTGGGCATTCCCGGATGAACTGGCATCCTCACCTCTGTATTTGCATCCATCCACAAACATAAATCAACACATACGTCAAGGTCAGTTACTTTTTTGCCTCTAACTATGAATATAAACCTACGGTTGCAAATGAAAAACAGCTTCTTTTGTGTCTCACCCTTGGGCGGACACACTTCTGTGTCGGAGCTCACGATTGAGTGCAGCAGCTGCCTCTCCTCTGGGGATCACATGACTAGCATCCTCCGCATCACTACATTGTGCCAGCTTGCTGTCTAGGAGCTGATAAACAGGTAAGATGTTTTTATTTTATACATACTGTCAAGAAGTTTGGGTAAAGTAACATTGTGCTCAAGAACCATTTCAAATTATTATCAAAGTCAGCATATTATAATTATTTCTGAAGGATATGTGACACTGAAGACTCGAGTATTGATACTGAAAATTCAGCTTTGACATCACAGTAATAAATTACATTTTGAAATATAGAGACAACAGTATTTAATATAATATAATATAATATAATACAATATAATATAATTTAATCATAATTTTGGTTAAATACATGCAGCATTGGTGAGCATGTGTTTAATTCCATGTTGAATAGAACACACTATATGGCAAAAAGTATGTGGATGTTGCTGAATGTAAATGTGTCCTGCTGCTCAGCACATGTTGAAAATATGTGTGATTTCTAACCTTGAGTTCAGCTCTCAACAGAATCTGACTCTCAGGCATGGCTCCATCCAGATTGAACCAGCGGTCCAGCACCAGATCCTTCTCATTCAGCAGCTCCCTCAATGGAATAACAAGTGAACCCAGAGCCTGACCCCAGCTGTGGGAGAGCTACACACACCAAACTCACGTAAAATACACTCCAGAGCAGAACAAATTATGTCAGTATTGTCCTTCTGACATAAAAGCACACCTTAAAATCAATATTTATTGTAAAATGCAGCTTCTCACTTTGACTACAAGTGTGTCTTCTGTTGGATTATGGATCAGGAAATTAAAAGCTTCATCCCACTGTGGAGAAGTTGAGCGATTGAAAACCTAGTAGGGGAAAAATCATCCCTTTAGAGTCTTTGATATTTTAATAAAATATAGCATAAATGACCCATGGTTTAAGGGGCCTTACTTTGGTCCGGTAGGATATGTTTTTGAACGACACTTCTGCTCCCGCCATTGGCTCTTTCCCGCTCTTTTTTAACTGTGAACAACATAAAAAAATGTAATGCTGGGTGCTGCTAATATATTCATACAGTTCATTGAAGAGAAGTCGGTGCTAAATACTGGCTATGGCAAATTAAGTAGTGACGATATATTTTGATGAAAATAAAATTAAGCTTACAGGCAGACCATGTGCTCTCTCGATATACACAAAAAGAAGTGCAACAGAGGGAACCGTTTTATTCAGGTAAGACTGACGATAGTTGTAACGTAGAATCTGGATACAAAAATCAATCAATAAAATGTTAATATTTAATGAATTCAGATGAACAATAAAAGCATATATAAACTGTTACCTGTTCAAGTCTGATTGGATCTGAAACTTTAGGCACCCATTCTAACACAAGGTGAAGTCGTCCAGATTTCACATCATTCAGAGTATACCACTGTATGAGGAAGCCGGCATAAATAAACAAGCATACAACCAGATATACAAAACCTTTCAAAACAAACAAACATGCACTGAGAGACTCACCTGATCAGTAAACTGAGCACTGATGAGGTCTCTGAGACTTACTTTAACCCTGCAAGCAGATATTAAACAATACTGATATTCATCAAAAGAGGAACTGATACACTAGCCAAAATATTATAACACACAATACAATCTTACCTGCCACTTTGAAACAAATCAGATATTATCACTAGCATATTCTTAACACAAATGTACACTTGCATTGTATTTATCTTATTTTATCTCATGCACTACCCTTAAAATCATCTGTCGTCAGGCCATAACCATAACATGATTTGTCAAGTCTGTCGTACAAATTGTAAAAGCAATTGTTTAAAATTTTTAAATAATCGCCCTCATTTTAATAAGGTCCTGTTATTAGCAAGTGGCACCAAAACGTACTACATGTGTGATATCCACAGTGAGTCAAAGGAAGGAAAAAACATTTTGTGCAAAAATGGAAGCAGGATATTGCACTAAAACATAAAATGCAGTTCGAAAGTTTAGGGTTAGTAAGTTTTAATGTATTTATAGGAATTAATACTTTTATTCGGTAAGTGACAATACAGATATTTTAAATATTACAAATGATATAAATTTCAAGTTTCTAATTCTTTTTTTTTTTTTTAATTCACAACATCACTGTTTTTACTGTATTTTTTTATCAAACAGATGCAGACTTGGTGAGCATAAGAGACTTCTTTCAATAACATAAAAAAAATATTTTTCCAACTTTAAACTGAACAGAAGTCTACGTTTTTTTTCCCATTATTACTCAAGAATCAGTAAATAAAACTAAACTACAGCATAACATTGTAAAAGCAGAAGAGGAAGGTTGTGGTCTCACCTGCCAAGGAAGTCGTCCTGGTCAATGTCTTTATCATAAAGCTCAAACTCCACCTCCTGACCAGGGAGCTGGGTCAAGATCACCTACAGTACAAGCAGGCAGGTATGCATTACTTTTGCATATACCCTTTGCAGTTTGCAGAGACTAAAATAAATGTTTGAACATGTCTGCAGCAGTGGAGGAATGAAGCAACTATTAAAGCAGAAATCAAGATGGAATCCTTCTGTTTAGAGAAAGAAGCCATATCCCTCCATGTTGCACCCAAAATAAATCAGCATGCATACCTCATAAAGTTCGTTCCAGGTGGGGTTGAGGTTCTCTTTGATGACCTGACTCTTGAAGGCTATTCCTCCCACTCGGATCTTCACATATGGGTCACTCTTTCCCTTTACCATGCCACCCATTAAATTGTCCTTAGCGATAAGACTCTGGGCTTCCACCAGGCAGATCCGCAGAACACCCTATATTGCCAATTACAAATATTGATAACTTCAAGTCTGTATTTTTTTCCCAAAGTTCTACATTTTCTACAGGCTCACCTCAGAAGCAAAATTGCTGTGTGGACTAGTGTGCTCGGGACGTTTTGAAGTAGGGGTCACATGTGTTGCCCCTGGTGATACTTCTGATTCAGCATCTCCATCTCCGGGTAATGGAGACACAAGTGTGGTAAGGATGGCTTCTTCATTTAGCCACAACACCTGAAACCAACATCACAAAACTCCTGCATTATGTGTCCTCAAAGTTTTTAATCATAAAAATGAAAAAAAAAATCCTACCCTCAGCATAACTGTGATGTAGATACGGCTGGCCGGTCCAGACTTTTCTAGCTGAAACCACTGATCCATAGAGAGCTCAGCGCTGGAGAGCAAACGGGACATGGGGATAGACAGAGTGCCCAGAGTCAAAGCCCTGTCATCATCCTTCACCTGGAACAGGTGGAAGCAAAGATAAACACAATGTTTGACATAAATATACACAATTAAAGTGCCCTTATTATACGGTTTAAGAGGTTCCTTTTATTTTGGAATCTACTAAAATAGGTTTATATGCATCCAAGGCAAAAAAAATGCTTACATTTTCTCATTACACAGAAATATCATCGCTTTTCTCGCAGTGTCTGAAACAGTTTGATAAACGATTCGGCCTCTCTAAACCCCTTCTTTCTGAGAGCCTACTCTGCTCTGATTGGTCAGACGGGCCAGTCTGTTGTGATTGGTCTACCGCTTACAGCGCGCGTCGGATATGAAACGCCTATTACCGTATCTGAATTTCAGCTCTGGAGGCTTCCTCAGTGATACGAACACAGTGATATGAACAGCACAAAAAGCTTCGTCTTCTCGACATGTCGACAACAGAAACCAAATTCCAGGCCTCAGCTACAACTACAGTGTTTGAGGGCTGGTCAAAGTAGATGAAGCTGGTCACAGCCAATGAAGACCACAGGGTGGCATTAAGCAGATTTGTTACAAACTCTATTTATTGTTTACTTTGATCTTTGAAACTTTGCAGACATTTTACGGGCACTTTAAATAAGCACTTGGAAGGATATTATTGAAGTTACATCATGAAAAACAATATTTACCAATATTTTACTATCACAGTGACTATACCCGCTGTACCTGGATGTCGATATCTTGTTTGCGTGGGTCCTGAATAAAAAACGTAAAGGCATCCTCCCATACTGGATTATTAGTCCCATACACCGTCTGGATTATTAATAATGAGAGAATATATGTAATAGCATGACTCCAAAATGTATAAATATGCCATAAATGTTTACATATGATGTTTTATAAGAGCAATGACATCATACCCTGCTCTCTTTGGTGGTATCCTGCACAGAAACCTGCACCATGGGGCTGGGGTCCTTATTACCTTTTTTAAACTGAATAGAAATAAATTGTACTGAGTAATGTCAACATCTAAAGTACTCTTTTAACAAAACAATAGATGTTGAAAGAAGGACAATAGTGGTTCAGGATACAAACTTACTGGTAGATCTTGTGCCCGGTCCAGATAAACAGTTAAAATGGCAGCAGAAGGTTGATCTGCTGTCTTACCAGATATCGTAATGTTTTTATTCCTCTCCAGCACCTGTATTTAATAAAAGGTTTAGTATGGAAATTAAAGGAGTAGAGCGGCAAATACACAGTTTTTTATAGTCTATCAGGTAAGATCTTACTTCATTAAGGCGCTCTGCAGAGGGCAGCAGAGAGAGCCATTCTAGCTTGAGATGAACCTGGCCAGATGTTGTGTCCTTTAAAGTGTACCACTAAAACCACAGGGGAAAAAGCATTACATTACTATTATAAAGAATACAGGCTGCACTGCTGAAAGGGTGGTGAAATAAATATAATCGATAGAAAGAACAATAATGAAAAGGGTTCTTTGTATAAGAAAAACATCTAAAATTATATATAAATAAAAGAAAGTCAGTGTAAAAGATGTACCTCATCTAAAAGAACTGCTTTCTTTACAATACCTAAATCCAGCTTCATTCTAAAAAGAAAATAATTCAGAGACAGGGGGACACAAAAAATAGGAAAGCATAGTTATTTTATTAATAAAGATATGAATAAAATAATAAATCAAAACAATGATATATAAGGAATATATATATATATATATATATATATATATATATATATAATTTGTTTATTTATAATAATATTAATCATGTTTAGATAATATTTTGATAATTTAATATTAATTATAAAATATACATATATATTATTTTAAATACATAAGTATATATTATATTTATATAATTATTCATTAGAATTTAATTTATAATCTGTAATATAAAATAATACCTCCCAAGAAAGTCATCCTGGTCAGGGTCTTTATCAAACACTTCCAGCTCCAGCTCCTGACCAGGTACTTCATGAACAATCACCTAAAAAAAACACACAAACACATACATATAAAATATGATAAACAGCATTGAGCAATTAACATGCTGACATCTTTAAGATTTGGAACAAATCATCTTGTTGTTTTCTCTGAGTTTGTGCTTTTGCTCAATGCTCATCTGATCTCAGCACATGATAGTCACATCCTGCACTATGACATTTTGTTTTTGTTTTTTCTTGCTGTTTCCAGCAGTTACAACAGTCACAACAGTCACAGCACATATCTACAGTGTTAGTAGGTTGAAAAACCACAGCTTCCTTTTACTCACAACAAATGAGACACATATTTAAGCACATAAACCACACTGATCACATGATACCCATACACATCTCTCTCTCTGACCTCGTACATCTCTCTCCACTGAGGATTGAGGTTGTTGTCCACGTGGTGAGAGGTAAAGGTCTGGGTTCCCACCCGTAGCACTGCATACGGATCAGACTTGCCAGATATAACGCCTTTCATGTAGTTATCCTTGGCAGTAAGGTTTTCTGCTTCCAACAAGTAGATACGCACAATACCCTGTTGGAAAACACAAAACAAGTGTAAGCAGAGTGCACGAGCTGTGTCAAATTAGCATATGTAATTATGTAAATGAGAAACACGCCCTTGCAGTTCAACATTATGAAGCAGCTACACTGGACAAGTATGCATGATGAAACTATGGAGTATTAAAGTACATTTGATGGATCATGAATAGTTCAAATAAAGAGGTTAACATAGTTAAATACTCCATTAAAGCACAGTGAAGTGTTACCCGTGGGAGAGGGGAACGCAGCTGTGCTACGTGCAGGTTGGCCACCAAAGGCACAGTGAGACGATTGGGGAGAACCAGGAAAGAGGCGATTGCATCCATTATCATAGTGTCCGACATGGCACTGAAAATGAATGCAAGGGGTTCGTACAGAGGATGGAACACAAACAAAATACATTTAAAATATTTGACAGCATGGCTTCTGGGTGATTATAATGGGTTAAGCTATGATAAATATGAATGACTGCATGTTTCCCTGCTTTATTTGAATAGAGGGAAGCAGATTGAATAATCAGACCAGTGCTCAACTGATTATCAATGAATGAAGCATATGAGAAGAAAGAGTTACAGTATTAAGAGGTCCAGTGGAGTTGTGGTATATCTGATTCATAAACCCAAAAGACAACGATGATACAAAACAAATGCACTCACTTCAAACCAGGTATGTCTAATAAATTGGTAAGGCCAGTCCAGTTGATGTCAAGTGTCTATGGGGAATTGAAGTAGAAACAAAGACTGGGGTTATTATGTAAAATGGGGTTATTATGATTTGACATAGTAATTAAAATGGGAAATATTTGACTAACAGGTCTGCGAATGAAGAACATGGTGACAGCTCCAACAAGGGGAACATCTCCAATTAGAGGTTCCAAGATCACCCTCAATTTACCATGGAGCTATAGAAGGAGGGATACTGGTTTCAGTCAATGAGTCTTTATTCAGTTATCTTTAAGGAGTCTCATTGTCCTCTTCCTTACCTGAATGCCTTTCACTCCAGCTTTACAGAAGTACTTCTTCACCTCAACGTTAATCTCCACATCTCCAACATAACTACAAAACAGACCGAAAGTTTTAAATATGACTGAAAGGTTCACAACACTCCAAGACCTATTTTTTACCCAAAAGGTCTTGTGATGTTCCACATGACAGACATACACTTTAATATCACACAGCCAGGACATTATAAAAGAATATATTATAATTAAGTCAGAGCTGATAGCTTCATGGGCATATATATACATATACATATACACACAAACACATTTATAATTTAAATGAAAAAGAAAACAATTATCATAATATTTGAACATGTTTATAATATCAATTTAGTGTTTTTATATATTTCATATTTTATTAAATCATTTTATTTAAAAATACAATAAAATAGTTTATAAAAAATACTGCAAAATAAGAGGCAGTCACAACGCCAAAGTTGAGAACCTGTTTGCCAAGAAAGAGACCAAAGACACTACCTGATATAAAGATCCAGTATCACCTGACGCTTATCATGTTCAGTGTAGGCCTTCACCCCAACTACCTTCAGAGGCTGTTAAAAAACAGCAAACATCTTAGTCAATAGTCTGTGTTTCTCTGGCGAACAGCAATTGAGAATCAAATGTAAATATGCAAAACACATGCAAATAACTTTTATCAGAAACAGATTTGTATACCCTGTCGCCCAAGTCAACTTTGGTGAAGCTGAGAGTTTGCAGATGAGCGCTGGCCGCTCGGATCGAAGGGGCAATAGTCTCCACCAGCAGCTTTTCCAGATATTGTCCAATAAACGGCCAGGCCTGCTGCAATATCTATGAGCCAGCATAGTTACAAACAATAAGAACTGGTGGAGACTCACAAAGATGACAAGCCAATGAAGACCTTTTTATTGACAAGGATATTATATAAATATGTAATGGGATATAATTTACTCCATGAGATAAACAAACATTACAGCATTACATTTGTTGAAACAACTCCATACACATTAAGTCTAATTTCCCAGTCAAACCTCAGACGGAAACCATAAGCACTTAGGACGAAACCCCTATAGAGCATTTATTTTCTTTATCAGACTGCTGCACTCAATACACTCCTTTTTAGATTGAGTATCAATAAAATTAGATTGATTTTCTATACACTAGCACAACAAGCTGTTCAGTTTCACAGCCAAAATATGGTTAAATCAAAATCACAAAACCTGCATCTTAACAGACTCGCATATAGGGTGTTTGCAAATCTCATCAATTCAAGTAATGTTTGAGAGCAATGTGTGTTTGTAGTGAGCTTTGAAAGCACATCCCACAATCCACCCTCCCATTCTCACTATCCAAACTTAAAAGGTTATTTGAGGCAAACCTTTGAAGCCTGAATCCTGACAACAAGCCTGGTGTGCAAGAATAATCTGTGAAATGTCTGTCCTGGTACTCTGAAAACAAAAGCTCTTATATGTGAACAGACTAATTCAATCTCAAAGTCAGTATTAATTGTTTTTGTCTGTGGGTCCTTTATTCTAAAATAAGGTCTATTACACCAATGACAATAGAAACACCACTAACTTAATAGACATTACGCAGACTGGAGAGCTGCCTAACCGTTCAACTACTGTATTTATCTTCACGCATTGAATTTGAAAACATACACAGTGCCCTCAGGGACACAGAGCAGAAATAATGAGAACAGCGGCTGCGGTCACATGCACAGTTGTGTATTTGAACAGTTTAATACCTTGTTAATCCATTCAACCTTTTCCACATCAGGGAAATTCACCTGTGGAAAAAAAAGGAGTACACTTTGACTTCCGATGTCAACACAGGCTGTATAACAGATTGGTTTTACATGCTGTATGCAAGGAGACCTCTTATTTTGTACACTTTAAGTAAATACTGTGAAGGTCGGGAGCTGATGTTAACAAAACACAGCCTTTTCCAGGGAAGAGATCAGCTGTGCATACACCGGATTATTAAATTATGTCAATTCTTGAAAATACTGTCATTCTTGCACAAAAATACTAGTAAATGTTTAACAAAATCTACATGGCAATGGTAGACCATAATAGTAAGTAGAAAGAATCATAAGAGAGCATGTATAAAGTATGTTGTGTTTATAAACAAGTATTTAGTGGCAAAGGAAACTTTGATTATACCTCTGAACCTCTGACTTTATATTAAATGTTAAACTGTAAATAAGTAATACATTCAAATAAATACAATTAAATAATAAAAGGTTAAAAATATTTTTTACACAATATTCTTTACCTCTACATAAGTGATCCCCAACCAGGAACTTTAAGATATACTTTTAAGATCTAAAAAAATATATAATACATATTTACATATGCATAAATACATAAATAAAGACAGAGGTAAATATGTATTACATATATTTGAATCTACCTTTTTCCAATTCATATTTAAAGACACCGGTGCTCTTTAAATTTAAACACATAATTTGTAACAGGATGTGGGTAGGTTATACAAAAAAATAAGCATTAGTTAAATAAAGCCACTATGTACAAGCTACTGAGGTATGTGAGGAAAGTGGCACCACTGTTTCTCCGAGCACAGGTCAAACTTTTCCAAACAATTTTCAACTTCTTCATGTTTCCTATCACACCCTCACCAAATTCTTGCTTTTTTGCCATTTTGCTGCTGGTGACTCAGTCCCATGAGATTGAATACTTCAATGTTCCAAATATAGCAAGGGCTGGTCTGACTTTGGAATGTAATGAAGTTAATGAGGGACTGGCATAGAAAATAGTGAGGAGACATTAACTCTATCAGAGAGGAATGCTTTTGAAAGGGACAAAACTGTAAAATAATAATAATAATGTAATTGTCAGAAGTGGCTGAAAGCAGGTCTCACTATGATGATGTTGTAATGCAGGGGCATGATCATGCATTCTGACTCAAGATACTATTGCAATATTGTAAAAAGCAGCACCAAAACTATGAGTTCATTGTTAACAAAAATCCAACAAACCTTTTGTATGAGTGAAGGCGAAACCCACTTATCTCACTACTACTGTCATGTAGACTAGTCAGAATAGCTATTTAGCTACTTTATTATTCAATTAATAATCTTACAAGTAAGAATAACATGTTACTACAAGCTGGAATACACAATAATAGTGCCTAATACACGGGCAGTCGTCTCTATTGAATTGCTGCTAAAAAACCTGGAACAGATAACAGCAACTATTTTAATATGACTAACTAAAGACTAGTACTGTCATCCCGTTATTAGTAAAACTGAAATAGGTACGCCTACCAGCAACTGGAATGCATAATAGGCAGAAGTGGATAGTTAATACAGTGAGGAAAATAAGTATTTGAACACCCTGCTATTTTGCAAGTTCTCCCACTTAGAAATCATGAAGAGGTCTGAAATTGTCATCGTAGGTGCATGTCCACTGTGAGAGACATAATCTAAAAAAAAAAATCCAAAAATCACAATATATGATTTTTTTAACTATTTATTTGTATGATAAAGCTGTATTTGAACACCTGTCTATCAGCTAGAATTCTGACCCTCAAAGACCTGTTAGTCTGCCTTTAAAATGTCCACCTCCACTCCATTTATTATCCTAAATTAGATGCACCTGTTTGAGGTCGTTAGCTGCATAAAGACACCTGTCCACCCCGTACAATCAGTAAGAATCCAACTACTAACATGGCCAAGACCAAAGAGCTGTCCAAAGAGACTAGAGACAAAATTGTACACCTCCACAAGGCCTACGGGGAAATTGCCAAGCAGCTTGGTGAAAAAAGGTCCACAGTTGGAGCAATCATTAGAAAATGGAAGAAGCTAAACATGACTGTCAATCTCCCTCGGACTGGGGCTCCATGCAAGATCTCACCTTGTGGGGTCTCAATGATCCTAAGAAAGGTGAGAAATCAGCCCAGAACTACACGGGAGGAGCTGGTCAATGACCTGAAAAGAGCTGGGACCACCGTTTCCAAGGTTACTGTTGGTAATACACTAAGACGTCATGGTTTGAAATCATGCATGGCACGGAAGGTTCCCCTGCTTAAACCAGCACATGTCAAGTCCCGTCTTAAGTTTGCCAACGACCATTTGGATGATCCAGAGGAGTCATGGGAGAAAGTCATGTGGTCAGATGAGACCAAAATAGAACTTTATTGGTCACAATTCCACTCGCCATGTTTGGAGGAAGAAGAATGATGAGTACCATCCCAAGAACACCATCCCTACTGTGAAGCATGGGGGTGGTAGCATCATGCTTTGGGGGTGTTTTTCTGCACATGGGACAGGGCGACTGCACTGTATTAAGGAGAGGATGACCGGGGCCATGCATTGCGAGATTTTGGGGAACAACCTCCTTCCCTCAGTTAGAGCATTGAAGATGGGTCGAGGCTGGGTCTTCCTACATGACAATGACCCGAAGCACACAGCCAGGATAACCAAGGAGTGGCTCTGTAAGAAGCATATCAAGGTTCTGGCGTGGCCTAGCCAGTCTCCAGACCTAAACCCAATAGAGAATCTTTGGAGGGAGCTCAAACTCCGTGTTTCTCAGCGACAGCCCAGAAACCTGACTGATCTAGAGAAGATCTGTGTGGAGGAGTGGGCCAAAATCCCTCCTGCAGTGTGTGCAAACCTGGTGAAAAACTAAAGGAAACGTTTGACCTCTGTAAATGCAAACTAAGGCTACTGTACCAAATATTAACATTGATTTTCTCAGGTGTTCAAATACTTATTTGCAGCTGTATCATACAAATAAATAGTTCAAAAAAATTTAGATTATGTCTCTCACAGTGGACATGCACCTACGATGACAATTTCAGACCCCTCCATGATTTCTAAGTGGGAGAACTTGCAAAATAGCAGGGTGTTCAAATACTTATTTTTTCACTGTGTCTGAACTACAGGTCCTCATTAAAATTCAGTGGTAAATGTAATGGTTACCAGTCACAAATGGTAGGCCTATACTAAATAGTTAATGGGATATTGACTAGTAGCAGCCTAGAAGACCTATATGTATTAGTATGTAATGAATATCTTACTAGAATGTATGTCAGAAGTAAATAGTTTCTGAATTACAGATCTAAAATTCAATGGTAAATGCATTTGGTTAGCAGCAGGTCAAAATGGGATATTTACTTGGTAATGGGATAGTGACCAGTAACAGGTAAATGTACTAGCAGGTAACTTACGTTTTAGTGACTAATTTAATATAGTCACTATTGGAACAAGTACTAATATAATCAATAGTTAAATTGTGAAATAGGAAAATATACTCTTACTAGTACTTAGTCACTACTGGATTAGCTACTCAGTAATAACAAAAAATATGTACCAATAAAATAAAAAATAGATGCTAACGAAATATCTATAATTTGCATAACAGTGTGTAATTATGAGGTGAAATAGCTAACAATTTGAACTGTAAAAGTAGGGGAACAAATATTAAAATCATAACACGAAATCAGACTGTCAGTGCCACGAGAGTATTCATTCACTTCTAACGCTTGTTGTAAACGCTTGTTGTAAACAAAAATAGGCCTAATAGCAAGACATTGCATGATAAATAATGTCTTTCTATCAGCGCAATGATTTTGCGACTGCGGTGGTGAACGGTTGACAACCAGTCCAGAATGATACCAATTATGGTATGAAAACACTTACCCATGCCGGTAAGTCCCGTTTACTTCGAAACACCCGTGTAGGGATTACATCCTCATTCTCCAAAAGATACATCGCGTTTAACAGTCGCGCTTGTTTTCCATCGCGGCTATGTTTCCATCCCGTATAAACCAGAAGACCGAGCAAAACTAAACTGATGCTGAATCCGAAATATCCAGCCAGGTAGACTGGCAGTAAGGCAGCGACGCACTTTCCGAAGGACCAGAGAACTGACACGGCGTGTTTCCCAGCGGAGTCGTGAGGCAGAGGCAAATCCGCAGCCTCCGGAGAGGGACCCGCTCTCGGCCACGCATCATGAGATGACATCGGCTCTTTTTGCATCAAATCCTGTCTACTGTGAGCGCTAGACAACAACCATACAGCTCAAAACTAACGAGTGCTATACACGTTGAATTAAATATGATTAGAAAATGTCTTATAATTTGTCATTCTACGAAAAAAAAAAACAGCACCAACGTCAGCGCCTTTGCAGCAGAAAGTTGTGGATTTGTAGTTTGCTAAGAGAAGGGCGTGTAGGGGCGTGTTTTAAAGGCTTCAGCCCTTCTCGGGTCTTGTTAAAACCACAGCGAGAACCTTCAAATGTCTGGGTGTGGGATAATGCATATTTCACGAAGACGGCTGTAAACTCGGCCCCGCTATATGTTGTACTGTGCGCTACCGTCTACAGATAATACTGACGTGAAATCAGGGAGTTTAAAGTTATTAAAAAAAAAATAGAAAGAAAAATACTCTACGTTAAAAATATTTATCCTCCGGCACACATTGAAGCGGTCGCCCAATGCGGTGTGCTTTTGTACACGGCACGCTACGCAGAAAATTGACTTTGTTTAATGTGTAATGCAAACGAACATTATTTTGTCAAAATTCGACTAAATGATGTCCTACCGGCAAAGCTGCAGTGCATTACAACCAAACACTGAATGCATTGCAAACTGTAGTCACCGACTTAGTTGCGTAGCAATAGAAACACATCACCGAGTTTGTTGATACACCACATCGCTACTGAGATTTAATCTGTAACGTTATCCTAATGCGACAGTTTAATATGAAATCATACGCTTCCTACAATTACTGTCCAAAGATGAGGTAATATCAAGACCTAATACAGCTACCACTGCGGTCATATTACTAAAAGGACTGTTGATTTAATCTAATCGCTATTAAAATCTGACATGCACTAAATACTGGCATTAGGTTAAAAGCTGTGTTCAACTATACCCGTGGTTCTCAATCTAACAATGGCCCCAGCAGGTTTGTATAGTTCATACAATTAAAATAAGATGCACTGTGAACATTTTTATAACTACTATTAAAAATACAACTGTGGACTTATCTTCATATTGATTTCACTACACCGACACTATTAGATGAGTTCTGGGCGAGTTTTATGCATAACTATTTCATGTATTAAATGAATTGATCTACAGAACCTTATTACTGAATCCAGATGAAAAATGCCACCCTTTTCAGCCAAAATGAATCTAGCATCAGTCAATTACCAATGTAAAGTTGCTTTAATCAATACAATTTAAATCAAATACTATATAAATAGCCAGACCTTGAACAATATGCCTGTAAATGTCAGTTCTTTCTTGGGAGCTTTGAGTTTAGAACAGTTAAATTCAAGTTTAAAAAAAAAAAACTTGGAAACTAAGAATTGATAACTTGATCCAGTTTAAATTTTAGCACTCAATTAATTTCGCATGGCATAGGGAAAACAGGAGCAAGCACAATCAAATCTCATAACAAATGTATGATCTTAACGTTTTTAAAACATGTTTTACACTGTCCCTTGCAAATACAACCTTAGACTTAATAACATTAACAAATTCACTTCAATAAGACATTACAAAAGAGGGTTATTTTAAACCAAAAAGATTTATTGAAGACATTAACAAAAACACGCTGAGCTGACAGGTCTGAGGAATGTCCAAAACAGTTCACATGGTCATCAAGACCAGGATGCTTTTGCAGAATTAGGTGATGGAAAACCAAATCCTCATTCAGATGAAAGCAGGCCTCATAGATGGTGCGTGAGTGGAGCTTCAGTTGGGCTTCCAGCAGACTCGTGCTGAGGAGATTGAAGTGGAGGAGCACTCCCAGCTTCAGCGCACGGCGGCCGCTTTACTTGGACCTCTGCCTCATCTTTCGCCTTTTACGCTTCAGCCTAAACCAAACAAACATGGAAGGTTATTTCATGCTTCAATGCGGGAGGAACAGTGAAAGCACACTTGGTTAAACTCACCTGCGCATGCGCTTCTTTCGCCACTAAAAGAAAGAACAGTCATTAATACATTTGAATTTATTAGGCAATTCAGGCCAAGCATTTTAAGGAGAAAAACTGCACATGCGCATTAGCAAGTAGCGCAATGGCTGCATTTACGCCAAACCGCCATGCAGCATGGCGTTTCGAAAATAAATGCAATAAATAACGACAATGAATACGACTTAGTTTCTAAGAGTGACTTTAACTAGGAATGAGCAATCAAAACCAACAAGCGTCAGCTTCAAATTCAACGTGGTCCTGCGAAATATCTGCTGAGAAACAACCGTTTTAGCAGGCTAACGTTAGCAGAAAAGGCCCAAACAAAATAACTGCGTGTGGCTATTCCACGCTCAAAAGAGCACGCTTACGCAAAAAAACTCATTTAAAACACCAAATAATCTTTATAGCGTAAAAGCTTTAAGAAATAGTGTATTAGCATCCTAGTTGCTATCTAGAGTAGCCAGATAATGACAAACATCATTTTACGTATAAATTACATAAATTGAACTTACCTTCGCTCTCATGATGACAAGATAGTTCTGTAAATAAACAAGAACTGTTAGAAATAAAGCTGGATGGCACGTAAATATCTTGGATTACTGTGGATTGTAAGAGATGTTAACACAAGGCCAACAGAGACAACTTCCTTACCTCGTCTAGCGATAACGACTTCAAGAGAACGTCATGAGGAGGACGGGCTCTTTTATACGTCTCGATTGCGTCATTTTTCAGCGACTGTGAAAGAAACGTGTGCGATTACACCTGTCAATAATCAAATTAAAGCAAATGATTACACGAGCCGTGTTTATTAAACAAGGTCTGAACTAAAATAATAAAATTAAATTGAATTGAAATGTCATTTTTAAATATAACATGTGAAGCAATTTTTTGGAGGTGACATATATATATATATATATATATATATATATATATATATATATATATATATATATATATATATATTAAATCTATGTAGGCTAAATAGTTTTCTAATATTTAATTTATTTCATAACTGTTTTTGACACTGTATTTTCCATCTTTTATTTTATTCCATTTGACATGGACGAAACTGTATTTCAGAACAGAAAAAATTCCTTCAAAACAAACAATTATGCTATGAAAATCAATCAGACGGACAAACTACACACACACACACACACACACACACACACACACACACACACACACACACACACACACACACACACACACACACACACACACACACACACACACACACTGCCGTTCAAACGTTTGGGATCGGTAAGATTTTAAATGTTTTTAACAGAAGTCTCGCAGTCTCTTACCAAGGGCTGCATTTATTTGATTTAAAAAAAATATTGTGAAATATTTAAATATATTTTCAAATGTAATTTATTCCTGTGATCAAAGCTGAATTTTCGGCATCATTAGGCTACTCCAGTCGTCAGGGTCACGTGATCCTTCAGAAATCATTCTAATATACTGATTTGCTGCTAAAGAATTCATCTTTCAGAATCTGGCAGTAGGCTATACGTTTTGGGACTTCATAGTCTAGCTCTAAATATTCTAAAAAGTCCGTTTTGCAGAGATGGACTGAAAAGGGGACTCCCAAAACTTACAGCCAGATTCTGAACGAGGAATTCTTCAAACAGTGGTAGGCTACGAGAGGATGTGGTGCTGGTCCTTCAAGAGTCACTCTCAATCTGTCTGTCTAATGCCTATAATGCCTACAGTCTTCATGTATTTTACTACACTTCACCTTGATTATTATTAAGTGGGGTCGTTTTTTAGGATTCTTTTCCTAACCTAAGTCTCTGAGATCCTCTGAGGAGTTCTGGAAAATAATGGCACTGGAGCCTAAAGGGTGAGACTGGAATCTTACACTGCTATTTTGAACCAATAATCCGAACTAAAGGCAGTTGAAGGATGACGTGTATAATTCAAATATTAATCTGACTCCATTAAAGATGTTGTTAATCTTTAACCTCTTATTCTTTACAGGTAAAGGTCTTTCTTAGAACTAATAGGAAAACGTAGGATTTAATCTGAACGTTTAGATAACGAAAGTTATATAATCACTTTAGCTTTCAACATAATCAGTGATAAAAGGAAAGATTCTCCAAGCCTTTAAAGCAGGTAAAGTTATTAATTAAGTTACATGTTTAAATATACTGACAGAAGAATGGAACAACATAGAAAACTTAGTTGAAACAAATAATGCACTGTTGTGCAGAAGAGGCCGTAAAAGCCTTTCTTGTAGGCCTTTATGAGGTTACGCACCGGTGTGCGGGATTGGCGGGCTTAAAGCCTTTCTCCCCGATCAACAGTTTCCTTCTTATAGGAGCAAAGCATTGTTAAACATGAGTGGAATACCAACACCGAAACCAAAAGATGAGGCAAATGGGTAGTCAAGAGGGGGAGAAGAACATTAACATATTCTCCTCAATGCATGTTTAACAGTAGCCTACCTATTGTACATTAGGATATTTTAATATCTCTATTAAGTTCACCACCATTCATTTCAGATTATAAACTGCATGTCAGATGAGACCAAACATGGCATAGTTACATATTAGTACACAATAGTAAATAAACAGTATGTAGTTGAAAGCATATGTCCTGAAGATGGTGGACGTGTCATTTCTCGTGATTGTGACTGTTTCAGTCACAATCACTGTTTCTGTTTCTCCCGACAGAACCATCTTGTGCCTGGTGTGTCCCGACAGTTCCCAATCAGTATATTGATGAAATCCCTTGCACTAGATAGGCATTAGCATACTGTGATGATGAAGGCCATTGTACCAAGTTTAATTCACATGTACCTTTAAAAGGCTTTTTGAAGTAGGGCAGTAAAGAGTTCTGCCCATATTTGCTCAGCCCTATAAGGGTTCCTGATGGTTTCACACTTAATTCCTCACATTAATTCTTAATTATTTTGCAGTTAACGTGTCTTTTCCTCTCCTCCTGTTTTTGTCTGACCCTGCTGACCCAATGAGCATTTCACTGTCCAATGGTCATGCCTTAACTGCAATTTCTATTACATTAGTATTGCATCCTTCTCATGTGCATTTAATAATTTTTTGACTTTTCAAATCTCCTTTTTGGCTTATTTTATCTGTAAAAGAAAACGTGCCTAATAATTATGCACACCTGAATATAAGGCGTTCTTCATTTCCAGCCTTCATGAACAATTATATATCATTTATAAATGATTAAATCCAAAATTAATTGTAGTTATTAAGATTAATGTGGTTTGGAATTGGTCAAATGTGCATGGAAAAAATATATAATTGTTATATATCGTGACAATATATCGCAATACAAAAATACAACATCTATCGTGGATAGTGACAATCTGATTCTGTATTGTTCACCCAAAATGAAAATGTATATTATTATATATTATAAATATAATTTATAAAGTTTTTAATTGACAGAGTTTTAGTGTCAGTACTACATTAAACTATTATATAATGTATAATGCAATGGGGGAATATTTATGGTTCCCGATAATGCCAAATGTCTTATGTTACCAGTAAATAGTGGCCTAGATTTTTTTTTTAAATATATCTAGTCAGTGACATAATAATTCTGTATTTTCAGCTTCAGAATCATGAATATTTTATTCTGGCGTCAACATTGTCCTGAGCATTGGGTAACCAGCACCAAGTACAAGCCTATTCATTTACAGCCACAATGTAATATCAAATATAGCATTTTAATCAACAGTATTTTTTTTAACCTTTTATCATGTCTTGGAGTATCGCTATATCATCGTATTGTGGGTTCAGTATCTTGATATGTATCGAATCGCGACATGAGGGTATTGTTACACCCCTAATACATATATATTGAACATTTCGATGATTCAGAGTAGTTTGATCCTCTCATGGACATATTCTTAATCGTTTTCAAAAGTTTTCAATTGTCTAAATTACAATAGGCACAAGTATTTAGGCACTTGAGCCACTCTTAATATATGAAACATTAAAATACCACAACAAATGGCACTAACTTTAAGAAAAAACTGTTAAAGCAAAACATTTCACTAGATTTTAAAAATAAAAAAATGTGGACACTTCTAGTTGTCAGATTTAGTAGACCATGTCCATAGTTAACAAACTACTTATGGATTCTCTACTAGGACACATTAGGACCAGTTGTTTAAATTATTGCAAGAATGGCTCAGATAAATTCTCTCTAAAAATGTACGTCATTGGTTTTGCAGACGAAAGCCACTTGGTTTGACATTTTGTATCTTCTGACATTCAAACAATTTCCCCTTTGAGGCCACTGCTTATCACATGACTGCATTCTGATTGATTCATGCATCACAGTTGTTTAGAAGTATGTAAGATTATCCAGAGTAAAAAAAAAAAAAAAATTATAATAATGAGTGCTTAAATTGAAACAAGACTCTGATCCATAAATTGGCTAATTCAATTTATTAGATGTACGCTTAGAAAATGGCAGGATAGTTTGGTCAGTCAGTTTAATCAAAAAACAATGGTTTCAGGAGTCAGACCAATAAGCTGAAGGGAAGATCTACATTGAAACAATTTTGTAACTTGTGAAAACTGGAAAACGAATGCTTAAATGTCATCTGAACAGGAATCAAAGCTTACCAAATTGATAAACAGTCCTTCTATTGTAGTTGTTTGCTATATTTAAGCTGTGGTGAGGCGGTTACCACTCCAAAGACTCATTACAGGTCATCAATACAACTATGATCATTTCCCAAAAAACAAAACAAAAACTCAATCTTTAACAGATTTCAAACAGGGATCTCATTTGCATGGACATGAATGGCACTTCACAGCAACACTGCCAAAACAGTGCCACCATTACACTTTTATTGTTCATGATGGCTTGTACAATGACAGGGTCAAAAGAACCCCAGCACTCGCCTTCTGTAAACACGGTTGGACAGTATGCGCGTGCTCATCCGTACACTCCTCTCTAAGAGCAGCCTCATTTAAAGACAACCAATTGCAAGGAAACTGCACAAACCCTGTAGCGGTCTTATTTATCTAATGAGGAGGTATTCGAAAAGACAGAAGGCTTGGCCGGAAGGCCTCTCAGTGGGGCAGGTCATAATTAGCTTTAACGGTTCTGTTCTGTGGGCTGTGCAGAGGCTGTCAGTCAGCTTGGTTGGCAGTGGGAGTCTATGCAGCAGCTTCGCTCTCAGCCTCCACTGGTTGTCCTGTAGCACTCTCCACATTTTTGGATGCCTGGGGACAAGAATAATTATGTAAATATGGTCGATGTATGTAAATTATTTTTTAATGGAAGTCATTTCACTTGGCGGACATCTTTGAAACGCCTCTCGGGTTTTTCAGTCAGGGTTTTTGCAGCTATTTCAGTCACGCAAGTACAGCTCTTTGAATGTTGAAAGATCATGTTCTCCAAAGCTGTTCACCAAGCTTACGATTACAGTTCATATTTGAAATCACCAATGAAATCTGACAACAACTGTCTCAAATTTAGTTTCTAAATACTCAAAAAAAACGGATTTTTTTGGTTTGGACCAGCCAAAGAGCATAAGTGCACGTCTCAGAACACTGACTGCTTCTATAGCACCCGGATCTTACGGCAGCTGCAGAGATGCGATGACTTTACTAATTGGTGAGAGGCTCTTTTATTTAGAAAGCAGGGTGTATTTCACCATATTGCGCAGTGCACTTTCTCCCATACATAGTAATATAAATAGTCAGGCTTTGTATATCTAAAGTCTCTGATATGGTTTCAGTTTCATATTCACAACAAAGTGCCATTACAAATTGTGTAAGCAGCTGACACAACTAACCTTCTTTTTCTTCTTCTTCTGTGCCTTGCGGCTGGCTGAGCTTTGCAACAATGCCTAAAAAAAACAAAAACATGTTTCATTGTATAGACCAGATTTTCAAACTTTTTGTTGCCAAGGACCCCCAAATATGTGTCCCATGTTCCTTTCAAGGGATCACTTCACTAAAATAGTAAATAGAAATAGTAAAAATATGAAACAAATAAAAAAATTATACATACTTTTATATATATATATATATAAAAAAATCTATTTGGTTATAGTCAAACATATTTGTAAAGCATTTTCTTGTTTAAAGGTGCTCTAAGTGATATCATGCGTTTTTTAGGCCAAAACATTTTTTGTCACATACAGCAAACATCTCCTCACTATCCGCTGGCTGCCTGTCCCCTGAACACGATGTAAAAACACGCTGTCTCTGCAGACACCCCAGGCTCCACAAACGGCAACAAAAACAAACTGGGCTAACCCGCACCACGAAACATAACAAACTGTTCCAGCCAATAACAGACAAGAAGGATTTGGGGGTGGGGTTTGGGGGGTTAGTGCGTGGATGAGGAGGAGGGAGGGTCGAGCTAGCCTCCGTTTTGTTTGACAATACTTTAAACGCCAACAAGAAGTGATGTCATCCGACATCGCTTAGAGCACCTTTAATATATATATATTAGATAACAAAACTCATGGTTCGAATCATATGTTTTTTCAGTCACGATTGGATATTTTTCGGGTATTTTGACAATTTTGTGTGTATGTATCTTACCTTGAGTTCTGGGTCTTGTACTTCAAACTCAGACTTGTAAAGCTCTGGTTCAAAAGGCCCATTGGTGATACGCAGAGGACCGTTTGCCATTAGCATCACTGTGAATTTAAACTGCGCAACATATTCACCTTGAAAGAAGAAGAGACAGAAGGTTTGACAAAGTGACTCTTGAAACTTTGTGGATGGCACCAAACTTCTAAAATAGTAACCGTCTTTGACCTGGTCATGCGGAAAAATGTGCTGGATGCGCTTCTCTGAGCACCAGCGTGACATGATATTATTTTTCATTTGCATTTAGTAATTTGTTGTAAAAGTTTAACCATATTATCTTCATGCTTGGTTGAACATTTTACATATGGAAGTGAAATTTTATGGTTTGAGGTACTTGAGTCTCACCTTCCTTTTCATGCAGGACACTGAAGGGCTGAAGCAGCTCATGCTTGGCACACTCAACCACACCCAGCCGTGCTTTACTCTCATCCTCAAACGCCCTGATAGCACACAGGCATCAGACAACAAAGACAGAAAGACAAGGAGAGAGACTAAATGAATTGTGATGAACAACAGAGGTGAATAGTTTGTCTTGCACATGTTTGATTGGAAGGAAGATGCACATAAACAAATAGATAATATTACACCAAGTAAGTCAAATATATAAATGTAAAGTGACCTGGTCGAATATCTTATTTATATAATGCATTCATATTATTTATTATTACATATACCGTTCAGTCGGGTCAGTTTTTTTATTTTTTATCAATTAAATTAATTTAATACTAAGAATGTATTACATCGATCAAAAGTGATATTTAGAATGTAACAAAAGATTTTCATTTAAAATAAATGCTCTTTTTTTAACTTTGCATTAAAGAATCCTGTGGGGAAAAAAAATCAGTTTCCACAAGAATATTAAGCAGAACAACGTTTTTTTAAATGTTTCTCGAGCATCAAATCAGCATTTTAGAATGATTTCTGAGGGATCATGTGACACTGAAGACTGGAGTAACCGTGCGTTCACACCGCCGTCGGCGAGAGCGTCAAAGTGGCTGGAAGTCATTCATTTTCAATGAGAGCGGCGAGGCGAGGGCGGTGCGGCGCGTCTTGGACGGCAAAAGCAGTGAAGTGAAGTTGAAGTCAGGTCAACTTTATGGTAATGAGCTATGACGCGGTTCGGCGGCAACCAATCGGAATGTAGAAATGCTCCGCTTGATAGGATTCCAGGGTACGCAGTCCTGTAATCTTTGGTTCCGACCACATTAGTTCCCAAGCAAAATAGAGGAGAGTTTGATCATTTGAATTCGATAAGAAGGCGCGCAATACTATTTATGGGCAATATGTTCGCACTAGAATGCTTGTTTTTCAGCGGGAATGCAAATTAGATTAGCACTTAACCATGAACACAAAAGCCACACCACACAAATGGCTTTTAATTGGTTTATTTAGTTAGCCAACATGTCACTATAATTGTTAAGTTCTTTCCATCGATCAATGTATTACTTTCACATTTAAAAGATTCCATGAGGTTAACTTATACCCTACTTTGTCAGTCAGCAAAAATAACGATTGACATGCATGTTTGCTTTGCGGCCCCTTTAAACACAGTTTTTAAAAAGACCAAGCATTCGATCTACGTCAGAGTGTCCACCAATCTTTCCAAATTCGCTCTCGCCGGCGGCGTGAATGCACAGTAATGATCACAGGAGTCGATCAGTTTTAAAATATATATAATTATAATAATTATAATTTTATTATAAATTATAATAAAAATATATAAAATATATATGTATATATAATAACGTTTTTTTTTACAATAAAAAAATATTACTATTACAATATACTATTTTGACTGTATTTTTGACATTCAGCTTAGGTCAGCATAATATATATATATTTTTTTTATAAATCGTACTAACCCCAAAGTTTTGAACAGTACATATACTTAATTCTGTGTCATTTTATAAATGGAAAAAATTACCTTTTAATTGACCTTTTTATATGAATTTTATTCATATTGATATTTATCATTTAACTAAATTGTACAATTGATAATTTGGCAAAAGGAAAAAGAAAAAAAAGTTGACTCAAGTAACATTTAAACATGAAATAAATAAACCCTTACATTCAATTTGAAAGTGATACATCTTTTCGCTCTTTTACATTTGCATTACTGAATTACGGAGAAACAAATCAAGTCATTTAATGGACTTCTGACAGCTCCAGGACTGTTGTGAAATTTACAAATCATACTTCCCTATTTCTTTTAGTTAAGTAGAAACGATTTAAAAAACAATTTCACTTTTCTAGCCAGGTTTACCTCTGTGATTTACCTCTTTAATAAAGGATTTATTATTTTAATTTTTAAGTGGTTGTAATTCAAATAACTAAAGATACTCAACTAGTGATAGCAAAAATATTCCACCGTGACTTGAACTGAAAATAAATTACCTCAGAGTAAATGGCATGGCATCAAATCGCCGCTCCACCTCACTGAAGAACACCCTGGAGGTCTTCATCTTTAGGCCATACTGCTTACTGGGGTCTCGCTTGTAAACAGTGGTCCTCTGCCCGGAGTCTCTAGCCTGCAGGGAGAAAGAGAGCGAGTTTATCAGCTATCTATGGCATGTTAATGGTAGACATTGAGGGAACAGTGACGCTAAAACGAGTCTTCACCTTTCCCTCTCCAGTGCTAATGAGCACGTCCACAGCGTACACCTCATGCACTTCAAATTCTGCCTTCTCATGGTCCTTCCTTAGAGCAGACAAGGACAGAGAGCATTTAGCATAGAGGAATACTCAATCATTTTCCAAAACAATCTAGCGCTTCATTGTCCTGACCTTTGCTGGTCGGTGGGGTTTTGAATGATGGTCTTCTCTCCATCAATGACATGCTGCTTTAACTGATGAGACAGCATGCCTGTGTAGAGAAACAGAATGAGTTTTAAAAACCACGCCATGATGCTTTAACAGTGAGTGAGTTCAGGTTATGTTCAGCTCACCCTCTATGGCCATGCATTTGAATGATTGGGCAATCTTGTTCCAGGCCTCTGTGACCTGAGTGTTCTGAAAGACAGAAAAACAGATAATGAAAATATTAATAATCATTTTCAGTAATTGAAATAACGTTTACATAAAATATAACTATTAGCAAAAAAAAACCTTGAACTTAAATTCAAATAAAAAAATGCTGCCTTGGTTAAATTTTAAGCTGTTTAATAAGTTGAAATGCTAAAATTACCAAAATGACATTTATTGCTAGTATTTTGTGATAAAATTGACAGAATTTGACAGCTGAAAGTGTGTTAATTGTTTACTAAAATTAACAAACATTAAAGGTGACAATTAAGTAGGCCACAAATCTTACTGTGATTATGGATTGCTGCTCTACAAATAAAACTATAGCCTAGCCTACTTATTGGCCAAGTGATGCTGGCATTATTATGGTCTGTGACACTGGTTAAAATTCTGTGTAGAGAACAATTCTTTGTGACTGTATGTAGAGCTCAAGTTGGAAAAGAAATGAGAAAAATTCTGTCATCATTTACTCAATCTCATGTCGTTCCAAAGCCATTAGACTTTCGTTTACTTTTGGAACACAAATGAAGACATTGAAAGTCTATTTTATACGCTTAAAAACATTCATAAAGCGATGAAATCCAAGTCTTTTGAAGAGACACAATCAATTATATGATGAATAGACTTAATTACATTCACTGATCAATGTTTATAAGTGAATAAAAGAAATAAATTCAATCTGTTCATCAGAAAGCGACTTTTCAGAAGACTTGTATTAAACCGCTCGATTCATATGGATTTCTTTTAAAATATCTTTATGAACTTTTAGAAGCATCAGTTTTAGGTAAATAGACTTTAACTGGAGGAAAGAATTCTCTCAGATTTCATTCAAAAGATCTTTTGTGTTGCGAAGATGAACAAAAATTTTCTGGTTTTGGAAGAATATGAGGGTGAGCAACTGATGACAGAATTTAAATTGAGCTAGGCTAACCCTTTAAGTGAGATTTAAATGAAAACTGAAAATATACATTTTAAAAAAAGCTAATTCAAAATATCATTAAAAATAATAGTAAAATAACACTGATTACACATTATTTTATTAAGTACCATTATCCCAAGATATTGTCCTTACATGTAGACCAAGGTTATTAGTTAGCTTCCTCAAAGGGAATTATCCATTTTATAATAGAGAATTTATTGTGACTCAAAAAAAGATTAAATCATTATTCCATGTTATTCATGGGGCTGTTATAAGCAGTTATTTACAGGACCAGACTGATTCTATCTAACCTGATTCCCAGGCTTAACCAGCCGAAGAGCAGCTTCTGCACACAAGTTGGCAGCTTTGATCACATCCGCTTTCCGTCCTGTCACGGGATTGTCCTAGAAGAACAGCAAATTAAACGTTAGTGCACGTTTAAACAGACCAAAACAGAATGTGGCATCCACAAAGAAGAGAGACATACCTTGGTTGCGCCAACTACAAAGCTGTGGGCAACGTTGGAGATGAAGCCATCCACATGCACTCCAAGGTCACTGTGTAAAAACAGAATGCAGTAATGAGTAAATGTTCTAATAAACAGAAGAATATATATATATATATATATATATATATATATATATATATATATACACACACACACACACACATCATATTCATAAATACATAAAGCAGAAATTATACCCACATTTTAACCAAGTCACCGTCTTTAAGCGTATAGTCTGGATCGCTCTTTATTGGTGAGAAGTGGCACACACAGTTGTTCACAGACACACAGGTGGGAAAGGCAATCCCTGCCACACAAGAAGAATGCCACATTTATATATATATATATATATATATATATATATATATCAAATCATTTTATATTAACAAAAACATATATAAGAAATAATTTTTCTACATTTTTAAATATATTTTTTTATTTATTTAAAATAATTCAAAAGTCACCACATTCAAGATTTTAATGAATAAAATGTAATGGAAAAAGAGTGAGTTTTCAGAAACATTCTTCTTACCTTTCTTAATTTCTTTTTCCTTCTTGAAGACCTTGCCGGTTTCGGCAGTGATGAAAGCGTCTCCTTTCTCACACAGACTGAGGACAGACAAACCAGGCTTGGCTGCTTCGATGACTGTCTTCAAAGCCTCTGAGGGAAAAGATTTCACTTGAAACAACAAAATTTCCCACCCAAAGGATTTGGGAAATCTACCTAAAACACTATGATCAGGTCTGAAGGAGATCAATACACATTCAATCTGTAGGGACTTCTAAAAGTAATCGGGTCAAACTAATTTAAGACTGAGATTTGCTGAAGCTTTCTCAGCACCTGGCATTAACTTAAATTTACTTGAAGACAACACTGGACACTATGGCACACTTTTTTCACACTACGATCTATATATGCACACAGACGACTATAAAACTCTACAGGAGATACGCAGAATCACATGGTTAGTCGCCACTCACTCTCATCTAAGGAACAAGATGCAATGAAAGTGAATGGTGACTCAGGCTGTCAGTCACTTACATTCAGTCATTTTTTAACATTTATTTTTCAGGTTCATAGTCATGCAGATTTAGAGCAACATGAGAGTGAGTAAAAATGACAGAATTCAACTTTCTGGGCAATCACTTTATGTCCCTACGTTACAACTAAAGCTAACTGGCTAACCCGCTAGCCGAATATTTAATAACATAAAATAACGGAATTAAGATTACAAAACATAGGGTGCTGATGCTTGTCGATACGGTTGCAAGTTACGCCAAGTCAAATAAACAGAAATGACTGGCATCGATGGCAATCTCACTACAGCTCGCAGACACATGGCCGAGCGCCGAGCTGAACCCCCGCTCGGTCAAATTGAACCCTTAATCGCGCATAAAGCTCCAGAATCATCCTTACGGTTTGCTATGTCGGCCCCCATCTTGTACTTGGTGACCACCAAGTCATCAGCAACGGTCTGCTCTTGCTGTTCGTCGTCTCCTGACATGCTTGTCAGTCTTGGGATTCAAGAGGAGCTCGTAGTCGTAACTTTTCCCTCGCTTCGCTTGTAGGATGATGGAGCACAGCACGCTTCAGATCTCACAGCCTGAGCCACCAGCAGCCGTGGAAACGCGCAAGATGGCCGCTTACGGCACTGCTCTTCAAAATAAAAGTCACAAACATGCGGACACAATGATAGAGTGACCTCTGCGGGAGCTCGAGGAAATATTAACAGTAGGCCTTATCTCATAATTTTCTAGTTCGGCAGTTTACTATACCATATTATATATACTATACTATAGACATGAAAAGTCAAAATTATGAAACACTAATTCATAATTAAGAGAAAAGTTTTCTTTATCATAGTTATAGATTGTAAATCATATTTTCGACATTTATGTCATACATATGATTTTACATTATCATGATTTTTTTTCATATGTGGTGGAAATGTGCTTTCGTAGAATTTATCCAAATGTGTGAAGAAAATAGAGAAAAATCAAGGTAAATATCTTGATACACTTGTAAACAATAGTTTTATTGTGTGATTTTTCAGTCAAGCTGTAATTTTGTCAGCAACTGAAATACAAATGAATTAAATAATTATTTGACTGCCTCCAACAGATTTTATGCAGTGTCAATCCTCAGAATAACATGCACAAGTTTCTTTTATGAAAAAAGTTTGGACTTTAGCCCCTGTTTCACAAACAAGACTTAAACCTAGTCCCAGACTAAAATATGTCAGTGCCACTGTTTTGTCTCAAGAATCACACCAGTTTTTTTAAAAAAAGGCACATTTATAAAAGCTACTTAAATGTCCTGATTGAACTAAGGGTTAATCCTGGCTTTGTGAAACCAGGCCTAAATGTGCCTTTTTTGTCGAGTCCATTGTGGTTCATGAAACGCTTCCAAATCTGCTGTGTATTAGACTGCGAGTAGATTAATTTCACTATTTATTAGAAGAATTTCTAAATCTGAAAATATAGAATTGAGTTTGAGTGCAGTGTGAGATTCCCAAATAAATAACTTTTAAGAGTTTTAGTGAATTAAAAACTCTGGCAGTTACAGAATTAATCTAAATGAAATATTGAATCCTAAATGGTCATGTCCGACTTAAAATTTACCAATTTCCTAGATAAACTTAAGATGACAACAACATGCAAGATTATGATTTTTTTTTTTTTTACAATATATTTTTTTACATTTTCAGTACACATATCACATCCGATTACACAATGAATAACAATCATGTAAAACACAGCAAACATTTTTTACCCTGTTCTCCCTTCCATCACCCCATCCCCGGACGAAAAAAAAAAAGAAGAAGAAGAAATAAATAAGAAAAAGAAAAAAATGATAAGAAAAAAGAAAAGAAAAAGGGGGTAGATTTTACAGATACCTAAATCAGGTAGAGAGAGTGTTTCACAGATGTATGTAGAAGATCATGATGCTACTCCCACAGAGCTTGTTCTTGTTTTAGCAGATTACCATCATTAACATTGTGCCTTAAGAAGTTAGTAAAAGTTCTCAAGACATCTTCAAAAGCATTTAGTTTATTTTTGACAATGTACGTTATCTTTTCCATTGCCATATTTGATGTCATTTCTTAAATCCACATTCCAATTCTTGGCTCATTTATATTTTTCCAATTATACGTTTATCTTGTAAAATACACATCTATGAATCTGACCTCTTTGTTCTATAAGAGAGAACTGACATAGGATAAAAAGCTTAGGATCCAGTGGTAGTTTCTTGGATAGAATTTAGTCAATCATATCAATAATACCTTGCCAAAAGGGTTTCACTTTCACACATTCCCATATACAGTGGTACAATGTACCTCTTGCCTCGTTACACTTTATACATGCAGGTATCAGGAATGTTATCATTAAACTTGTGCAACTTAACAGAAGTTATGTATGTCCGGAGTTAAGCTACTGTTGACTGTCTTCATCTGAGCCTCCTTACATGCTTCATTCCAGTCTTCTTAAGATATTTCATCATCTATAATTATCTTCTTTCCATAATCTTAGTTTTGATTCTGAGGATTCATCGGACCCAGACACAAACAAGTCATCCAAAGATGAAATGAAACCTTTATCATAACAATGTCCTATAATTACTGCCTCTGAAGATTATGAGTTTTGATGTAATGAGTGCAGACTATTATATATAATAAATAAATGAAACCCGATGAACACATAACATGTGAACAACAAAAGAATATCTTTATTTCAGACATACCATATAAAAATGTTCTAGATTCAGTTTAGTTTTAAACCCCTATTTTCTAATTTTGCCTATAGATTAATATATATATATATATATATTTTTTTTTTTTAAGTTGTAAATAACAAAAGATTATTGGAGTATGTTTTACAAGAAAATACGATTTCAGTCTTTCTACTACAAAATTGAAAAAGTTCAATTCAATGTTACTTGCCATTTCATTCATTGTAATTATTTGTGAAATTAATAGCTGACTTCTAATTTATGAGTGAAAATTGTTTTGTGTTGTCATTAAACAGATTTTGTTTTAATAAAAATATTTTTTCATTTTTTAATGAAAAATATTTTCAAATAAAATGACCTACACTTGTTTGACATTGATGATAGCTAAATCTTTACGTATAATAATGTGAACAATTAACTATGGGAGACAATACATGTAAGTAATCAAATGAAAATGACTTACTTTATTGAGAAAATCAATATACAATTTATACAACAGTTTTTTTCCAAAAAGAATTGTTCCTCATTAAGTAAACAAAAAAAATCGTCTTAAAAAACAAACATTAATCTGTGTACAAAACCACAGGAGTTGGACTTCAGAGACAAACAAATAGAGGTAGGCCAATCTTCAACAAGATAAGACATTTCATTCTATTATAAAGTTTATTTTGTTGGCACATTAGCATAAGTTCATGTGTTCAAATACTGAACACATGGTAGATATACATCCTTAGAAACATCCTGGTTATCCCAGTCCAAACAGTCTGTTTCCATCGTTCATCCATCACATTGTTTCTGTTAGTAAGTTGAGGTCAATGATTACGTGCATACAGCGTCCTGCTTGTGGAATAATCTGCTGTGCCAGTAGTCTGGGTTGTCAAATGAAGTGTTTTGAGCCTCCACTCCAGTACACACTTTTATGAAGGATCTGAGACCGGGCTTTTGTGACTCCTCTCCCACAACAAGCCTTCCATTTAGCGGAATGTTCTGATAATCAGCCTGATCCCCATCACCAGAGCCAGTTTTCTCAGATGCCTCCATGTTCACATATTCACTGCGCTGTGTAGTGCAATCAGAATCCTCATGTCTTGCAGTCAACCTTGGCAGATTGCTGACATTTTGGTAAATTGCTTCTTTGACGCCACTCTCCGCCTCATCCGGACTGCTCGCTGTGCTCTCCCCTGCTACGTTTTGCTGGTGTATGTCTGCACGTATGTCCATGTATTCATACTCAACCACCGCTTCTTGTGGCTGCTGCTCCTCTGAGGGTTCTTGCTCTACAGCGCTGATCTCAGATTGACTCCCGCCAGTACATGCTACTGTTTCATCCAGACCGTTTTTACAAGCGGCAGCAGCAGCAGAATCCAGGCTGTCCCCTTCAGGGGGACTAGTGGCCTTATCTGACTGTCCGGTTTGTGTTGAGTCAGTGTCTCTCTTCTGTGGTAAAATGTCGCATGTGTAAGGAGAAGCAGGGGAAGATGGTTTGCTCAGTGCAGACGAAGCGTCAGCGCTATCTGTAGCTGAAGTAGAAAGCCGAGGGGGCTCTTTGTTCATTAGCTCGTACTCTTGTGTGGTGTCTGTTTTCGGTGTAGAGAGAGCACTCTTGGAGTTACTGGATATCCTTCTATGAGAAACAGTGCTTCTGGAATCTAAATGAGAAAATATGTGTCATAAAAATGCACACAGTTGAGTCCCAAACACTACCTACACACTGCAGCTAAAGTCGGATGTCATTTCACCTTTTAGTGCTTAATTCTGTAAATGCACTGCAGGAAAAGAGGTACAAGCCTTAACACACTCGTGTTGCTAGATCTTGCTAGAAAAAAACAGCAATCAAGAACAAGCCCATAATAAACTGAAATAAATCCAAATGCTTTATATTGAAAAAAGACCAAAATGTTGCAAGTCGCATATGTCCATTGTAATAACTCCATAAACTTGATCACTTTATGAGCAAAGCTCATAGAATAAGCCCAAAGACGCTTATAATAAGCAGACATGGCAACACAGCAAAAGAGAGCACTGCAAAGCAGCCTTCCAAGCATAAACAAAACACAACGCTGCTGTTGACAGTGGTTTTGTTAAAATTGCAGAACAGATCATGTCTTTGGTCGCTGTAATATTACTTTGACCGAAATAGAAAATAGAAAACACACAAGATGCCAGAATGTTGCTATGGTTACCATAGTGTCAATCATCGCAATTTCGGGAGTTAGTCATATTCCGTACACATACAGAAGGATAATTTAGGGAATTCACTCATGTATTTAATGCAGTTGTCACTCCTGAAATTGTACAGTGTGTACATGGCAAGTAATACATTTGAGGTCAATATTGTTTTACCTCTCTCCATGGGCAGCACGTATCCATAATGGTCTTCATCTACGCCCTCCAGACCTGGCGAGAACGGATCTGACGCCACAGACACGCAGTTGGACATGCAGGCGCTGTCCATACGACTACGACCTCTGCGAAGACTTCCTGTTTGAGAAGTAAGTTCAGCCATTTCAATGTCCACCATGGTCCCCCTGCCCTCTGAGCACTCTGAATCTGTCCTCACTGAGCCAGTCTTCCTCCTCTGGGCTCTTATCTGGGGGGAAACAACGCAACTATAGCATTTCACATTCTGTATGTATTTGTGAAATAATGCAGTGTTTTTTAAACAAGGGTCCACAAAAAAAGGAGAATTTTTTAGGACTGTTTATTATTATTATTGTTATTATTATTATTTTAGAGCTTTATTAATCCCTTGGGGCAGTTAGTTCCGTCTCTGGTGCTTCACATATATAGACAACATTTAATACACATACATACAAATACTATAATATATAGATATACATTAATTATTAATCAATTATTAATATATTAAAATAACAATCTAAATTAAAACACAATCAAGATGTAAACTGAAATCATTGAATATTGTGTTGGACAACGTAGGACCTTTAATCTTTGAAGGTTGAGAACCAGTCAGTATTTTTTAGATAAATTATTTTGCTCCAGTACAGTAACATGCTATGACATAAATAACATTTCATAATACAAGTAATATAAAAGCCTATTATGCAATTTTGTACTATTATTTAACAGTATAAATGGGTAAATACAAGAAAATATATATGGCTGCCATTGTATTTCAGGAAAGGGCTATCTTGGCATCAAAATGTTTGAAAACTCCTGATTTAATGCATGTCCGTACTGTGATATAACAAAACAGTTATTTAAGATGAAAGTTTGTAGTCAAAGTCAACATGATAGATGACATGATATATAAGCTGACCTTTCTAGGGTCGTCCCCTGGGCCAGGGGTCATAGGGAGATAACCTATAGTTGTTGTGTGTTCTGAGGTGCCCTAATGAGAGAGAGAGAGAGAGAGAGAGAGAGAGTGAGAAGACAATCATTGTGCAGTTTCTATTTATACCCAGGACATGTTACTTTATTACTATTAGTTCTATTCAGAGAAGAATAACAAACATACACTACCACTCAAAGTTTTAGGGTCAGTACAATTTTTTTCAATACTTTTATTCAGCAGAAATGCATTAAAATGTTACAAAAGATTTCTATTTCAAATAAATGCTGTTCTTTTGAACTTTCTATTCCTCAAATAATTATGAAAAAAATTGTGTCAGTTTCTACAAAAATATTAAGCAGCTAAACTTTTCAACACTGATAAAAAAAATTCTTGAGTACAAAATCAGTAATAATTATTGAAGGATCATGTGACACTAAAGACTGGAGGAATGGCTACAAGATATCCTGCTTTGCCATCAAAGGAATAAATCAACAATTTAAAATATACTAATATAGAAAACAATATTACAACATCTTCACATTTCAGTTTTACTGTAAATAAATGCAGAGACTTCTTTCAAAAACATTTTTAAAAAATCTTACCGACCCCAAACTTTTGAACGATAGTGTAAACATGATAGAAATGCTGGACATCTCACCCTGTAGGAGGCCATACGGAGGTGAGAATGACTTCTAGTTGGTGACAGCTGAAGGGGAGGAGTAGCAAAGCCATCCTGCAATACCTCATCATCATCATCTTCCTCCAAGTCTGCCTCTAAAGTGACACGTTGGTGGCTTTCCTCTGAACCAGTGCAATTCTGAGCAGGCTACATTATGGCACAGAAATCAATGAAATCAGTCACAAACTGATTTCTAGTGGTTATATTTGACTACTTGCAAAGAAAATCTTGGTTTCTTACTGTCACCACAAGGTATCGTGGTGGATCCCTTGCCATTCTTGTAAATTCATTGGCCAGTTCTTTAAATGTAGGCCTTACATTCTCGTCAATCATCCAGCCTAGGGAAAGGTGGGCAATAAAAAGTGTTTATAAGGACCTTCAATGTTTTAACAGTGCATTAAATCATTGCACAAATGCGTCTAGTATCTGCCTTACACTTGACCATGACCATGTAGACATCTATGGTGCAGATCTGTGGTTGAGCCAGCCGCTCTCCTTTCTCCAGTAAACCTGGCACATCATGAGGATGCATAGTTGCGTATGGCTCTGCTCCATATGACATCATCTCCCATACAGTCACACCTGAAATAAATAAGAAGAACATTCACTCAGATAAACTTCTAAACAACTAAAACATTATATATTATGTTATAAATATTCAACAGTGCTGAGACTCACCATAGCTCCACACATCACTCTGATGAGTGTATCTTCTGAAGAGGATACTCTCTAATGCCATCCATTTAATTGGCATCTGAAAAAAAGAGGCCATTTCATCAGCAACCTCAACAGATGATGCCTTTTTAGGTGCCTTATGCCTTAACTTATTTCTCATATACATCATTTTATAAACATTTTATTTATATTTAAAAATATATAGACTAACATTGAAAAGTTTGGGGTCAGTAATATTTTTTTGGAAGGAAATTAATATTTTTATTCAGCAAGGATGCATTAAATTGATCGAAAGTGACAATAAAGACTTAAATTTCTAAAAAAAACAAAAAAAACATCGAATTCAAATAAATGCTGCCCTTTCGAAATTTCTATATTAATCAAAGAATCCTGAAAAAAGTATCACGGTTTCCACAAAAATAGAATAAAAACAGTTATTTTAAATTGTAGTAATATTTCTCAATATTACTGTTTTTACTGTATATTTATAAAATAAATGCAGCCTTGATGAGCATAAGAGGCTTCTTTCAAAAACATAAACAACTTTTACCGACCCCAAACTCTACGGTAGTGTATATATCTTATTTCAGGAGAAATGTAATCTGTATATTACCTTGTGTTCACTGTACACATATTTCTTATCATCTGGATAGAGCAGGTCTGCAACCCCAAAGTCTGAGATCTGTACCATGTAGTCACTCTTGAACAACACGTTGCGTGCAGCAAGGTTCCTATGTACTATGCAGTGCTCCTCCAGATAATACATACCCTAAAGATACATACAGATGTTGTGTATAAACATTTTGCACCAAAGAGATTTATGTAAAGACCATTTGTAAAGAATTGATCAGGACACTTCAGTACATACTCTTCTCATCTCACCTTTGCGATCTGCACACACCAGTTGAGCAGACGCTGGGGGTCCAGGCTGTCTTTGTTTTGGTGAAGGTGTTGCAGTAAGGATCCCTGAGGACTGAGCTGGGTGACCAGCTGCAAACTTGTCCCTGGGCAGATCCCAAGGAGACGCACTATATACGGGTGGTCCAGACTTCCCATTGCAAGCATGTGCTGTGGACAGGTGAAAAATAAGTATGAAGGCATGAAGCAATGTATGTATGAGTGTACCTTCAGTGCAAGCTGATGTCTCACATCAGTAATTTCTGTGAAGGTCTGCCGGCCACTGCGGTCTTGGATGGTCTTTATTGCCACAGGGATTTTTACTGAGTCTCCGTCAGGGATCCAGAAACCCTGAGGATAAGTCACTTAAGCTTAATCACGGTCCAGAGAACAGGTAACTCAGTTCAGGATTGAATTGACCAAAGGCAAACTTAAATGTGAGAGGCATTCCAACCTTATTCACAGTGCCAAAGACTCCGTAGCCCAGAAGTTTGCCCTTTCGCAGCTCTTGTGGTTTTAGGATGCGAGCATGCACTTTTGTCCCCTTCTCTCCAGGATCCAGCGGCTCAATGCTCTGTGTGGAGACAGGAGGAAATGCGCATCATATAATATTGATAGCCAAGGAAGTACAGTGGCCAACAACACACTTATGACAGATAAAAATGTCAGAATGTCACTTTCAGATGCCATTGTTTATTTAGTTACTCTCCACATGAAATGTTCAAATACAATATTAATCTGGATCACTAGACTCTACATTTGTGACGTACTATATGTTTACATTACATGCCTTTAAAAGGGTCTTAGCTTTGCTATATAAACTACCGTTCAAAAGTTTGGGGTCATTAAGATTTTTTAATGTTTATTTGATCAAAATGCAGTAAAAACAGTAATGTTGTGAAATATGATTACATTATAATAACTATTTTTTATTTTTATTTATTCCTGTGGTGGCAAAGCTGATTTTTCAGGAGTCATTAGTATTCAGTGTCACATGATCCTTCAAAAATCATTGTAATATGCTGATTTGGTGCTCAAGAATTATTATTGTAAATGCTGAAAACAGTTGTATTGTTTCATATTTTTGTGGAAACAGCAATAAATTTGAAATAGGAAGTCAATCCTAAAAAAAAATCTTCTGCATTCTTCAGCAAAAAAAGGCATTTATTTGAACTAAAATTCTTTTTTTTTTCTGTCACTTTTGATCAAATTAATGGGCTCTTGCTGAATAAAAGTATTCATTTTAATTATTAATATTAATTTCTTCTTTTTTTTAATCTTCCTGACCCCAAACCTTTGAACGTTAGTGTGTATCCATTATATTTAGATCATTGTATTAAAAAATGCAAGGAACCTTATTTTTTTTAATTACATATAGGTTAAGTAAAAAGCATTATATTCAAAGAGACCAAATGACTTACCTCAGCGCTCTCGAGGTACCTCCTCAGAGCTCTTTTACGACGGATTGCCAGGCCTCTGTGATACAGCATTCCAAGCACAAACAGTGCCAAGAGCACAATGATACCAGCAAATACAGCAACTGCTATAACTGCGATCTGAGAGCTGAGAGGAAAATGCTTGGTGAAGGAAAACTTTTGATGTGTATATCTGAAAACATTTGTACTTTCTAATTGTAACCAGAAGATGGTGCTACAAACCTGTTCACAAGTCTGTCATGATCTACACAGTCTCTGAGCGCAGGGCCTGTGCATCTAGTGAGGGGACAAATACCACAAAGGAACACATTCAAATACCAATACACAGTGTTTTCAGCAAACAACTTTCTCTCAATTGGACTTACCCTCTTGTGCAGTTGAGGTGACATAGCTCACAATGACTTGTTGCGTTAGGGTACTTAAATATGGTCTGACCCTTTTCCCCATTCACTCCATTAGGACAAGTAGAAACGCAATGAGGGCCATCCATCAGGTTTAAACATGCTACACACTGATCAGCACCCTGATGCACAGAGAAAGAAAGACGACACACTTATAAGTTATATATTAATAGAACAAATATTCCTGTCACTAAGCACCTGCACTAGGACAAACAGTTCGAATGGATTTCTTTATTAAGTCACTGTTAATAGTGATGTATTGCACAATGAACAGAACTGAAGCAAAGAGCCAGCAAAGCCTGTCTGGCAAGTTACTGTAATCAACCGAACATGCAGACATTACACAGTGTGTGGGTTGTACCGTAAGTCACATCATAACACCCTTTAGCACTATCATACACAGTAAGAAAGATGTGAGAGGTTGATTAAAAATGTGTCAAATAGGCACTGGTAAAAACAAAAGACTTGGATACCATAAAGTTGAAGTAAAACAAATCACTAGAACAGCTGATCTAAGTGGGGAAAAATCTGAACTATTTCAAAGAACACACAGACTGCGTTATTTTACAGAATACAAAAGCGAGGATGTGACTTGTGCACAGGAACAGAAATTTGTAGTTTAAGAGTCTACATGCCTAAGATGGTTTCCCAGACTGAGAGAAAACATTTATGAGAAAGTTATGGGCCTTCAAATGTGACCAAAAAAAGAGAGAATCTAAAACTTCTCTATAAAAATACAAACTAAACATTTGAGAACCAGAATCAATTATCAAAATAGATAAATAAACAAACGAACAAAACAAACAAATCAATTAAAAAAAACAGTTAGTAATTGAATTGATTTTAAATAATGATGGAAATTTGATTATTTCTGAAATTAATATTTAGTGTAAATTTTGGGCCAGTGTTATTTAAGTTTTATTTATATGATGATAGCATTTATTAATATTTTGAATGAGCTTTTATTTTACTTTTATTTTAAGTAATTTTGTTGTGCTTTTGTCATTTTTATTCATTTTGTTCTTTTAATAAAGCTTTTTTTTTATTTTTATCTCCGTTTTAGCTTTAATCGTTTTAGTACTTCAACTTAAATGAAAATTAGAAATGTTTTTTTATTTGTTTTTCAATCATTTTAGTTAATACCAACACTAATTTGAGAAAATCATAACAAAAGAAAGAAAAGTTTGAAGTTGCATACTTCTCCTTGGCATGTTTTATTCCCATTTTGGGGTAGACACTCAGGGTGACAAGCAAGGCACTCTTTATTAGATGCAAACTCCCGTGGCTCTCTGTGGACACACACAGTCCTTCATACACGGAACCAACTTTCAATAAACTTATAAATATATAAAAATAAAACAAATCTACTAAGCACACTGACCCGGAGTAGAGATTGCAGTGAGATACACAGGTACCGTGCCGACTGTGGTTCCTGCATGACAAACATTGCTCAGGCCCCGGGCCCCAGCATCCTGCGTCTGAGCACAACGGGTCACACACATGGCCCTCCTCCTCTGTTTACACGAAATGCAAAGACATGCAAGTTAACAATTGACGACAACATAATAACATATGTGAAACAGACAGTACACATTCTGCGGTTAGGGAGGAACTTAACTGACCACACTGGGTCTGGGGTTTGTTGTCCTTGATGTCATTGTTATTACGTCTGCGCTGCCGGCGGTTACCGAAGATCTGACTCCAGTCGACAGTATGGTGATAACACAGGTTTATATTTTGAGTGATGTATACGCTGCCATCGCTAATCTCACGCAAGGAATACAGTCCCAGAGATGTGAGGGAGGGAATCTTCATCACCAACAAAGAGAAGGGCCTAATGGAGAGGATGAAATGAATGAGAAACTGGAGCATAAAGGGAGAATGACCGAAGGAAGGGACAGATCCACAGTGATTTCCCCTGAGAACACCACAGGCTCCCAGTGCCAGATCACAAATGAAAGCACATGAACCATTCATGACCCTCATCTCATGTCAGTTTGAATATATGCTCATACATGCCCCTGTTATCCTTACAGAAACATTTCACAACCCATCAGGAAGATTGTCGTCATTACTTGGCACTCATAGCAGGAAAAAAGACAATGTTTGCACCTGTGATTGAGAGAGATTTGGCGATACAGAAATACCGGTTTTTAGATAGGTTGCAGGGAGTACATACCTCTTAGGGCTGCAGGACAGACATAAGCACATGTGGAGAATGAGGGGAGTAACATACAAAACACAGGGAAAACAAAAAACAATGGTGAGACGCATGCACAATGTTAAACACTGCAGGAATAAAAAGCAATAAAACACTTAGTGGAGAGACAAACATGTAAAGGATTAAAAAAACAGGATGTGACGAATATGACTCAAAATAATGACTGATGTGCAACACACACACACACACACACACACACACACACACACACACACACACACACACACACACACACACACACAGGTTAAAAATGAGTAATTATTACTTTTATTGAGCCGGGACTCACACACACAGGTTAAAAATTAATAAATTGATACTTTTATTGAGCCGGGACCCAAACTCAGGTCACCTGAAGCACAACAAAGCCATGGAAACTGTTTAATGAAAAAAAATAACAACTGGCATTTAAAATCTCCAACCCGAAGGTAGTAGCTAATATAGGTAATAAACAGCTATTACCTTCAGGTTGGAGATTTAAGTTTTTTTTATAGGGGGAAACAATCCCTTTTGCCACAGGCGGTAAAATGCTTAAATGAAAGATAGTGTTTTTGTAGAATTTATTGAGCAGTGATGTGATGATGAGTCAGGGGGGATTGTTTTGTCTTTTTGATATTGAGATTTTTATACTGTGTGATTTTCATATTTGTGTACATTGTTTTTTTTGTGTGTGTGAATGCATGTTGAAACTCACTGAAACACAATTTCTCCATGCGCATAATAAAAGTCAACAACAACAACACAACCGCACTACACATGTCGCTGCTATTGACTCTGACTACATTTTAAAATATAGTAAAATAGAAATTTCACAATATTACTAATTTTACTATATTTTTGATCAAATACATTGAGCAATTTTATCAACCCCAACATTTTGGATATCAAAGTAAAAGAAGAAAAAGGTTTTCTGGAATAACAATAATGCAATTTGAATTTACATTTCCATGGCCGGAAGGAAATATTTACGTCAATTCACCCATTTGCGTATGTTGCAAAAAGTTAACATTAGATCATGCAAACACACATAAAACAATCTCACACACACCTACACACACTCAGTCTTACTTGTGCAGAGATCTTCCTTGAATGGTAGTGAGACTGGAGAAAACAGATAGATCGCTGAGTTCATCGGGCCAAGACTGAATATTCAAAATGCCTACAAATCACACACACACTGAGTCACAACATGAGACAGAATGACGTACCAAAAACTACAGCAACAAGAACACAAACAGAGAACATCAGTGTATGCCTAAAGTGAAGTAGCATACCAGTAATTTCTCTGACAGTGTTAAATACTTTGAGCTTTTCAGGCTCCAGAGGTGGTATGTTATGATAGACGTCTCTGCGGAATAGAACAGTGCAGATATTAGCATAAACAATCTCAGTAATGGACTCCCAGTGGGCACTCATCAATCTGCTCTCTGTTTATTCATTAATTAATAACCTGTGGAAGGCAGTGAAAGAATCTGAGCTGGAGTCTTCATGAGAGATAGCCCATGAATCACGTGTAAAGACCTAATTAAAACCTTCAATGACATTACAGGGCAAAGGTCTGGAATATAGGACAAACTGTTTATGGCACAGAGTTGTTCAGGTCTGAGAGAGCTTATCAAAGTGTGTTTTTGTGTGTGTCTTACCCTTTGATACCTAAGATCAGAAAATCTAGTCTTCCTTGGATCTTGGTACAGTTGATAAAGCTGTCTATGTTACTGGAGTCCACTGTTTGTCTATGATTGGCTCCCGTTCCCTCACATACTAAAAAGAGAAAGAGAAAAAATATGAGAGGTCAAATGACAACAGATTAATTTTCGTTATTCAAGACTCTTAAGCACATTGAGTTCAATGCATTCATCTGCTATAATCCAGTAAATTAAAATGGTTGGATGGACACTTTACCTTTGGGACACAGGCCAATGCAAAGTTCACACTGTTTAATGCCATTTTTCTCTTTTTCTGTTTTACCAGGAGGGCAACTGCTCACACAAGCGCTGCCATCCACAACAAAGTGTGCTGAAGAAAAAAAAATAGAGGAAAGGTCACCCATTCTACATGCTGCACTCATTATTATTTCTCTTAAGTGAGTTACAAGATTTTCGTTATTTTTTGTGTGTGTGACTAACCATTAATGTGCTTCGTAGATTACCATTATAACAGATACATATATAGGCATAGTTCCTAAAGAAGAGCCGCCTTAAAAAAAAAGGAATTATTAAAAAAAAAAAATTCTGTGGTAGACTTCTGGTATCTGATTTGCTCTCATTGCTTAAGTCACATAAAAAACATAAATATCAATAACGCTTCTATAAATAAAAATATTTAATATTCTAAAAAACATTTATCTTTTAAATAACTAATTAAATTTGAAAGGAATTATTATATGGTTATTTCTGTTTTTGTTTTGGTGTCTTTCTGGATATACTTTTATTGAAAAGCGAACGTCTCGGTTACGTATGTAACCCTCGTTCACTGAGTAGGGAACGGAGACGTTACGTCGGATGACAACAAATGGGGTTTCGCTTAGAACACCTATCAACTTCAAGTATACAAAAACGAGCCAATGGCAAAGAAATGCTATGGGTCTGCGGAATTTGCATGACGTAACTCCGCCCTACCTCGTCGGTATAAAAGGAGGACGCCGGCAACATGCAGTTATGTTTCTTCGCTGAGGAGCCAAGACTGAGCTCAGGCGATCCCCGCGGTACAGCGGAAGTGGCAGGAAGACGTAACGTCTCCGTCCCCTACTCAGGGAACGAGGGTTACATACGTAACCGAGACGTTCCCTTTCGTGGTCACTACGAGTTACTTCGGATGACGACGAATGGGGTTATCAGTCTAATCACGCCACCTTCACAGCTGTCTTCCAGTGCTCTGCGTAAATCTGAGATGCTTGTTGTGAGACTAGCACGGACGAAGGACTCCTATTTAACACAGGAATACCAAGGTACACTGGGAAGCATATCCCATAGTTTAGAGGAAATATGCAATTAACACCAACCCAAAGGGGGGGGGGGGGGCATTTAGAAAATACACACATGACCCGAAGGATGCATATGGAGAATACTGGGGTGTCCAGCTGCAGGTGGAATATTTCAACCCCAGGGGTGGCAAGGTGGCTTGCCAAGGGAAAGACACATGCTCAGAGAGGCTTACAGTGGAAATACACATGTGGGGGTAGCTCCGGAGAGGGACCAGGCACACGGGAGGCACCTAGCCGACGCACAGGCAATAGACACTGGCGCTAGCATCAGGGGTGCTGGAGGAACTCAGGGCTTGCGGAGAAGCTCACCTGAGGATATATCGCACGTATCCAGTCCGTGGAGTGGAATGGCGAGCAAGCGAAGACACCTGAGCGGGTCCAGTACTAGCTGGTTGAAGCAAGTACATGAGAGGACACTGGCTCCACTCGGAGATTGAAGAATCTGGCTAATGTGTTAGGTGTCGCCCAGCCTGCAGCTCTGCAGATGTCTGTTAGCGAGGCGCCATGCGCTAGAGCCCAAGAGGACGCCACACTCCGGGTGGAGTGGGCAGTCACACCAAGGGGGCACGGTCGACCTTGCTGCTGGTATGCCAAAGCAATGATGTCCACTATCCAGTGGGACAACCTCTGCTTGGAGAGAGCTTTTTCCTTCAGCTTCCCACCATAACAGACAAAGAGCTGGTCTGAGGTCCTGAAACACTGTGTTCTGTCTACATAGGCGCGGAGAGCGCGTACTGGACAGAGCAGTGCCAAGGCTGGGTCTTCCTCCTCCAGGGCAGCGCTTACAGGTTCACCACCTGGTCTCGGAAGGGAGTGGTAGGAGCCTTGGGCACATATCCAGGCCGGGGTCTCAGGATCACGTGAGAGTAAGCCGGCCCGAATTCCAGGCACGCTTCGTCAACGGAGAATGCTTGCAGGTCCCCTACCCTCTTGACAGAGGCCAGTGCAACCAGGAGCGCTGTCTTCATTTACAGGAACTTAAGCTCCACTGATTGCAGAGGCTCAAAGGGAGCGCTCTGCAGGGCATTTAGAACCACCGCAAGGTCCCAAGAGGGAACGAGAGGAGAACGAGGAGGATTCAGTCTCCTCGCTCCTCTCAAGAACCTGACGATCAGGTCGTGCTTCCCTAAGGATTTACCTTCTACCAAGTCATGGTGTGCGGCAATAGCGGCAACAAACTTTGAGGGTGGAGGGAGACAGCCTTCGCTCCAACCCATCTTGAAGGAAGGAAAGCACGACACCGACCGAACACCTCCGGGGGTCTTCTCGGCGAGAAGAGCACCAGTTGACGAAGAGGTTCCACTTCAACGCATAGGCGTGTCTAGTGGACGACGCTCTAGCGGAAGTGATGGTAGCCACCACCGCTGGTGGTAGGGTACTCAAACCTGCCTCAAACAGGGTGCCCCGTCCCTGAGAAAGGAGGTCCTTCCTCAGAGGGATTGGCCAAGGAGGTGCTGTCGCGAGGAGCACCAGTTCGGAGAACCAGGTCCGGGTGGGCCAGTACAGCGCAACCAGAAGGCTCACTGGGGGAAACGCATATTTGCAGCCCCGCGGCCAGCTGTGGGCCAGTGCATTCGTGCCGAGCGTGCCCTCGGTCAGGGAAAAATACAGGTCGCAATGGGTCGAGTCGTAAGAGGCAAACAGATCTATCTGTGCGTCCCCGAACTGGTCCCAAATCAGCTGAACCGACTGGGGATGGAGTCGCCATTCTCCAGGGAGGGGCTGAAGCCGTGAGAGCTCGTCGGCTGCACAGTTCAGGGCTCCGGGAATATAAATGGCTCGAAGCGACCTCAGATGCTTCTGACTCCATAAGAAGAGGTGGCGAGCGAGTTGTGACATACGGAGGGAGCGTAGACCACCTTGATGGTTGATGTACGCTACAGTGGCGGTATTGTCTGACTCGACTAGTACGTGTTGACCCCTGAGCAACGCCCGAAAGTGGTGCAGGGCAAGGCGTACTGCCAGCAACTCGAGGCAATTGACATACCATAGGCGCTGGGGTCCTGTCCAGGAGCCCGCGGCAGCATGTCCATTGCACATGGCGCCCCAGCCCGTGGTGGAGGCATCTGTTGAGACAACAACATGCCAGGTAACTCGTTCCAGGGGGACACCTGCCCTGAGAAAACTGAGGTTCGACCACTGGGTGAAGGTCTTACGGCAGGTCGGAGTAACTGATACTCGGAGCGTGCCTTGTTGCCATGCCCACCTCGGGACTCGGTCACGAAGCCAAAGCTGAAGCTGTCTCATATGAAGCAATCCGAGGGGCGTTACCGCGGCTGCAGATGACATATGCCCCAGGAGCCTCTGAAAATATTTCAGTGGAACCGCACTCTTGCCATGGAATTGTCTCAGGCAAGTCTGCAGTGACTGTACGCGCTCGCTCGTAAGCTGCGCGGACATGGCGACCGAGTTGATGTCCATACCGAGAAAAGAGATCCTCTGCAAGGGGCAAAGTTTGCTCTTCTCCCAGTTGACCCGAATGCCCAGACGAGCTAGGTGCCGGGGCACAAGGTCCCTGTTTTCGCAAACCTGGTCTCGAGAGTGAGCTAGGACAGTCAGTCGCCGAGATAGTTCAGGATGCGAACCCCGTGTTCCCATGGAGGAACAAGGGCTTCCTCGACAACCTTTGAGAAGGCGCGAGGAGACAGGGCTAGCCCGAATGGGAGAACAGCGTACTGATGTGTGCGTGTCCTGACAGCAAACCGTAGGTATGGTCTGAGTCGAAGGAGAACGGAGACATAAAAGTAGGCGTCCTTCAGGTCGATCGCTGCAAACCAATCCTGTGGCCGCACACATCCAGAATGCGTTTGGCCAGGAGCATCTTGAACGGCAGCCTGTGAAGGGGCGGTTCAGATGTGTAGGTCCAGGATTGGCCATAACCCACCAGATTTCTCCGGAACAATGAGGTAGGGGCCGAAAACCCGGGCCTCATTTCGGCTGGAGGGACAGTCTCAATCGTACCCTTCGGAAGTAGGGTAGCAACCTCCGCTCTCATGATAGGGGATTAGCCACCGACCATAGTGAAGCGGAATCCCCTGAAGCGGGGAGGAGACCGTGCAAACTGAATCGCATAGCCGAGCCGATGGTTCGCGCGACTCAGTGGAACAGACAGGGAAGCTCTAGGCAGGCTCCCAAGAACTGTGCCAGTGGAGTCAACGAACCACAGACGTCCCCTCGGTGGTGCAGCGAAGCGGAATGACCAGCCCAGAGGTGGACGGCATAGCGGCCCAGAGTGGGGGCACGGTCATAACCTGACAGAGGAGGCCAGGGAAGGACCAGCGTTCCGCGGGGGCCTGCTCTGCCAGGGGTCTGGCGACAGAGGGGGATGAGAGCGGTACGGTCCAGGGATGGCACACACTGTCATCCGGCTCTGAGACAGAGGGGGGCGAGGGGTGTGCGGCTCGGGGGCGGCGCACCGTGTCGTCTGAAACTCTGTATGCTCAGAGACGAGAGAGTCAGTTCTTTCTAAGGATTCTGCCCCAGCCCTCCACCGGGGAAAGGAGTGGCCCTGCTACCAATTCCTGGAAAGAACTGAGTCTCATCTCTGAGCAACCAATCTCAAAAGTGCCGCTCAACCGCACCGCCAAAGAGGCCGACCTGGGATATGGGGGTGTCGAGCAGACGAGTCCGCCGACATCCTGCACATCAGACCGGTCAGCCCCAGAATGGTAAACATCACCTGACTCGGAGAGCGCACGGCCACCTTCGTCGCTCGGAGAGCAAGGTCAGTGGCGGCGCGCAGCTCATTAAAGAGCCTCGAGTCAGTCCCGCCCTCATGCATAACCATGAGCATCTGGGTCAGGTAGACCAGCAGAACGGTCATGGGATGCAGTGAGGCGGCTGCCTGTCCTGTGGCACTATAGGATTTCGCCACAGATTAGTGTAGACGAAAAGAACTACAGGCTTCGGGCGGGTGCTTAGGATTGCGCCGAGAAGCACTCTGAGGACACAGTAGCATCGCAACAGAGCGTTCAACCGGGGGGACCCTAGTGTACCCATGGGCAGCGGCTCCGTTGAGGGGAGGGAAAGGCGGATGAGACCAACGAGCGGTCCTGAGAAGACAAGAGGGTCTTTCAGGACGTCGAGATCTCATCATGCACGTCCGGGAAGAAAGATATTGGGGTTTGCCGTGGACGCGGGTCGGCGGCCTAACCCAAAAACCTATCGTCCCGGGAAAGCATGGCCGTCATCTCTGGATCAGACTCAGGCACAGCCATAGCACACTAGAAGGTGGCAGCTGTGACGAGTCGTCACTTCCAGAAGAATCAAGCCCACCTAGTGATGCTGCTACAGACATAGCACCATCCTCTGTAGCTTCAAATGAAAACACACGGGCCACCCGAGGGTAGACTCGTGGAATCACCTGATCGCTAGCGGGCACCGTTATTGAAGAGGGGGGCTGGGGTCGCGGACACAGAGTCGGCGCCTTGTTTCAGACCATCACCCTCAGGTCACCCTGGTCACCAGCAAAAGATCGGGGGGTGGATGAGGGGACTCTCACTCTTGCGAGTTCACCGAGTCTCGACCTAAATGACGCGATGATCATGTTCCCACAGAGAGAACATGAACCACCCACGAGCGCTGTTCAAGCATGATCAAAGCCCAAACACACTAGACAGCGCTCGTGCCCATCAGAGTCCGATACCAATCTGCCGCAACCAGAAATGCATGGGCGAGCCGTCTTTAAAAAGACATGCCGCGTGCGAGCTCTTTTATGAGAGGAGAAAAAACTCTGCGATGTTGAAGAGAGCAGGGAAAAACACACTCACTGGCAGATCACTGCACAGATCAGCAGGCAATGTGAAATCGCTGCAGATCGCCGTCACACCAACACCGGAGAGAATGGCTCGTCTCGTAGAGCGATGTCAGAAATGGCTGTGGAGTGAAAAGATACTCTTGGCTCCGAAGCGAAAACATAACTGCATGTTGCCGGCGTCCTCTTTTATACCCACGAGGTGGGGCAGAGTTACACAATGCAAATTCTGCAGACCCATGGCATTTCTTTGCCATTGGCTCGTTTTTGTATACTCAAAGTCGATAGGTGTTCTAAGCGAAACCCCATTCGTCGTCATCCGACGTAACTCTGAGTGACCACGAAAGGGAATGTCTGTTTTCTCTAGTAGTCTTCTTGTATCTCTGATTTGATTTGTTCATATTGCTTAAGTCAGATTAAGCAATCATAGTCTAACAATCATACATTGTGGTTTAGAACCATGTATTATGTTGAAATTCCTAAAAATGTCAACAGCCAACTATCCTGTGTTTTATTTACTTTCCAACGCCAACGCAAGTGGTCTTTGGCGAGTGTTAATTGTGGACTCAAATTTAATCTAAAAGTAAAACAAAGTAAGGGGAGTGGTGTAGCACCATTCTAATCTAGTATTTGTGTTATGTTTAACGTTGTTGTTTATGGTCTTCCATGGATACGTCAATGCAGTTCTGATGCACTGTCAATGAGGCATGTCACCCAAAGTTCTCACTGAATGCTCCAAGAGTTCATTCACAGTTCATTTACAAAAATTTACTAGACCATACATCAGTTCTACCAAGTTAAAAAACAGTTATCTTTGAATTACAATCCTAGATCTTTATCCACCAACCCACCATACCCCAGAAACTATTTATTTTCTGGCTCATGCTTTAGTGAACGCCTTCTCTGTGGTAAACCGGGTGTTGTGGCTCGTAACTCACCGGGACATTTGGGTACGCAGATCGAACCAAATTGATACATGGCTTCAGAGTTTGGCTCCAGCTGAAAGGTCTGTCGGTTATACACCAGAGGCCAAGGGCAGTGAGGGACGCAAGAGCCTGAGTGATTGACATGCCGACATGCCTTTTTGAAAAAGTATTAAGAGTTAAAGGTTTTTATAATGCTATGTTTTGTTTTCATTGTATTTATTTCTTACAATAGATGTGACAGATCTTGAGCAATGCAATGAGAGCATTATGACAATAGTCCTAGTACTCACAAAGCAGTCAGTGTCCTTTGGTCCAATGCAGCCTCCAGCACACTCTGTGTGGCAGCACTCATTAGGGTTGGTCCCAAAACAGTGGCCATGACACTGAGGTGCACACACTGTTTTTGTCACTGAAACACACACACAGACAAAATACCTCCGTATCATTGTGTATGACTAAAAGAAACTAATTAAATTATTCAAACAATATCTTTTACTGAATCATTTTATTCAGCAAGAATGCATTACATTTACAGTAAAAGTGACAGTAATTTAAAATGTTTCATTAAGAAACCTGAAAAATCATGGTTTCCACAAATTGTTTTACTATTATACAAACTATTTTTAACAATTTTATAAATTTATAATTTATTCGTATTGTTAAGTTCTTATTCTTAAATGTGTCACTAAATCAGCATATTAGAATGATTTCTGGAGGATCAGATGAAAATTCAGCAATTCCATCACAGGAATAAAATGAAATTTCCAAATATCTTAAAATATAAAAAAACTGTCATTTTAGATTGTAATACCTTTTCCCAATATTAGTTTTACTGTATTTTTTGTTCAAATAAATGCAGCCTGGTTGAGAATAAAATACTTCTTTCAAAAACATTAAACAATTTAAACCAACCCCAAACTTTTGAACAGTGGTGTATGTGAAATGAATCTCAGTTACTTACATTTCTGGCACTGATCTTTATGTGGACCCCAGCAGAATTCTCCGCATGCAGAATCACATGACCCTATGAACACAAAGAGAGGTCCAATATCTAAATGAGTGCAGTCAACAGAATAGTTCACAAAAAAAAAAAAAAAAGCACTTTGTTATCATGTATAGATTCTTATTTGGTTCTAACCCAGTATTGTCTTATTTAAACTCATTTTGTGCTTTTGTTTCAAAACAGCATTTTTAAACAATGAAATCATTGGTGCTAAAGGCCATTGGTTCTTGAACATATATTCAAGAGACTGTTAAAAGAGAGACTCAAAAAAAAAAAAGATTTAACAAGGCTTCAGAAGAAATCTTTTATACATGGTAGATAACATATCCCTTTATGTTTTAAAGAGGGAAGACAACAATATGGGGAGGGACATCATGGGGGTGAGTAAATGATTAAAACATTTGGACATCTGGACATGGATAAAAAACATATGGTAATTCAATGTCACATATCTATCTCACACACTCAATCTATAACCACATAATCAGGGTGTGAATGTACAAACCTTTTTCACCATTGTTCTGGATCTGGATGTGAGCATCACTGTCTCTGACAATGTCCTGCCAGTTGATCCATGGAGCATGACTGAGGTTCCTGTTATGGACAATCTGTACTCCACCTTCCAAGATCTCTGCAGGGGACGCATAGAGGGGGAACAAACACCTGTTTGCACTTCTGCTTGTCTAAAGAATTGTCTAATATATATAGCCTGCACTGTATTGAGCATGAAGGTTAATTTTAAGTTTATGTTTCCCATCAAGAGGTGCTGTTATAGTTCTTGGAAATGTCTCAGAATGTCCAGGGTAATGTCAGCATACCACCACGTAGGACAAACCACATCCAACAGGAGTAACTGTCAACGCAAGAAGAAGCTGTCTGAAAGGGATGTCCTTGTACTAACCAAGATTGTATCCAAAAAACATAAAACCACAGCTGCCCAACTCACTGCAGAATTACATGCACACCTCGACTCTCCTGTTTCCACCAAAACTCTTTGTCGGGAGATCCACAGAGTCAATATTCATGGTTGGGCTTCTATAGCCAAACTTTTGGTCACAAGGTTTCAATGGTGCCAACAGTGAAAATCTTGGGCTGTGGACAAGGTAAAACATGTATTCTCTGATGAGTCCACCTTCAATGTCCCAAAGAGGCTTAACACCCGGACAGTTGCGAGCCCAGAGTGAAGCACGGGTGGATCAGTGATGGTTTGGGCTGCAATATCATGGCATTCCCTACTGTGCTTGATGGGCACGTCACTGCCAAGGACTACCAAACCATTCTGGAGGACCATGTCAAACATTGAACCCGAAGGGGGTGCCGTGTATCAGCATGATAATGCACCAGTACATACAGCAAACCTTGTGACAGAATGGTTTGATGAACATGAAAGTGAAGTTGAACATCTGTCATGACCTGCACAGTCACCAGATCTAGATATTTTTGAGACACTTTGGAGTATTTTGGAGGAGAAAATCAGACAAATGTTTTCCTCCACCAGCATCACAGTGACCTGGCCACTGTTCTGGAAAAGAAATGGCTCAAAATCCCTCTGGCCACTGTGCAGGACTTGTTTCTGTCATTCCCAAGCGAACTGATGCTGTATTGGCCGCAAAACAAGGCACTACACCTAATTAATAAATTATTGTAGGAAACATGGAATTAGCTTTCACTGTTATGCCGATGATACTCAGCTGTATATTTCTTCAAAACCTAACGAAACTTACCAATTCACAAAATTAATGGAATGCATAGCTGATATAAAAAATTGGATGACTAGTAATTTCCTACTACTAAACTCTGAAAAAACAGAGATTCTAATTATTGGACAAAAAACTTCCACACGTAATAACCTAGAATACTGTCTAACACTTGATGGCTGCTCTATTAAGTCTTCGTCGTCGGTTAGGAACCTGGGTGTGCTCTTTGATAGCAATCTTTCATTTGAAAGTCACGTGTCTAGTATCTGTAAAACCGCATTTTTCCATCTTAAAAATATATCTAAATTACCACATATGTTCTCATTAACAAATGCGGAACAATTAGTTCATGCTTTCATGACATCAAGACTAGATTATTGTAATGCTCTACTGGGTGGTTGCCCTGCACGCTTAATAAATAAAGCTCCGCAGTACTTGAGCGAGCTCTTAACGCATTATAGTCCTTCACGTCTTTTGCAATCTCAAAATTCGGGCCAGTTGATAATACCTAGAATATCAAAATCGACTGCTGGCGGTAGATCCTTTTCCTATTTAGTTAGGCTGCATAGATTAGGTCAGCCGGAACTGGGAACACTTCCCTTAAATCCTGATGTACTCGTTATATCATAAGAAGAATGGCATCTACGCTAATTTTAGTGTCTTTGTTTATCCAGAGGTTTTCCCGCAGCCTACCGGATCCAGGCCGTATCCAGATCTGACTAGGAGCTTTGCCTGGACCCAATGACAACGCAGTGCTGAAGTGCCAACAAGCCTCTCCCTATGGAGGATCCCTTTCCCACTCTACAGATAAAACGTTGTGATTCCGATTCGCGTACCCACCCCGAAGTGATAAAATAAAACAAAATTCTGTATCAAATTACAGTTACTGTAAATCCGGCCTCTAGTTCATAAACACCAGAGGAGAACTGGCCCCCGACTGAGCCTGGGTTCTCCCAAGGTTTTTTTTTTTTCTCTCCATTAAGTCACCTGATGGAGTTTTAGGACACCAGTAGGTCACTTGATGGAGTTTTTCGGTTCCTTGCCACTGTTGCCTTTGGCTTGCTCAGTTGGGGATATTCAAATTAATTAACCAAGCATTAATACCATTGATCAGCCCTACCAAACGTGGATGTTGTTTCCACTAAGAAACAAACATTGTTATGTTATTTGATTGATACTGTGAAGGTGCTTTGATGCAATTTATATTGTGAAAAGCGCTATATAAATACACTTGACTTGACTTGACTATTGTGGTCTAAAACCAGGTATTTTAGTTTCATTGTCCAACCCCTGTATGTGCCCCTTGAATGCATCTTTTCTGACATCTCATATGAGTCTGGACAGGCCAAATTATATAAAATATGCAGTTTGAATGACGTGATCCACAAAACACACAGACACACTTCTGCCAGGCTCAAGCTCTTTTGAGGGCCTGTCTGTATATCAATTTGCTATATTTACTGAAATGGGTGTGCCAGAGCTACACTATGCAAATCTGCGAGATTCCTAAATACTCCTACACACTTCCGCAAATCACTGATGTCAAATTTACTTTCTGTCACATCCATTTGTTTTGAGAAGGTAGCTTTACAATCATAAATCATAAATGCTCCACAGAAAGGAATTATCTAAGGAAGCATTTGTAATCCAAGAGATTTTTGTCCAAACATTCCACAACCAATGAATGGCAGGACTTTTTGTTGATCACTTGGCTTCTGTTTCTGCAGTGGCACACTGCATGTTCAGTTTGGACAAATTGAACAATTTGTCATGTGTTTTCCCTCACAGATTTTTTTACAATCTCGTCTCACCTGTAAGGTTGGTGAGGCCCAGATCTTCCAGGCCACTGTGAGTCTCAAAGTTATGGAAGACAGAAAGGGCCCATTCCTTTTCATACAGGCTGCTACCACGAATCACTCTGAGCTGGTCCAGAGGCAGCCTACGGAACTGGTTCATAGCAATGAGGATGTAGCCTGTGACTTCTCGGATACTCTGAAAGAGAAACATAAGACAAGCATGTTACAGTAATCAGTAATGTTATGTTACAGTAATGTTAGAGCCAAATCAAACATTTCATATATATATATATATATATTAAAAAAATCTCCTACTCCAAGAAATGAAAAATCGAGGTCATTCTCCATCTGTGTGATCTCAAGATTGCCCATGACGATCTCACATCCGGTGTAGCGTTCCTTCAGGTTGTTGTAGTGTTGTGCAGGGGTGCCAGTGGAGCTCAGAGCATTTTTGGTGCCTGTGCAAACTGGTGGGGGAAGAGATTGCTTATATCTAATTATGTTGTACTGTATATGAGTTTGTGGATCATTTGAAAAGAAATTTAAAGTCACAACCCTAATTGTCTTTTTTTTTTAAAAAGGAAAAAAAAATAAAGAAATGAATACTTTTATTCAGCAGACAGTAAAGTGACAGTGAAGACATGTTAATGTTAATGTAAATGTTTTGAAAAGTGTTTTGATAATGAGAAAGTTTCTTGAGCAGCAAATCAGCCTATTAGAATGATTTCTGAAGGATCATGTGACACTGAAGATTCAAAACAGTTAATTGAAATTAATATTTTAGTGTATTTTGATCAAATTAATGCAGCCTTGGTGAGCATAAGAGACTTCTTTCAAAAACATTTAAAAATCTGACCTACCTTTAATTTTTCAATTGTATATTATTACAAAGATTTATTTTAGCACAGTCCTTAGTTTTGGCTTATGAACTAGTTTGATACTGTGTGTTTTAAACATTTACTTGTGGTACAGCTCACTTGCCTGCATGACTTCCAAGTGTAAGTATATTAATTCAACCCAAGGTCCATGCACAGCCTGCTTATGTGCAAGTAGATAGCAGGAACGAACTTGAATGACAATAATAATAAGAACACTCTACCGCATACTATTGACTTTACTCTATTTTATTTGCGTGCGGTAGAGTGTTCTTATTATTATGGTCATGCAAGTATATTACTGGTCATGCATTTTCCCTATACAAACTAAAGGGCAAAGTAAACTTCCTGGAGTTATAAACGGCATGCTAGATATGCTGCCCATAGACATGTTAAGTAGTAAATAACCCAGAATACTTCTTTATGATATACCGTTCAAATATATAGGCTGATAATCTGTTTGATCGTCTATTTGTAAATAGCAATAATGTATGAATCTGCAGAAGAACCATCACAGAGGCCTCTCTACACATATATAGCCCTTTTGAAGTGTCCACTTCCACACAAGGCTTCCACTCACAACTCACACAAAGACATCATGCAGCAGCCACACCACAAGGTCATTAACATAATGAGGGCAAGGTCAGAGGTCACCAAGATGCTGCAGGTCAGGATGTAGTACAAGACAACTGAAAGTCCCCAAACAGACTTAAAAAGAGACGAGCATAATAGTGGGAAACAGCTTAAAACAGAGCTGGAATCTGGCGTTATTGGCCTGAGGTGACTGAGACACGACAACTGATAGAAAAGTCACTCTCTTGCTCTCTCACTCACCCCACCTATAAAACACTCATGGGTCTTCCTTGAGTGTACTGCAGTGCATGTTTACCATGAGCACATGTGTGCATGCACTTACTAAACTAACACTCTGTGTATCCAAAATGACCCAGGATGCATTGTAGCATACAGATTTCAGATCCAGGTCTTGTGAGACATGATAACCTAATCTTCACCTCTAATTAGGTGTTATTAGACACCTAATCTTCTAGTTATTTCAAAAATATTATTCCAGGTTAAATTCAGTACAAATTGAGTTTTAGTAAAACTCAACTTCAGTTTGTAAAAAATGAACAGAGAATGTGTCTAAAGAAGTACACTGAATAAAACCATCCAGCTGAAGGCTTGTTCACACCAAGAATGAAAACCATAGCGATAACTATATTGGCGTCCACACCAACACAGTATACCGCTTTGTTTAATATAATCGCAAACTGTGGACATGACATCTGGTACTTATTAGTGGATTCTGATTGGCTGTCAATGTTTTTATTGTTCATTAGCTGGAAAATATAATTCTGAAAGTAATTCCAACAATATTGTTTTTCTCATTTTCCTTACATCTATGTTGTGGACTTCCCTATTCTCATAGAATTCGTGCAATTATTTAAAGTTTATCGTTATAATCTTTGGTGAACGGACCTTAATAGTTTTTATAAGAACATTTTCCTAATGTTCTTGTTGCTTTAATGGTAACAAAAACATTAATTTCTTATGTTTTAAGTACATTGTTCTCAGTAATATGAACATTCTGGAAATCATTTGTATAATTTAAAGTTTGTATTGTTGTTAAAGCACCAAGCAAAAGCAAAAAATATTGAAGCTTTATTTACTGTTGCATAAGTTTTGCTCAACAAAGGCAAAGCAAACTAACACAGGAACTGAGCATGTTTGAGCCAAACCTGTACGTCACACAACAGATCACAGTCTAACCCAGATCAGTTCTCAACCCTGTCCTGGGGACTCCCTACCACTGCACATCTTGGATGTCTCTCAAATCAGACACACCCATTTCGGGTTTTTGCTGTCTTTATTAATGAGCTGAATCAGGTGTGTTAGATGAGTGAGACATCCATAATACACAGTGGTGGGGGAAAACTGGCCTAAAGCCGGTTGCAAATGATTTTTGCCACGATTTGGTTGTCTGAGACAAATTTTGTCGATCCTAGGTCAAAATATATTTTTAAGTCTTTGATTGCTAGTTTGACATGTTCACCAACATCAAATCAAATTTGACTTCCGACGAGATTTTGGCAGTGCAGGTTTGAGGCGCAGTCCCTGCAGTGTGGCTTCTCTTACGACAACCGTAAAATCGAAAACCAATAGGAGCGCAGAACCACATGCGCAATAAGTGAGACAACAACAAACCACCACTTGCTCCACAAACATCTACATTGTTGTTGTTAGAGATTGTTTTTGTTTGCCAGCCACCTTTTCTATCCCACATGTAAATGCAGCTCAGTCACTGAAGACGGAGTGATGATGTAAAACTCCGGACGAGTCTTCGTGTGTGTGTCTGTTTTTAACGTGTCTTGACTGCCGTACGGTCTGACTTTAATGGAAACTGAGATCCTACAGTGTGACATGGCTAACAGCAGGAATCATGTTTGTACAGTCAGACAAGCAACAATCATGAAGGACTATTATAAATTCTACAGTGTACACCTGGCTTAAGAAACCCAATTTCATTTAATTTAGACAAAATCTGTCCTGTTTTGCTTTTGTAGAGCAGAGTTGTGTAAATCAACCTTTAAAGGTAGGACGAGTCGGCCACAAATATGTCAATGGGGCGTGAGTTTAACTTTGAATATAGCTTTTAAGAACAAAGGAGAACTTGAAAATGACATTGTAAAACAAACACAGCAAGTTCTGGCTCGTGAACCTGCTTGCGTTCGCATTCAATAAACCCATTAATCATAGTGTTGCTGTAAAATATTAGTTGTGTGCAAACAACACTCAGGAAGAACAAAAAAATCTTTAACATTGGGAGCCGGCCACTGCCTGAGAGCCAAGAGAACCTAGTGTGCATTGTGGGCGTATTTTGCAAGGGGTTAAACAGTATATTCCCGAGACTGGCAGAGTGTAATGCTCAGCTGCATGTCTGAGGCCTAAGGCTTTATCTGGCTATGAGATCTAGAGGGGCATTATTAATGAACAAAGCACAGTATTGTCACTTAGCTATAAATGTGTGGCTCTGTTAATGTGTAGCTCTGATTGATACTGACTGTGTGTGCAGGGCTGAGATCATACAACCAGACAATAGGATGAGTGTGAGCGTAGTACTCTATCAAGAGGAGGGGGAGTCCGGAGGGGTGGGGGGTGCATAGGGACATAATCTAAGTGTGACCGCTGTCCTTTACATTGCTCCAGTCTATATGTTACTGCATCCTGAAATGTGTATAACCATACCATTGAGTGACTTTACAACAGCAGTCAAACTCACTGAAGTGTGCTTCTGATACTCCGAGGAATGAAGCTGGAGGGGACGAGTTATAGCAGCATCTATTCTGGGAACGCATAAAAATGTGCTGCTTACAGGAAGTGCAGTCACATGGGTTGCTGTTCGCACTATTCTGTATGCAAATTCTGCAATTTTATCTTAGATAAAGAACAAATGCAAAATTTGAATAATAATTAATACATTTGAACACGGTAAACACAATAAATATATCTAATAAACAAGGCCCTTTTATTTCTAGTTTCTGCGATATAAGTTATGTATTGAACAGTCGAGTTTGAATGTTACAACTAGGATTGCACACTTTATTGTAACCACGTTTGCTATCAGCCAATATTTGATTGGTATCAGTGGATATTTATATTTATTATAGACATATTTATTGACCAATTTTGGCTATTAATCTGTAGTTGCTCTTTCCTGCATATTCTTAGATTTTAATAGACTTTTTTTTGCTACTTTTAACCCACATAATGCATTCAAAAAAATTAAAAACATATTTTTGCATTCCCGGGTCTGGTTTATATTGATTCTCTGTCACACTTCACAATATGGTTTCATTAGTTAACATTAGGCTAACTAATGTATTAACTAACATGAACATCAATGAACAAATATATTGTTACAGTATTTATTAATCTTTGTTAATGTTAGTTAATAAAAATACCTGTACAATCGTTCATTATTTGTTCATGTTATTTTACAGTGCATTAACTAATGTTAACAAATACAACTTTTGATTTTAATAATGTATTAGTAAATGTTGAAATGAATGATTAATAAATGTTGTATAGAAGTATTGTTCATTCTTAATTCATGTTAACTAAAGTAGTTTAATGAAACCTTATTTTAAAGTGTTACCAGATTTTCTAACAAAACAACATCAAAACAAGATTAATATTACTCTGGAAAGTTTTCCAACTAAATATATTAGCCTAATTTAAATTGCAAAAACTTTCACTTTCAGATGAAAAAGAGGATTATTTTTTTGCGCTACAATGGTTCATTAATTGAATGCATATTCATGCTTATCAACAAAATTCAGTCCCAAAAGTGCTTGTGAGACATGAAAGAAAGAAAGAAATAATAGACAAGAAAGTGCAAGTTAAAGTGCAAGTTTTCAGCAAAAATGTAATCCTTTAAGAGCACTTTTTTATACTATAAGACTTTATCCCTTTTTTGTCATTCCATTCTTTCCATATTTCATATTGCACATTATAATATTGTGACGCCTAATTTCACTTACGCAATACAACATGAATACAATTATTTTTTAGACAAAATAGTAGACATTTTTTATATTTACCTGCCATAACATTGAGTAACTATTGTACTGACCAGAATTTTAAACAGTGCATCCCTATTATCTGTCCAGCAGTCAGTGATAATGAATGAGCAATGAAATCTGAGTAACACCCTAATAGAAAAGGCTATGCAGACATGCACATGTAAAGGTGAACACACCCACATGACATATTTGCTGTTGGATCAGGTATTATCTAGATACTAGCATGTGCATATTCATACACGCACACATATGACGTTTGGATGCTAATAATGCATTGATTTATGGAGTCCTGTTCATTCACACGAGTAATTTTAAATCAACAGTATCAGAGACAGTGAGCAGAAGCCACTATGGAACATACAATAGAATCCAGCAGCACACAATGATTATAGTTCAAAGAGAGTCAGGGCGGGGACTGGGCACTCATGACAGACAGAAGAAGAGACAATAAAAAAGAGAGTGAGTGGAAGAACCCATGAGGGAAAACAAAGATAGATTGGTAGACACGTTGAGAAAGATATTACACTAGTACTAGTGTCAAACTGAAAGAAGAGCTGACATAAAACAAAAAAGACAACTTCCAAAACACACATCCACGCCTATTCAAGTGAACTTCTGCAAGTACAGACTGCTCCAAATCTGAGGCCATTACGTTCGGCTGTTGGCTGGAAGCATGCATGGTTTCTGTCTTTTTTTTTTTTAAACTGTTCAATGAAGTGTTGCATTTCTCTTTTAAAACAAACTGGCTTTGCCTATCTATAGTATCTTAATATTGGATATTGCGCTTTTATTAGGTCAGAGCAGATGTCTTCCATTCAAAATCTTCTCCGTTTTTTTCTCTCCAGAAGGAAAGGGTGATTAGATTATTAACTTAGTAAAGTCCTTCCTATCAAACCTCTTGTATGCTTAAAAGAGGCTGAACTTTGGAGCCATGACTGTAAAGGAGTTATTAAAGAGTGGTTTATGATATGGCACTATAGTCCCACACCTTATTCTGTTCAGCTGAGTAACGTGTGATTGGCGGCAAATAAAAGTGATTGGGACTGACTATCAAGGGCTATGTTGTGTGAAAAATAGCTCCTGAGGAAAAAAGATTTGTGCCCTAAAGCGGTTTAAGTTGAAACTGGTTTAATAATTTCAAGAGTGTCAATATATCAATTCAACATGACTCACAACTGTGCCACATGGTATAAGTTGAGGGTCATTTAAATGAACAATTATGCATAATTATAGGTTATTTATTTTGCCTCTTATGATGTCTGGCTAATGGCATAATCAGAGACTCAAAATCCTACTGTAAAAGCACAGTAGCCATAATGTTAGACATGTTCCCCTATTTTTAGAAATGTTTAAGCTCATCCCATTCACACACACTTCTCAAATCATTCACCCTTGCCAATTCTTATGAGAACAATTAAGTTCTAATCTAGGGTTGTGGTCAACAGCGCTGTCAAGAAAATCCAAGTGAGAGTTTGACGTGAAGACATAAACTTCATATAAAACTTTATATGCCACGGTTATGATTTCTACATAAGTTTTAATGACTACACAGAAAGTTTGTGCTTTTAAAAATCCATTTGTCACACCACAGGACTATTTAAGTGCAAAAAGCTGAAAGTCGTTTAAACTGGTGAAAAACTTGTGGCCAGTCACAGCTCATGCTTTCCTTTATACAGATACATTGGCTAGTAGCCTACTTAAATATAACAATTTAATTTGTATTACTGCTTAACTACCCAGGTAAAGATTACATTCTATAACATAGTTTAATAGTGAAACAACCCATGAAATCTAAACAAGGGCATAAACCCAGGGTTTTTTAAGGGGGCATAAACCACGACAAGAAAATCAAACAAATCGTTAATTTCTTTACTCAAACGAAGAGTTGTTAGGGGAGACAACGATAAGTTCCTCCATAAAATCCCATTATTTAGGTCTATATAAGTGTGTATCTTATAACGCCATTTTAACAATAATATTTATATATATTATATATATTAAGACTTTATACCTTCTAGTGTTTGTGAAGTTACTGTCTGGGGTAGACAGAAACACATCAGCGCACTGAGCGCGAGCACCTGCTGTCTCATCTCGTCTCGTGAGTGAAGGATCGTCTCGAGCTGACACGAGTGCGCCCTCCGACATACCGCGCGCTGAGGAAAATCCAGACACCAAGTGCTCTCCTCTTAAGAAAGATGGACAGCGTGAGGGTGATATTCCGGTGGACGAAAAAAAGGAAGGTTTCTGCTAAAATAAAATTTCCACGAAATTCATTTAGTTGTTTACTTCGGCTGCTTTCCCTGTTGAATAATCTCTGTTCCCTGTCATCCGCTTTGCAGTAGCACCATTCCCATTGGATTTTCCTACTTAGTCAACGGATAATAAACTATTTACTAGGCTAAAACGAGATTAGGGGAGTGAGAAGGAAAGTATGACGCAGGCTCACCACTCCCTGAGTGTACACTTATGATGTTGAGATGTGGATTGGCCCGATAGAACGCTGTGCTATTTACCAATCACTGTATGAACGCTGCGCCCCCCCCCCTACCCCACCTCTTCGGAAACTGGCACAGCAACCTGCCGTGACTCACAAACCGATGGGCTATATGTTTCTTCATGAAGTAAAGAATTAAAATTAGGGGCACCTTTGACTACTTACAATCTTTTTGTAAGAGAAAATTTTTATTTTTTTAGATTGTTAAATTCATATGTCCTGAAATAACATAATTTCAGCATCTTAAATAGTCTTCATAATTAATTAGGCGTTTTAATATCTCTGATCAACAACACAACACTTGTCAGAATAGTAAATACATGGTTCAAATAGTTCGGTCTCACTTTTTTGATTCTTCGTTGAGTTGTATTGTACCTCCTTACCTGTTGCAAGTATGAAGACGCACTAACGTATTCAAGCTGATTGGCTGGTTATATCTGTCAATGATTGGATATATATGCGGAAGGAGGTACATTTCTTTCTTTCTTTCTTTCTTTCTTTCTTTCTTTCTTTCTTTCGGAAATTTAATTGAGGATCCCCTCTATTAGCTATTCTTGACTACGGAGAATGAAAGAATAAACTGTAGACTGCAGCCTATATTTATTTAATTGCTATATTATGACTGTAAAATGATTGAAAGAACAAAAAAATAATTTTCAAATAGTCACTCTGCTCTGTAACACTCAGCAACAATGTTTCATATAAAGAGGAAAAGTGAAAATCACCTAGTTAGAATTCTAAAAATGTTGTCCCCCTTCAAATTTGGCAAAACACTCATAGAAATTAAGTAATAGGGAACAGAACGTTCACATAATCGAAGAATGACTCATTTACAAGGCCATTAAATAGGCTACACCTTCAGGACATTTAGTTATGCTAATTATATAGGTTGGTTGAGTGTTAATAATTCTACAGGTATCTTGTCAGAGTCTCGCAGAGTTTTATGAGCGGGTCGTCATCCGCCGGGGGTCTTGCATGGGTTTCTTGTTCACAGTGAAGAGCATTATTGTACTCGTGCCATGTCAACTGCTTAATCCCCCCATTGATGCATATAGACCGAGCTATCACAATAGGCACATTGTCAAGGGGTTTGGTGACTTCTGGACCCACAGCAGAACATGCCTGATCTCAACAGACTGTCCACTGTACAGTGGTAAACACTCGCATCGGAGAGAAGAGTAAACGCTTAATATCACGCTCCATTATATGAATTTACAGTTATGACAGCTACTGGCTGATTCATTTTCTAATCTGACAGCAAAACCTTGCTTTGTGGTACTTATTTTCAACTTTTTAAAAGTCTGGCTAACATGTTTCTTATTGAAAAGTAACTGATATGTGCATCTTGTCTTTGGATTGACGGACATTTTAATTATATAGCCTATTATCACTGATTAGAGATTGGCAGAATATGTGATTGTATAAAGTAAAGTAAATAATGCTTGCTCTTTTCAGAATATTAGGACACGGAGACCTCTACCGGTATCAGTGAATATTGCAGGCAGTGTAATCAGTTAGAAACGCCGTTACAGTAGGCCTACGGAGTGTTATGAGCGTATTGCGAAACTACAATTTAAAAGTTTGGGGCCAGTATGATTAAAAAAAAAAAAATTAAGCAAGGACGCATTAAATGTACGACAGTAAAGAGATTTGTACAAAAAATACCCTTTTTTCAAATAAATTATGTCCTTTTAAACTTTCATAAAAATATTAGGCAGCACATCTGTTGGGTCACATACAATAATCCTTGACACTTTGATATTTAACATTTGATGTTTATTTTTGATTAGTTACAAAACAAATAGAATCAACAGTTGAATTAGTTACAATTTACAGTAGCTAAATCACCAGCAATAAGTTTAGTCCTCTATAGATTATTTTAACTTAAATAACCTTTAATTATTGGTGGTCCCCCTAGTTTTACTGAACAACTTCACCCAAAAGCTACTCCACTGTAGAAATTATTTGACTTATAATATTCCCAATCATTTGCATCAAATTAAAATCCCTCTAAAAATCAACATTTTGTATCAGGTCGTAATCTTTGAACACACTTTTGGGGTAAAGCTGTAAGCCAGGGGAACTCAAGAAACTGTTTAGGACTTGTGTCTTATCAGATAACCACAGCTTTCTCAACACTGATCAGTACACAATTTTACATTTTTACAACCCCTTTCAAAATACAAAAATAATGGTTTCTTTTTAGATTACATTTTTTTAACACTTCAGCAGAGGGTTATCTTTATATTTCCCATTTGTACAGATCAAATGGCTCACGTTGGAGTTTTCTTGACAACAGCTTTTTGCTCACCACTATACTGTGGGTTTACTGTAAGGAGGTGGGTCTTGTCTTTAGAAAAAGGACATAAAATACTGGAAACTGTATGATCCCAATCCGCTGTAGGCAACGGTCATGTTGACTTCTTTTTGTAACATCCACGATTTCAAGCATTAGCACAATTTAAAAAGCTTCACAAAATGAATCCGTTCCTCATTCCCTGTGCATTTTACACAATGCATTCCATCCTGTCCATCTCTCACCTACTTGTTGAAAAAAGCAGGTTGCCCCTTTTCAAACCAACCTTCAATTCCTTTTTTTCAACAAAACATTAAAAACAGACAGTTTTCTGTATATGGGCATTGCATGTTTACGAATGCTGACTGAAATTTCAGTAGTCTGGTTACAGGTCTGATTTAAAGTCTGGGCACTGATATCTTGGTCTAGATGAATCACATACAGGTGAAACTCGAAAATTTTGAATATCGTGCAAAAGTTCTAATTTGGATGATTATGGCTTACAGCGTATGCCATACGCTGTAGCCGCTGTAGCCATAAGCGAACCCCAAATTCGAAATCTCAGAAAATTAGAATATTACATGAAATCGATTAAAAAAAAAAAGGATTTTAAATACAGAAATGTCGGCCCTCTGTAAAAGTATAATCAGGCATTTGTATGTAGTTATATACTAAATATATTAGTTTCACCTTTTAATTTGAATTACTGAAATACATAAACTTTTGTAAGATATTCTAATTTTGAGAGTTTCACCTTTATAAGCTTTATGATTAGTGTAGAAAAATACACTGTAGAAGGCAACCTATTTCTGAACGTTCTCCCAATCATAAATTTGCATGGCAGTTATGTATATATGTCTATATCTTATTTAGCACCAGAGCAGTATCTGATGAAATGCCAGATTCCATGAGGAACACATCTTTTTGCCAGTGTTTTGCTGATGCGCTGCGTTCACGAAAAGCAAACACACAGTTCACAGATCACAGTTCGGTGTTCACGGAAGCACGTTCATACGGGACTGTGCAAAAATAGACAAGAACAAGAACAAGCTGCGTTCACTTCACTTGAGCTTTCCAAACAGCCGTCTAGTCTTGCACTCTTCACCATGAGATTAGTGTTAATATTGTAAACCTTAAAAGTATGAACGCCTGCTAGTGAAAAATACTGCAATCATATTAGCTAGTTTCATTTGAAATCAAACGAACTGAAGAAGTTTTTTTCCTCAGAATCAATTGCAGGATCGTAAAAGGAATTAGTCAATGGCTATTTGTTATTCTAGAAAAAAATCTTGGCTAAATCTAAAACGTTACCGCTATTTATCATTGTAAAATATAATACATGAGAAGCATGCCTTATCCGTGCACAACACGTGTTTTCGACTGTTTTCGTAGCTAAGATGATGGCTGCAGGGTTACCATGCTCTGCGCTGGAACATGCGATTGATCTCGCCACCGGCAGAATCCGTTGTGCTCTATTAAGATGGCGCTTCACTGCTGACGTCTGGTTGTTGTCGTTTCTGTGCGTATATATATAAAAAATATTTCTTTTAAGCTATACAGACCCACGTCACAACAACACAGAAAATAATTTAAATATCTTTACTAATTGCACTTTTTAAAATTCAAATAGTCCTTTCGTTTGAAGCACTGATAAATAAAAACAAAGAGGATCATATCTCATGTCAAAAAATGTCTCTACTTAGGGCGAGTTCAGGTCCAACTAAGTCAGATATAAAACTTGACGGTGGGGAAACACACAGAGGATATGTTTTGAAAAATGCAACACAAAACACACACTCACACAAATAAACACACTACAGTATTTATACACCCCCATACCCACACACACAAACCAACACACAACCACTTGCTACTAGTGTCCTTCCTGTACAGGATGTACATCGGGTATTCCTCTCCATCTTCTCAAACAGACCTTATCTCACTGCTGTCCTAAAGGAAGGGTGGACGTGGAGGGTTTGGAGTGAAGTTTGGCACTGGAGGGCAGAGCGGAGGTGGAGCACGAGGAGGAGCACGAGCAGAAAATGGTGTCTTGATTGGTGGTGGCGCCGAGGGCAGAGGCAGCAGTAATGCTGGTGGCGGGGGGCAGAGGAGACCCCGCTGCAGTCATGAGCGAGGGGGAGGCGTTGGGGGGAGGCGTGCCAGACACCAGGGTTTGGGATCCTGTCAGGAGCTGGACCTTCTGCGGGTGTAGGGGACACGGGCCGTACTGCAGATGTGCATTCTGCTGGGGTAGAGGAGCGATGGGAAATTGCGTTGAAGGCGGCTGCGCTTGTCCACTGATGGTACTATAGGGGGTGGATGCCATTGTAGTCATGCTGACTGATACAGGAGTACTTAAAGGAGCCCCGGAAAACCAACCCGACGAAGCTGTTGTCTGCAAAATAGAAACATTATTTACTTAATTTATAATTATTTTTTGCATCACAAATAACAATACAGAGGAATCCAAATGTCTGAAACTATATTGAAAATCAAGGACTATCAAAATCTGAAAATAATCAAGTTTTAGTTAACCTTTATACCCTTATGAATTTTTAAATGCGGAGCGAGGGTCACCTTGTGAGTCTAAGCACACGTGTGGTAATGGTATAAAATAAGGAAAACACAAAATAGGAGTTTTTTCCAGTAGTGTTCTTAAGGTGAAGTCACGATTACCATTAAGTTTTTTGCGTGAGTTTTTGTGGATGAAATGCAGTCATTTCATAAGATATCCACACAATCAGGAGGGTGAAAGATTTTGCAACGGGTTCAAGTTAGTCACTCGAATTTGCTACACTGACCAACAGAAAGCTGCTTGGTTTGAAAGTAACTTGTGTGAGCGGTGCTTCCTATATTGCTACACTGACAATAGACAAGGAACAAAATTGAACTAATGTGATCGTACCTTTAGACTTTTGAATCCCACTGTATATCACAACAAAATATTTTAATCCATACAGGATAGTGCAAATGGAGACGGTATTTGTTGCATGAATGCTTTACCTCAGTAGTCTGACCCCATCCGCCCAACTCCTGCACTTGTTGGATCTGTTTGATTTGATTCAGTGAAGGCTTAGGCTGAACAGGGCACACAGCTTCTTTTAACCACTCATCAGCAAGCTTATGCAGTTCATCTGTGAATGTGCTCTTTCTATTGGCAGAAACCTGGCCTGAAGGACTCTGGTCTGAAAACAAAATGATGGAATTGTTAAAGATGCCATTAAATAAAGTAAACGTGATTCTCATTAATTACAATACCATTCAAAAGTTTATGATAGCTAGAGTTTTAAAAGAAGTCTCTTATGCTCAACAAGGCTGTATTTATTTGATCAAAGTAAATATCGTATTGAATATTGTGAAATATTATTATAATTTTAAATAACTTCTCTATTTTAATACATTTAAAATTGTTATTCCTGTGATGGCAAAGCTTAATTTTCAGCATCATTACTCCAGTCTTCAGTGTCACCTGATAGAAATCATTCTAATATGCTGATTTGACGCTTAAGAAACATTTCTTATTCACGAGTTCACACTTACATGTAATTAAGTGGAGTAAAGGTTATGCGTATTTGGCGTGCTGTCCAGGGGGAGGGCTCCGAGCTCGGAAATTTTGCCCGAACCCAGAGTACCCCCCCACGGTTGTTAGGACTAGAAGTGAGAAGAAGGGTTGGTGGAGGGATGCTGTTAAACTGTCGACGAACGGAGGCAAGTCTGCTCTTATTTTGGTAATTGGTTGATTAACTGATTGCGCTCCTCGAGTTAATTTAGGTTAATTATCTGAACATGCTCCTCCCGAACTTTGTTAATAAAACATAATTTATTATCAATGTTGAACACTGTTTTCTGCCTAATGTGTTTGTGAAAACCTGATAAATATTTTTCAGGATTCGTTGATGAATAGCATTTATTTGTAATAGAAAACTTCTATAACATTACACAAATCTTTGCCATCACTCTTGATCAATTTAATGCATCCTTGCTGATTAAAGTATTAATTCCCTTCAAAAAATTTTTTTTTGAATGGTAATGTGTTATTATTTTGAGCGTGTTCAATAGCTTTAGTACCTCTATTAGCAGTCAGTGATGGGGTTTTCTCAGGCTTGCAGTATGAGTGAAGCCTGCTTTTCTCCCTACCAGAATAACAACTAGACTGCTGAAGACTCCCTGAGTGTGTGTTTTAAAAGCAGGAAACAGGAAAACCGTAAAAGTGGATTATAGTAACAAACAAACAAAACAAAACAAAAAAAAGCTAATTCTAACTCTCCATTATGGCAATACCTTGGTGTGTGACTCCGTTGTTATCCATGTGAGAGTGGGGTCGGGGCCGGAGCTTGGCTTTGGCGGGTCGGGGTCTGCGTGGGGAGATGGCGAGGGGTGCAGCGGGCAAAGGAGAGGTCCGGGGCAGGGTCATGGACAGAGGATGTCTGTGGTCTTTCAGAGAGCGAAGCTGCCTGTACAAATCCTGCAGCTCTCGGTTCTGCTGTGCCTGCAGGGACACCACTTCTTTGATGTGTCTACAAAGATAAAAGAGGAGGAAGTAATAGTAGAATTAGATGTATTAGTATCGAAGAAGAACTGCAGTGCAAAATTCAACTGCTCTCACTTCTCTCTCAGCTTATGGAGCTCTTTCCTCAAATCTTCATCCTCCACCTCGCTCTCATCGTCGCTGCTGCCCAGGGGCGAGCGTGCGTGACTCCTGGGTGGGTGGGTGGGCACTGTAGTTTTCCTCTCCTCTTTCTCACCATCCTTCGCTTTCGTTTTCCTCCTCTCTCGCTCCAGGTCAGGTGACACAGGAGAGCTGTCCGTCAAATTTTCATCACTTTGTTCGGCTTGTGTAACTGAAAAACGGCCAACTTTTCTTTGTGTGAATCCTTGGCTTGGTGCAGCTTCCTGTGATGAAAGGGGCTCTGCGGACTGGGACACTGGAATCACCTACAAGAAGAGAGAATAGAAAGTAGCAGTTACTTCACAAAGTTTAAATTATTTGTGGTAATTGTGATCACAATAAAGACAAAAAGAGACAATATGCGTAAACTGACCAACAGCTAAAAATTTGGATTGGATGGACTACTTGTCATATATCAGGGAGTTACTCGGTGATCTCATGCTTCTTATTGAGACACCACCATATGAACACCACCATAAGGTTGTAAATGGAAAGCGTTAATCAAACAATCACAGCGGAAGCAAGTTATTATTGATTTTATATACACTACTGTGTTTGGGGTCAGCAATATTTAAAAAAAAAGAAGAAAGAAATTAATACTTTTATTCAGTATGGATGCATTACTCTGATAAAAAGTGAGAGTAAATACATTTAACATTACAAAATATTGCAACAAAAAAAAAACCCATTTGTCTATCAAATAATCCTAAAAATTGTACCACAGTTTTCACAAAAATATTAATCAGCGCTACTGCTTTTAACATTGATAATAATAGGAAATGTTTCTTGAGCTGCAAATCTGAATATAAGAATGATTTCTGAAGTAATGATACTGAAAATATAGCTTTGCCTTCACAGGAATAAATTACATTTTAAAAGATGTACAAACAAAAATGGATATTTTAAATTGTAATAATATGAACATAAGTCACTTCTTTCAAATATATATATAAAAAAAATCTTACCAAATTAACTTAAGGGTAGTGTAAATATGTTGTAATAATACATGTTGATGATACAATTCAGTTATTTGTGCACTGTTGATGAAGTAGTGTTAAAACTTTTCAGATTTTTATTTTATAGCTGGTTTATGAAAAGACCACTATTTCCCATTATTCTCTGTGGCAGCATAATATATATCAATTTCACACTTAATGTGCATCTTTTGTCAAATTAGATCTGCCTTTGTCATTTGTTAGAATCTGCCTTTGTCATTTGGAGAAATATGACAATCTTTTTTCTAGATCTCAACCAAAACAATTAATAATTCCATTTTCCAAACTCTTAAGTAGAAATTTTCCCAGCAAGATTTCTATTTTAACTGTGTCTATGGTGTATGTGGTTTTGTCTCAATGTTTACACTTCTTCCTGTCTGACAAGAAACTGAAAAGATTGAGCTATTGCAAAATGAGAATGGCAGAACAATGGCAGTACCTGGAAACGCCCTCTGTGCGAGCAGGGCTGCTTATTTGCAGATGCCTCCCTCTCCTCCTCCAGCCCTTGGCTGAAGTTGCCATCTTATCAGAAGGAATAAAGAGAGACGCAAAGACGAGGGAACACAATGACAATAGTCAAATGAAATGGGATACAGGTAATGAAAAAAAATAAAAAAAAAAATAAAAAAAAAATAAGCACACAAACAGAAGACACCACAGACACAGGAAGATGGCATTAATAACTACACCACACAACAGATCTTTGACTAACAAGAATCCATCCATGCATGTTCACGTGGTGAGATTATAGAGTCAGCATGTCAAATTACACCATCACTGGCAGTTGGTGGACATGAATACGGATATGATTATCATCTCAAATGCCATGCTGAGTGGACGCAGAGTGTGATGGGGAATGGGTTTGGGGAGGGGTGGCAGGGAGCAGATTTAACAAACAGTAAAGCCAGTTCATGGAAGAACAATCTCTGCACCATAACTTCTAAAACATTAGAGAGTAATAAACAGAAGTATGCCCCCATCCATCCACACTCACTCGATTGCATTCATCTGTCAGACTCTAATATCACTCCCTAGAAAGCGGCAGTGATACAAGTCAGCATGTGTGAATAATCTACTGTGTGTTCATGGTGTGTATACAGAAACACTGAATCATTCCAGTGACTATTTCTAGTTTATGGTCCTAAGGTGCTTTTCATGATACATAGTCATATGCACACACACACACATATGCATATTGAATATTTACAGACGGTCAGGCTTGAATTGCTAAAAACTATTGCTCTATTGCTTTAGACTGATGATATGTCGGCTATGTTAGGAATGAAATACTACCATATTATTTAAATACATCCAGATGACTTAGATATGACATTTTCATCAAAATGTGTTGTATTGTTCTCTGCTTGTATTCAAGGAATACGATATTCCATCATACTTCTTATATTAAGTATTTATACTGTGCATAGAATGCAAATGTTCAATTTTCATTCAATGAAATAATAATTTAAGGAAAAAAATCTGCAAATTCTAACACTAATCTTTTTTGACTCATTACTTGATTAGATTATCATTTGTACTACTAAATTAGATAATTTATTTCCAACATGGCACTGAATGTACACTACTGTTCAAAAGTTTGGGGTATGCTCACCAAGACTGCATTTATTTAACCAAAAATACAGTAAAAACAGTAATATTGTGAAATATTATTACAATTTAAAATAACTATTTAAATATATTTTTAAATGCAATTTCAAATATTTGATAACAATGCAAGTCTTTAGTGACACTTTTGGTCAATTTAACGCATCCTTGCTAAATAAAAGTACTAATTTCTAATTATTTCTTCTAACTCTTACTGACCCCAAACTTATAGTAATTAAATGTTGAAATGTTTATCAGTGCATACTGTGTACTTTTTCACATGCCAGTTTATAAACAAAAACTGTAAGGACAGCAGTATGCTAGTATTCCATTCCAAATAAACCCATGGACATGCAAAAAAATACAAAAAATAAAACCTTCTAAAAGTCTGCCCAGATAGGAAAGAACAGGATATGATCTAAAGTTCAGGGAGAAATCTACACGGATATGAAAAATGGATTGTTAGAACCTGAAAAATAGCTGTTTGCTTACTAGACATTAGAATTACTTACTTGCTAAAGCTTCAGTGAGTTAATTCATAAATATACAGTGTCAATGGTGCATAAAATGTAAATTCAAAAATTTAATGAGGGCCAGATTAATTTCTCAGTATTAAAAGAAAGTTTGCAGCTGTTATTTTTGCATTAGAATGGACAGAAATTTAATTAGAGTGGGCATGATGAACAATATGTACAGTAGTATCTAGTATCACGCCTCTTCAATTCCTAAGCAAATAAAAATGAACAGGTGCAAACTCCAGAGTCTGGCCCATGTAACTAAAAAAGTGTGCTATTTCGCAACTGCAGGTGCTTTGGGTGAGTGAGGCAGGGTTCAGGAAGGTGAGGGGCACGGGTGCCGCAATACTGCACTGCATACGCTGGGGATGGAGACTCAGATCCAGGTGCGACGCACAAGGGTCATCCCTCTTAGATTCTCTGTCCTTTCTACACTCCTCTGTTCTTACCCCTGGGTAACCCATGCAGACAAAACAAAAAGGAGGCTACAACATAAATGTTAATGTACAGCAGAGCAATTCCTTTTAAACAAAAACAAGCAAGAAAAATGTATCGCTAGATGATGTAATGATTTCAGTGTAGACTAAGCAAAGCAACAACCACGTCACCATGGAAAGACTATTAGGATTAATAACTAATTATTAATTCTAACAGTATTTTTAGAAATTAAGAAATCCCTATCTAGCAAGGTAAGACTCAGCTATATTATTGGCTACATTCATTTAATCATTTGTTTAAACATTTGTTTTAGGTCAGTGCCCACCCACATCCCTCACTCGCTCTCTCTCTTGCGTGCTTCCTATGGACACTACCTTGCTGGACTCTGGGCTTCTTGAACAAGCTGGCGGAGTGGCGCAGTTTGCATGCCCAGCTTTTGAATTTGCGAGTCCAGGATTTCTTGCTAACAGGATTTCTGATACTAGGACATGTCAGGTTTAGGCCAAAATATCCACCTCCTTCATTGTGCTGATGCTGCTGCTGTCCAGGCCACAGTGGGATGGGCGACTGAGAAGAGGAAGGCAAAAGAACATCTCCAGGGAGGGAAGGGGGAGCCTGGACACAACATGTGAGCAACAGGAATTGAACAAACGTAAGATGTGAGAATAAAATCTCTGTCTTTATGAAAAAACACATTTTGACCAAAGTTTTTCTAATAAAAATAAGAAGTTTTTTTTACATGATAAAAGATCATGACAAACTATTAATAAAGTTCTCTTTAAAAAGGCTCAATTTTCATTATATGTGGACATCTGTAATACTTGACATTTTTTAACTTGTGTCCCACCGAAAAACAAAATTAATTTGAATTCAGAAATGAAAAAACATCCTCCCTATTGGAGAGATGCATTTGTTTGTTTATATATATGAACTGCATTTTAATGGGTTTTTGAATAAAATGGATTGGGAAAAAATTAATTAGCTTCCTGCCACTGATCTGTTATAAACACCCCACTTACGCTTACTGATGTTTCACTGGGCACTTTCGGGGATCCAGGCTCTTGTGGAGGGGAAAGGAGGGAGCATGGAGGGGATGTAGAGGAGAAGGATGATGCAGGCTGTTGTTGCACGGCAGAAGGGATTGTTTCCTCCTCACCTGCTCTCTCCTGATCTCCATCTGGAGAGGTGGAGGAGGAACGAGGGGTGGTGGAGGAGGTGGTGGAAGAGGTGGAGTGAGGGGAGGTGTCTGAGGAGGTGGCAGGAGGTGGGGAGAATGTATAGGGGGGCTCTGAAGACTCATCAACTGCTGTGGAGGCTGCAGCAGATCCCGAGGGGGCAGGAGTAGGGCCGCCAGTGGAGCCACTTCCCAGAGCTACCCCGCAGCTGCTGTGCTCCTGATACAGCAGGGTCCTCAGTTTCTCATCCAAAGTCTTGATTCGGTTGTCCACAAACTCGATTTTGGGCGGGCCTTCGCTGTCTGACTCTGCAACCGAGGAGGGCTGGGCAGGAGAGGGTGTGAATGTATGGGAGAGGGTGGGAAGAGTAGTTTCAGAGAGTGGGAGGGGTGGGAGAGAGGTGTCCGAAGAGGGATAGGGTGGGGCGGAGTGGCTGACGGTGTCCTCCCCAGTGGACAGCTCAGACTCCGACTGCTGGATAGATGCCTGCTTCTGCACATCCGGAGGCACTACGGTTTGTGCCATAGGCATCATATCATGCGGTACCTGCTGAAGTAACATCTGCGTTTGCTCTGTGGAGAGCTGGTGCGGGATTACAGGCTGAAACTGAGCTTGAAGCTGTAGGGGATCCTGGGTCTGGAAGCAATGCTGAGGATGCATGGACAGCATCGTTGGGGCCGGTGTGGTTTCTTGAGACACATGCTGTTCTACCGTGTGGTGTTGGATCTGCTCGGCATTGGCTGTTTGCTGGAGACTATGTTGCTGCAAGAATGCGGTTTGTTGCATTGCTAGCTGTTGAGTATCAACTGATACTTGTTGGTGTGGGACCTGCTGAATGTGCGTAGCTAGAAGGCCTCCTTGCAAAGGGACCGTCTCCACTGGTATCGGCTGTGATAGTGCTTTTGACTCGCTAGGCTGGACAATAGGAGGCTGTGGAGCGACCTCGAGCACTGGATGAGCTGTAATATGTGGTTGCTGAGCCTGTTCGGTAGTGGCCATTGCTAACTGTAGTGTATGGGTCTCTTGAAGTATATCTGGTGTCTGTGAGGGTGCCATTTGGGTTTGAGCTAGCAATTTCTGTGATGGATCAGCGTGGGTCACCAGAGATGCTGGAGGGGTCCCATAAGCAGACAAGTTAGAGAGGGGCTGTTCACCCTCACCTTTAACTGCAGCATCTCCTTGTTCCACATTGGAGCCTGTGAGGGCTGCGACTGCAGGAAAAGGAGCGGCAGAGGTGCTAGAAGCAATGACAGGGATTGAGCCTGCAGTCAAGGTAGCAGAGGAGACTTGCTCTACTGTTGGCAAGGCAGAGGGTGTTATATCTTTTTGTGCAGCAATGGCCGAGGCTGACATGGATGCAGGGGCTGATACAGTAGAGACCAGAGGAGAGGATGCAGATATTGAAGAACTCGGGGAAGATGCTATCCCAGCAAAAGACTCTGAGCGCTGAGGGCTATCATGATCTGATAATACATTAGACAGAGTAGAAAATTCTTCAGATGTCATGCTAATTAATATCCATCTTATTAATTATCATAACTATCTTAGCTGAAATTAACAACATAAATGTTGTAAACTTTCACTCAATCCATTTTAGTTTGGATCATGGAAGTAATTTAAATTTCAAATTTCACACCAGACAAAAAGTACAGTGCGTCACAGTGAATTCTCTACCTTTCTCCATTTCTATGGACTTGGGAACTAGGCTCTCTCCCATTGGTGGGGAAGTGGAAGCTCCCTGGTTGGAGTGTGAGTCACGATGGCGAATGGTTTGGTTAATGAAGAATCGCCAGCGACCCACAGGGGAAGACTGAGGGGCTGAATCCACTTCGCAAATAGGAAAATAACACAGAACATTTATTTTGCTAACAACTGTAACAACAGTGTAAAATTAAAAAAGTCTTGGTTAATATTTATTTTTTATTTTAATCAAGATAATAAAGACACCAAAGTTACAAAGACAATACAACTTTAATTCAAACTTTATTCTTCAGTTTCATTTATGACAAGGTCAGAAGGTTATACACACTTGTTGCACTGGATGGGGTGCTCACATGGAGTTGCTCCAAGGACCCAGTCTGAGACAGGAAAAAAAAACTCATAAAATTAGAAATAACAAACCAAACATGCTAAAAAATATGGGGTCTGTTAAAAAAAAAAGGATTTTTTTTAGCAAGGACACATTACAGTTTTTTGATCAAGTGACACTAAAGACTTTTACATTTAATATAATTTTTAGTGAACAAATAAATGCTGTTGTTTTGATCTTTAAAAAAAGGATCAGTTTCCACAAAAATATTAAGCAGCACAACTGTTTTCAACATTTATTATCAAATCAGCATATTAGAAAGATTTCTCAAGATTAATGTGACACTGAAGACTGGAGTAATGGCTACTGAAAATTCAGCTTTGCCATCACAGGAATAAATGATAAAAATACATTTAAAAAAAAAAACTTATTTTAATTTGTAATGATATTTCAAAATAATACTTTTTTTCCTGTATTACTGTAGATAAAATAAATGCAGCCTTGGTGAGGATAACATTTGAATGTTAGCATTCATTCAATGGCATTTCAGAAACAAAAAAATAGGTTAGGGTTAGACCTGTGACTGAGTGCTAAGTATTCCTTGAGCTTTCTTCACTATAGCTCTCAGCTCCCCAACAAATTTTTCTTTCTCAGGCTCAAGGACAAAATCCTCCTCCACCTAAACAAAACACATTGAGAGGATATTTACCAGTGAAGACATACTTCAATGCAAAAGCAACAGGTCAGGATAAGCTATCACAAATTCTCTTAATATGTTGCTTCTTAAGAAGCAAATGATTCACATAGCTGCTGAACATATTTCACCATGTAATCTGCAATGTCTTCAGGTGCATCTCCCTCAATGTCAAACTTGAATGTGACCATCTTGTTGCTGTGAGTCTCCAATTGACACTCTACCATGTTGTCCCCTGTTCCTGAGACCTACAACATAGACAGTGTTCATAATATATGATTCAATTAATTAAATTAAAAGTGAAGCTCAGAAATTATTATAAATATTGTGATTTACATACCTGCAACATGCTGAGTTGAAAATGAGTTTTTTCAGTCTTTTGACAGGATGATCTCCTCTGAGATTTTACCTTATCTAGTTTTCCACTGACCCACAGCGATTGAGCCTCATCTCCATTGGCAGGAACAGAGCTGGATTTATAAAAAAAGAAAGAAAAAAAAAGTCTGTTTGTGCACAGTTAAACGTATACCAAATATATATTTTTTAAAAAGTACACAAAACTACTTACCCTGATGAGGAGCCCCTGTAGGCATACTGATGTGGGCTCTCCTGTTTAGACAAGAGAAAAGACACAAACAAACACACAGGAACCACCACATACCAACAGAAAAACAAAAAGAAAAACAAAACATCAGTTATGTAATGAGTTATGCAAATAATAAAACAAATAATAAAAAATTCCATAAGTAAAATGAAAGCAAAGTATTATACAATACTTTGTGTAAACCAAAAACAAAATGACTGTCCTGAATTCAAGAGACAAAAATTTGGTTTGATTTTTGTAAGTTAAACTTTGGTTTTGCAGGTGTTAAGATGTGTTAAGAAGTAGTGGGTCTTGCATCTCAAGTTAACAGAGTTAGAAGAGATGTTTATTTGTCTTCTACCTTCATTAATCTGTTCTGCAGAACCTTCACATAAAAGTACATGGGTCACTTTTATATATTGCTATAAACTCGCTCACTGCTAATATGCTTTATATTTGAAACTAATATAAAGTGCTTTTGTACCTGAGCAATGCCCAGCAATGCAGCATCACTTTCTGCCAGCGAGGTGGTGGGCAACACAGAGCCATTAGAGTCATGGGACTGTGAAGCATTGACGGTAGGAGGGGAATCAGGGATCATGTCAGCAGGCCTTGCCTGGTTTAGCTGTGCCTCTGCTGGGACAGGAATTTCTGAAACTGGGACAGCTGGTTGTAGGGCTGGGAGAGTGGCAGAGGGCTGTAGGGAAGAACGACATGGACTTGGGGGGATTTGTGATGGTATAAAGGCAGCTTGGGAGTAATGAAGCTGCTTGAAACTCGCAGTATCCTCTATTTGGGTCTGTGCAGGTGCGTTTGAGTGTGTTTGTGACTGCATGGTAGTCTGTGTGTGTGTCTGACCAGGAAGAGTTTGTTTCTGCTGGTTCTGGGGCAAGGGTGGTAGACACGAAACCACCTGACTGTACAGAGGTACCGTTCTAGCATGGGTCTGAGGTACCTGACTGGGAGCAATGTTTACCGGGAGCATATGTTGGAGCACTGATTGAGGCTGACAAGGTTGTTGGTGGAGATCTTGTGGTAGAACAGCATTAGGGGGCAGAAGCTGCTGCACAGGTTGGGTCTGATGTTGATGGTGGAGCGGTTGCTGTTGCTGCACATGGTGGGCTTGAGTCAGTTGCTGCTCATGCTGTTGGGTAGGCTGATGTTGCACTGGAGGCATGGGCTTCAAGACCGCCTGCATCGAGGCCACACTGACTGGATGTTGCTGAGCTTGGATGACTGGAGGAGCCTGCATTTGTAATTGGTTTGTCTGTTGTAAATAGCACTGCATTGATGAAGTAGTCATTGGGTTGATGGTAGGCGCATGTGACACCGGAGAAAGTAATGCTTGCTGATATTGCTGCACAGGTGGCTGTTGTTGTTTCACAGGTTGTGTGAGGTCTAGTTGAAGAGACTGAATGATTTGCGGACCGACAGGTGCTTGAGCATATTGTGTGGGCATAAGTGAAGAAGTAGCAGGCACTGTAGCATGCACAAGAGGAGCAGGTGACCCTACCGCGGCTTGAGACTGGAGAGAAGTTGCAGCTTGAGGTGGTACCAATTGAGTTTGGGATGGAAGGGTTTGCCCTTGTGAGACTATTTGTGTTGGAGTTGGTACAAATGAATGAATGGGTTTTGGTGTAGGAACTTGTGTTGGAGATGTGATTTGTTGGGTCGGTTGTGGAACTTGCAGCTGGCCTGCTTGAATATGACCTCCAATTGACTGTGGTGCAGGATGACTTTGAGTCTGCAGGGGAATCTGACCATAAATTCCAGGGTCCCCTTGACTCTGGATTTGTACTTGCGCTGAAGGTTGAGCCGACATCTGAGCACTAACCATTTTTGGAACCGCTTGAACCAGGGTTGGAACTTGTAAATCTACCAGAGAAGGTCTATGCGATGCCTGGGGAAGGATGGCTTGTTGCTGCTGAATCAAGACCTGTTGCTGCTCAGTTTGTTGTTGAGAAAGATGAGGTTGAGGTTGTGGGGACATTATTTGTTGAGAGTGCTGCATTTGACTAATCTGCTGGACCATCTCAGGAGGCTGTGATTTCCCTAAGTTTGCCTGATCTACCAGAGCTGCATGTTGCTCTATATGCTGTTGCTGCATCAAAACTTGTTGCAGTTGTTTCTCGGCTTGTAGAGCTTGTTGTCGCTGTAATTCAATTTGGTGTTGTTGCATCAGAAGATGTTGCTGCATCTGTGACTCTCTCTGTTGTAGCAATGTCTGTTGTTGCTGCTCAGTCTGTTGTTGAAAAATCTGCTGCTGCAATTGTTGATCTGTCGGCTGCTGTAGTTGTGGCTGTTGCTGTAAAACATGTTGCTCAATCTGCTGAGGCTGCTGTTGACGTAGTAAATTTTGTTGCTGTTCAATGTGTGTCTGCTGTTGCATCTGCAGCAGTACCTTTTGGTCTAACTTTTGCTGCTGCTGAATGAGTGCTTGCTGCTGCTGTTGTTGTTGCTGTTGTTTAAACAATGCCTGCTGTTGCTGCTCCAACTGTTGCTGATGTAAAAGCGCTTGTTGCTGCTTTAACTGTAGTTGCTGCTGTTGTTGTAGCAAAGCTTGCTGTTCCAACTGTTGTTGCTGCAGAAGAGCTTGTTGTTGTTCACGTTGCTGCTGCTGCAATAGTGCTTGTTGTTGCTCCAGTTGCTGTTGCTGAAACAAAGCCTGTTGCTGTTGTCTTTGTTGTTCCACCTGTTGCTGTAAAATGGCTTTTTGCTGCTGTTCTATTTGCTTTTGTTGCTGTAATGCTTGCTGCTGTTGCTCAATCTGTTGCTGTACTGCCAAGTTTTGTTGTTGCTGCAGAATAATTTGTTGTTGCTCAGCTTGTTGTTGTGGCTGAATATAAACTTGTTGTTGTTGTTGCTCCATTTGATTTTGCAAAATAGCCTTCTGCTGCTGCTCAATTTGTTGCCTCATCAGAAGTTGCTGCTGTTGTTGCTCCGTCAATTGCAATGGCTGCTGGGTGATCTCTTGTGATTCAGCTATTTGTTGCACATAAACTTGCTGTGCCTGTTGTTGCGGAGTCTGGTGTTGATATTGTTCTACTGAGGATTGTTGTACTGACAGCTGATACTGCTGTATCACAACTTGTTGGGGTTTGCTTGGAGGTTGTTGTATGTACACCTGCTGTTGTAGCTCACTTTGCTGTCGATTGCACATTGTTGGCTGGTTCTGCTGTGGCAATGGGATATATGGCTGCTGAGATGCACTGGAATGTGGTGGCCGTTCCTGCAGGACCACCTGGGGTTGTTCTATGTTCTGTGGCTGTTGTAACAAAACGGCCATTTGCTGAACCTGGTCCGTCGGCTGTGGCAAGACCACAGTCTGGTGCTGCTGCTGCATTATATTTGCCTGCTTTTGTGGTGTTGCTTGCTGAATGTTCAGTTGCAGCGTTCCAGACAAATCTGCCACCTCCTGCTGTTGCATCTGAACAATAGTTTGCTTGGGCAAAACATCAGTAGGTTGAACGGGAGCAATACTAGTTTGGGTCTGCATGGGTGGCATGTTGTTGCCTGCTGATGCTATGGGTTCTCCAGCTGGGATGGAGGAAGTGAGGACAGTCATGGGTGCCTGGGGTGATATTGAGGGGATGTATGACTGCGACTGTACAAGAGAACTGTGAGCCTGTGTGGAAGCATCAGTGGGTCGGGAGTGTAACATTTGCGAGGATGTAACATCTGTTGAGTATGGTGGAAGGGGCTGGTGGGAAAAAACACATTTGGAAATTATTTGGGAAGGATGGATAGGCCAGATCATGGAGTTGGGTAGCAAGTAGTGGTGGGAGGAAGAAAAAGAGAGAGCGAAGCATTAGTGCACTTCATTAATCATCCAAAGGAAATAAGACATTTTGGAAAGCAAAAGACATGAAACAACATTCTGCACATGCAGTTATTAGGTTTTTTTTTTAGACTGTTCATACTACGATCAATGCTGTTGTTTTTTGATTATACACCACTTCAGATCAGAGGCAGCTGTATTCCAAGAATGAAAGACATTACAGATGGTGTTCAGGTCAGACTAATCCACCATTAAAGCTGTACTATACTGCATGCAATTTTGAGTATAAAAAAAAAAAGTTTTAAATCACATCAATGCATTCCTACTGGCAAATATTGGCCCTGCAATAGAGCTTATTCAGAGCAGCGCCATGACAGGTATATGAAAGCAAGGTTGTAAGGGATACTTACCTTGTTTTTTAAGGCATCCACTGTAAAAAGCTGTATAAAGCCCCTAGATCACTACTAATTTTCCACAGATCATGTTGTCTGGGGTTTTTTTTTTGTCTACTGAAAATTCTTGGAAAGTTTTGTCAGCAGAAAAATCCTAAAACATGATATAACAGTACAACGTACAGATGTACAGTATGTCTATCCCTCACAGTCTCACTATCTATTCTCGTTAAAAATCAAAGATGGTGCTGCTGTGAATAAGATCTACGCAGCAAGGGTTTGTGAATGACTGCAGTGCTTTTGTTCAGGCATGCCAACTTTTCACAGAGTTTGATGAAAACAAATGATACTTGATGTGAACAGCTGTAGGGCTATTTTTGCAGTCGGTTTGCTTTGATTCGTTGTTTTGCACTTTTCTGTATTCTTGACTTGACAAATGTCTTACTGTCTAGCACCATACAATTTTATACGACAATAAATTGAACTATGAATTATATTCTAGAAAAAATTAATATTTAAGTCTCAGACTGCACAGATAGATATCTTAGGAAATTCAAATCAGTATTTCAGTAAAACAGTGCCATGTCTATATATTGTCACTTATCAAAACATATGTTTTTCTGTGCCATGTCTATATTTTTTCAAAGGCACATAACTTGAGGAGTGAAATACCCTAGCAGTCCCTAAACATATTCCTCTAAAATAATTTAACATTTGACACTGAATGAACCAAGTCTCCCTGGATTGATTTGCTTTAGATAAGAATTATTATGTCCAGTGCAACCGTGAACTGAGAGAAGGGACAATCACCTGAGAATATTGTTGAGGAACACTTAATGGGACCTGTGAAGCCATAGCGACTGGTTGAATGAAAGTCTGTGCCACAGGAATGTTAGGAGCCCCACCACCACTTTGGCCAATGGAAATGCCAGATATCCCACCATTCTGGCCAACAGGCACATTTGAACCCCCTCCGCTCTGACCAATAGGGAGCAGCTGGGGGTGAGGTATAACCCCTGCTTCTTTCACTCCCTAAATAAAGGAAACAATTCTTATCTGACCAAAGAGTGCATTCACACAGCAATTACTTTTTTTTTTTTTACTGTATAACAAAGGTTTCAAATGAGCAAGAATGGTGGTGATTTAGCAGCAGGGGATGTATGGCACTATATAAGAAAATTGTTTCTGAAGTAGTGGTACTCACAGATGTGCCAGTGGGGTAGCTGGTTTGAGCATGAGCACATGGGTTCCCTGAAAAGGCTTGGCTTTGTCCACTGACAGCAGGAAGACCCTCACCCTCTGAATATGGAAAATTAGACTGCCAAATCAACATTTACACACCAATTTGGGACAAATAATAGTTACATGTGCCTGTTATATCCCGTTAATAAGATTGTGAATCTAAATTAATTGTGCACCTGTGAAGCCCAATGCAGTCCCTTGCTGTTGGACATGTTGGTCTACGTCTGGCAGCTCCTCTGCCTCTCCTTGACCCCCAGCAGCTGCAGCAGCTCCTGTGCCCTGTGAGGAGGTGGTGCAGGAAGGATGTACATGGGAAAAAGAGGAGGTAAGGACTGTGGAGTCACGGCGGTCATCAAGACTTTGTTGTTGTTGTTGCTGCTGAAGGAGCTGCTGTTGACGCCGTTCACGGGACTTCTTAATTAGAGTCACCCTGTCTCTAATGGACTTCCCCACCACCTTAGCATCACTTTCATGGAAAAAGCCAGACTTCACCTATAAAAAAGCAATAGAAATGGAGAATGAATAAAAAAAAAAAAAGAGACAAGTTGTCTTAAAGAGATAGTTCACCCAAAAATAAAACTGTCATCGTTTACATCGTTTTCAGGTCATTCTAAACTTGATGCAAAAGCACCTTAGAAACAGAAAATGTAAAAATAAAAATCAGATGTTTTTGCCATTCGCTCCAATCTTCTTTGACAGTGATTTTATTGAAAAGAACAGAAATGAATGAAATTTATTTTTATAAAAGAAAAATATATATTTTTTTGTGTTCTAAACTAAAGTCAAACAGGTTTGGAATGACAGGAGGACAGTATTTCCATTTTTAGGTTGAACTGTTCATTAAAACAACAAATTTCTGTTTTTACAGATTTATAAAAAACACTTTTCCTCCTATCTGTTTCTCACCATCTCGAGTGCAACTTCTTCGGCACTGTCATTCTCCAGGTCATAGCTGAACTCGATGGCCTCATTGTCCTTGTGCTTGCCTTTGAGTTTCTTTGGATCTTCAACCCAGATCCGCAGGGCCAGGCAGTCTTTGCAGCCAGTATCTTCCTCTGCAAGCTCCACACGCACACCGGTGTCCTCCGCAAAGAAGGCATGATTTAGAAGGTCCTTCACTGAGAGCCTGAGGGTGAAAAGAGTGAATTTAGATCACTTTGCATTCTTGCTTCACTTACACAAGAACTTCAACCATTTAAGTGCTTACCGCTCTAATCGGTTTTGGCGAATACAGCCCTCAATGATTTCTTTTACCTCAGGGTCATTTACTTTGTCAAAACTGGCAGGCTTGATACCCTGCACAGAGAGAACATTTAGTGTGTTAATCCCCCACATGATTGTCAAAACACCTGGATGCTTGTATGTGCATACAAAAATCATGTGTTTAAATATTAATAATAAAAACAATAGGGTGAATTCACTAAGAATTAACTTTGCCTGCTGAGAGTGATGTTTATTTATGAATCTTTGCTAAACAATATCCTGGATCACTTCCCAATATTGTATTAATATTGCAATAATTTAGCGAATTCACCCAATAATAATCTACAAATCAAGAGTCATATAAAGACTTACACTGGTGACTTTGCGGTAGATCTGTGCAGCATTTTGGCATTCTGAATATGGGTACTCTGAGGTAGCCATTTCTAGCATGCACATGCCAAAGGCATAGACATCTACTGACTCGTCATAGTGCTCCTCGTACATCTCTGGGGCCATGAATTCCGGAGTACCTAAGAAACCAATACAACATTCATTTGACATCCTATCTCTTTTGGCATATGTTTGTCATTTTTGCTATCTTTGTCTTCTGTTGCTATGATTGCATACTTTTTTCCTTGACAACACCCAATCAATGCACAAGTAGTCACAAAAACTTCTGAAGCCTATGTGCATATTTGAGACTTTTTTAACCTCAAACAAGCAAAAACAAGTGCAAATTATTTCCCTCAGATTCAACTGCAAAACATAAGTATATACTCTTTAAAACAATCAAGAAGGCTTGATCTCACAATTACTGAAATTCAAATGAAGGATTTTAGCCGCTGCAAGCAGAAATCATCATCAATGCAGCACCCTGGTGCTTACACGGATCTTGCTAATCATGATACCCGAGCAACCTCTATCTTAGTAAGACTTCAATAATTGAATACTTTTTTCCAAATATGCTGCTGCTGGGAGTGTTCAGTGTTACCTTGTTAAAAAGAGCAATGCTATAAATTGGAAATGTTGCTTCCTTAACATGTTTGTACTAATGTGAATATCTGGTAATATTAAAAAAATCAATAGTTCAGACGTTTTTCTGTTTGCACATATTGCGGCCAATAATATGGAACAGTGCTTTTTAGTTAGCTCCAATGTGGCAATACGAGTTAAAATAGCTAAAGAGCAAAGGAAGCAAGAATACCTTTTCTTGGATCCTTGACAGTAGGGTTTGGCAATAAAACGATAAAGATAATTATCACAATATAATTTTCCTCGATAAATGTATAACAAAAGTTTAATAAGTGTTCAATATAATGTTTATGCAGGATGCAATAGGATTGCAAAACATTGAACTGGTGCCGCTCTCATTTCTGTTTCATCTGAGAAACACAGTTAGGCAAATTGGTATTGGCACCAGTGCAATGTTTTGCAATCTAATCAAGTTATAGTCTACCATGATAGTAAGGGTCCAATGCGTGATTTTTCCCTGTGGTTAACATGTTCTAAATACTAGGGGTGTTGAAATTAATCGATGCATCACGATGCAGATGTGGACGAGTAATAGACCATAATCGGTTATTGTCTACTGGCAGTTTCTGACTTCATTCGTCACATACGTGCTTCTCGCGCTAGCGTAAAATGGCGGAGGGAGGCGAAACACAAAAAGTGGCTAATAAAAAAAATGCTATTTTAAATTTTACAGAGTGAGCTTGAGTGTCCGTGTAAGGCTGCGAGCGTGGCTACATGTGTGCTAGTGTGTGTGTACTTGTGTGTGTGTGAGCGTTATTATAAGTACACTTGACATTTTCAAGCATTTTTAGTATTTACTAGTGTTTGTTCTAAATGGTCCTGTCGAATCGAAGACATTATAATCGTAATCGAATTGAATCGTTGGACAAGTGACGATTCACACCACTACTAAATACTATGCAAAACAGAATTTTACCCAATAAAAATGAGGTTGTTACAATTTTTACAGATGTTTTTTTTTTAATGAAGATAAATTTACATCTGCATCCAAACTCAAGTTACTGTACAATTGCCCAGCCCTACTTGATAGTCATCGTAATTACAGCCACTAGTGTGGAAGACCTGCACCCATTCAGGAAAAGTGTCTCACCAAAAGGCTATAAGGGGTCCATCACATATCAAAGAATAACTTCTACTATACACAGGAAACTAAATAAAAGTAACAGACCTATGACACTCTTGGCAAAAGATGTCCGCATTAGGGTGGCAAGGCCTAGGTCACCAATTTTCACTGATCCGGTTGGACCTGTGATGAAGATATTGTCACACTTGAGGTCACGGTGCACAATGGGTGGTGTACGCGTGTGTAGGAACTGAAGACCCTTTAGGATTTGCCTGCACCAGCTGCGTAGAACCTTGGGCTTCATCACCTTAAAGCGCTTAAGGTACCTGAAACACGGGAAAAACAGTCATGAGTTGAAAATAAAGTAAGAGGTTTGCAACATTACTGGATGTTGATAAATTGATAAATAGAATGAATCTTGGCAGCAACAGCCTAAATGGTTAAAAAAACAAAAAAAACAAAAAACAAATGAGTAACATTTTGTACGTATACTAGAAAAAGCTGACAAGTCGGCCAGATTTACAAACAAATTGAATAGGATAATGACGGAATATGGTACAAAACATTGATCGTTTACAGCTAGGGCCGTAGCTGGAGTATTTGGGGCCCTGGAGCAGGTTGTTGGCCCCCTTGAAATTGGGTTTCTGATGGGGTGCTGGTGGGAGGGATTGGTGGTTAGTTTCATCCCCATGAAATCGTGTTACAGCGGGGGAGTGGGTATTGACCCCATCGGTTGAAATCGTGTTCCAGGGTGGTATTGTCCCAAATTATTCTATATCTATATCTTTATTTAAATTATTTGAAATGATTGTTATATCGATACCACGGGGAAAACTGTCATATATACCGCCATATACAGATAATTTGTAATAGCTTACACACAGCACAGGGAGGCTTTATTTGAATCGTTGAACTATGTTTCCAAAAAAAGACAAGAAAAACAGACATGCTGTCAGTAATGAAATAAGATAAAATAAAAAAACAAAAAAATAAAGAGAAAACTTAAATAAACATGGTTTTAAGGTGGGTCTAACAGCAGTATTCAGGTAAGAAATACTACAGAAAATCAAAGTAATCAAATTTGAAATGACACTGGATAATTTTTTTGAGTATGTACTCAAGTATGTACTTTTGCTTTAGTATGTACAAACTATTTTGTATGTATTTAATAGTTTAAGGAGGATAATAAGCCATGAAAAATAAGTCAATTTGGTACTCGCAAGCTGTTTGAGAAGCGGCTTTATGAGAGAGCAAAACCTGTGGGAATGACTAAAATGATGCGTAATTCCCGCAACACTGAGCCGAAATTCAGGACATGTAAAACCAACACTATTCAAACCAATTCAACAGGAGTGAATGAGACGAGTGAGTGAGAGGAGGCGGGTGTGTGTCAAACTTTCAATTCGCCGCCGGAGAGAAGGGAGAGTGAGAATGCACAGCTGGTCTCTATGTATTGATACCGCAGAAAAGAAGTAGGCCTATTGGAACCGTTTCAGATATTTCATTAACGACACTTATCGAAATATCTATATTTTTGACAACACTACTATCAGTCTATCTATCTATACACACACACACAATTGACAATATAATATTATCATATTTATATTAATATATTCAATTACAAAGAGATAAAAATACAAATGTAATGATACACACGTTTTGAGTGTTCCTGATGTCATGAGCTCAGTCACTAGGACGATGCACTTCTTGCCTCTAAGAACAGACTCCCAGGAGTCATAGAAACGCACAATGTTGGGGTGCTGTAGACCCTTCAGCATTTCAGCCTCCTCTTTAAACCGCTGCTGCTCCGCCTTGGTCAGCTTTCGATCCTGACACATAAACAAACACAAACATTAAACGTAAGTAAAATGCAGTCTGTAATGATTTAAAATTCCGTTTAATTGGTTTAACTCCTGCTGGTCTAAATCTTCACTTCACAATAAAAACTTAAATTCCCACTGACTGGGATTGAAAGAGGAAAAAAGCAGATTAACTAAACCACAGACATGTCTGAATCAATTATGACTGTACTTTTAAGCAAAAATGACATAAGAAATGGAAGAGCTCTTGATTCAACATCCTCTTCATGAAAGATATAATTATTTCCACACCCAAAAGCTCTCGACTGTCCTATTAATCATGTTAATGACCAAGTCATAAATATTACTAACTATTCTGTGATTTCATATAAATGTGATTTAAATTATCACAGAAAAGTACTCATAAATTATATTGTATTGCCTCATTATGAATGTCAGCATACCATGATAGCACGGCACACATTCAGTCACTTGCTGCTGAGAGAAAACGAGTTCCCCTTTAAAAAAAATGTGCTGCGAGAGAGGAATGTTCAAAGCTTTGTATCCATTCAGTTTAACTGCAAGAATATAACCCTCCCAAATATGCAACGTTATGTCGGTCATCAGCGAATCTGCCATCTTTGGTGGCTTCAATACAGCACTGTGGCAGGTAGAGTGAAGGGAGAGATATTTGGAGGTGTATTCCGACGGCGGATGATCACAGCAAACTGCTTGGTTCATCATTGGCATATACACTCAGCACAGCTTAATAGACAGTACACTACCAATCAATGGTCACCAGGTGGCGCTGGCAAAAAGGAGATGTGTGACAGGGAGGCAACACCCAGCATTAGCCTAAAAATCACATTTCAGCCACAGCGGCCACCATGGCCAGATTGCCCCAGTGTGGCGGATGTTGATTAAATCCCTTATCTGGCACACAGTGGGGGAAAATGCCACACTGCCAACACCAAGCACACACTCACTCCACTGACGAAAAGCACACACACGCTTATGCAGACATGCAACATTGCATGATTAACTATGCTCACTCTGAGCAACCCCACGATACTAATAAAACAATATTAATGCATCAAGGCTTCATCAAATATAATGCATTCTTTTTTTTTAAGAAACAATTTGCCTAAAAGTGACTAAAGGGTGAGTAAATGATGACAAAATATTCAGTCTAAACCTGTATGACTTTCTTTCTTCTATGAAACAAAAAAGAAGATATTTTAAAGAAGGTTTCAAATGTCTGTCCATACAATTAAAGTCAATGGGGACAAAAACTACATTGGACCTTCATGACTTCCATTGCATGGACAAAAAAAAAAAAAAAACTAAAATATTTCTTATAAAACATCATCTTTTGTGTTTCTCGGAAAAATAAATTAAATCAAGTTTTGAAACAACATGAGGGTGAATAAATTGTGACAGAATTTTCATTTTTTGGATGACCTATACCTTTAAGACAAGCTGTTCTTTGTCTCTTTCCTCCACTAAATCTGAACAGATGTTAAAACAAGCACCCAAAAAGGCCTGTAATCTTTAATCTGCAAGATGATGAAACATCTCTACGGTTTCTGATTTCATAGACAAAAAATAAAATAAATAAATCATCATTCCAACTGTGATAATCTACATTTGGTTCTCACAGGTCATTTGGTGTATGTAGATTAATACAATAGAAGTATTGAGATTCATTGGCTTTGTTTGTCTGTGTGACCTACATGGAAAAAATAAATCAAAGATGTCTGGGTCAAAGGCCACAACAATAGTTACACAAGCAACAGTCAAATAAACAAATAAAAGCAAAAAAATTCCAGCTTTCACAGGTCAGCAAACTCACTGCATGAGTTCTTAGTTTAATTTCTGTAAACAACTTTGCTATGGCCTGCTGTCTATGCATCAACAAAGAGGGCTAATTTCTGGAGGTTGTTTTGTGGCATACAATCTGATTTGCCATGTATTGAGGTTTCTCTCTCGTTAAACTTTCATCTGTATATCATGTCATCCTCTCTCCTCTGCTCCCTCCTTCTCTCTTAAGCCTACAACTACCTAGATGTTACTTTGAGGAAGTATTCAGAGGAAGCTGAGGCCTCTTGTTTTCTTTTCCTCCTTTCTATGCCAGTAAGTAATGCGTAGGCCCACAACCAATCGGCCCGCAGAACCGCGACGAAAGCGCTGCATAATCCAAATACCAGTCATTCACAAAATGTTTTGCACACATTAGCGTTCAAAAGTTTGGGGTCAGTTTATTTGTAAAGACATTCATACTTTTATTCAGCAAAGGTGCATTATAAATGTATTTACTGTTACGTTTGACCAATTTAATGTTACAAAGATTTATATTTAAAATAAATGCTGTTCTTTTGAACTTTCATTACATCAACTTTCTATTAATTCTAGAAACCTGAAAAAAAGTTTCCACAAAAAAAGAAAAGTTGAGCAGCACAACCGTTTTCAACATTGATGAGAAATATTTCTTGAGCACTAAATCGGCATATTAGAAAGATTTCTAACGTGGACGTAGAAGACTGAAGTTGTATATTGTAATTTATTTATATTGATCAAAAAATGCAGAATGGTGAGCATAAGGGACTTCTTTCAAAAACTTTTTTTTTAGTCAACCTCAAACTTCACTTATCACCTTCTGCAATTTTTATTTTACTTGAAAGTTTTAAAAGAGCTAATTTGAAAACGCTTTCAGCTACCAATAAAAAGCAGTAGATTTCAATTCAATGAATCATATGATTCCAAAATGATTCTAAATCAATTCTGCAACAACTCTTCAGCAACTGTGTAAAGGCACACAATATTTGTCAAGGTGCCTCCTTGATAATTCTGTGTGAAGGTTAAATAATATTAATAATATATATATAAAATAGTGTGCGTGCGCGCGCACGCACGCACGCACGCACGCACGCACGCACGCACGCACGCACGCACGCACACACGCACACACGCACACACGCACACACGCACACACGCACACACACACACACACCTGCTTTGATCAACCAATAAAAACAGAACAAGTGTTAATTGATTCTGCAGTAGTATTTTCTGTGTAGATTCTATGTGGTGTTAAATGCTCCTGTGCTTGTTTGTACAGTGCAAGCATACTTTTTCACTGTATAAATTCCACTGTGAACATGCGTTCCGTGCCATTTTTTCAGCGTTGCACAGCACATGTCATGGCACTTATCTGTAATGTTTGGCCCTGTGTAAGCATTTTCAAAAACCAGAATTATTAATAATTAATTTAAATTCCGATGAATTTGAAGATCGATCCAGAATCGTTTAGGAAAGCATTAAGATGCATCAGGAAAACAATTTTTCCCCCACCTCTTGCATGTATACAGAATTAGTGCTGGCATAGCATCAAATATATGAGACTGGTGTGACCAAATGTTTCAGTTTAAAAATGTCCCATTAAAAAACCCAATACTGATCTAAAAGGTTTCTCTTTCATATTTTCTAAAGAAACTATCAACATAAAGCTTCTAACAGTTACAAAACAAACCCCCACACACCTAAAAGTACCACCCTATTTCTTGAACTTTGACTGATTATTTCCAGTGCTATAACAAGGTATCGTTGTGTTGACAGATGCTTCCTGTTTTGTGGTGCACTGAAAATTCGTGCTGAGCTCTGTATTTTGTGGCTGAAAGCTAACATGAGAGCATCTGTGCATGTGTGTGCGGGTTTTTCTGAGCATCCACGTGAAGCCCTGAATGCTGAGTTAGTGTCTAAGATTGTCTCGAAGGGGCGCCTCTGTCTGTCTGAGTTTCACCGGTCCTTTGCCCTCTTCATACAGCACTGTCTTGACCTTGCATTAAAACATTATGTTCAGCAATAGCTAGGAAAAAGTCATTAGTCACATCATGCAAAACAGAATGGACAGTGTTTTTGCTCTCAAACTATTGTCCGGCTGACATTTCCCTTTTAAGGAATAACAGTTAAAGGATTAGAATCTTTACCATTGGACTTCAAAACTCTAGACCTTGACCACATAATAAAACTGAGTTTATGAGATGTTGAAAGTCACCAGAAATTACATTACACTCAAAATTTGGATTTGGATTGCTAAAAGCTGTTCAATATCTATGGCTTATTAGTCAGTAGTCACACAATGAAACGAGAAACAAACCGGTCAGGCAACCCGTCAACACACTTTAAACATTATGCAAGTTGAGTTCCCATGCTGAAGATGTATCTGCTCAGTTTGGCAGCGTGTTTGTTCAGTTGTCAGGTGAGGGTGAAGTCGCTCAGGCTACCGTAAACAGCAAAAAGCCTAAGCCAGCCTGAACCTTTCCACAAAAAAAAACACGCAGGACCTGTCACCTGTTCAGCCTGAAAAAAGTCCCATAAAAACATTATGCATAAATGCTTGCTGAGCTACCGCTGATGAGAAACATAGAAAGAGAAAGTATGCATTAGACAACACTGCGTACATCATGTCTTTTAAATTTAATTAGCTCTTCAATCCATGTTCACTTATTTAACTGAATTCTCTGATGCATTCCCCATGGATGTGTAAAGCAATCATGACTATCATCTTTTTATTATTGTGCTAGTCGATACACCTTATGGGCTTAACTTCAATGAAGAGGAAAGGGAGGGTGGATGATCAGCTCATATTACTAACACGTTCACTGTAATGTAGCAGCATGGCAAAAGCAACATAATACCCACTAGTTCAATGCACCGCAATGAAGACACATGCCTGTCAGTGTATGTGTGTGCGTTAGTGAAAAATAAGACAACCAGAAACATTTAGATTTAATCTGAGCAATCCTCTAAAAACAAATAAATTCAATAAAATGAGCAACTGGTTTCATGTCAGAATTACTCAAATATATTAGGCTAACTCCTCAAAAGTCTAATACATAGAACAGAAATTAATACATATTACTTAAAGAATCACATTTTTCAGAAATAACTGAACAGACTGATGCTTGTGTCACTAATAACAAATTTAGTAATCATGTATCTAGGGCAACCAACGATTATTTTGATAATCGATTAATCTGTCGATTATTTTTCGATTAATCGGATGAAAATCTAAAAATTATACATTAAAAATATTTTTTAAATGACAATTTTTAACCCATTTTAATTTTACTCCATATCCTGCCAAATGCTATCCTCCAAAAAATATGCAATATAAAGCACATGAAAACAAATATAGTGAATTTATGTAGGCTATGCTGTACATTATATGCAAAAAAGGGTTCGAATACAAACATTACATTATAAACCTAAAAACAATTATATAAATAAATATTTTAAAGCAGAAATTAAAAACAACTAAATTAAATATGATAAACAAAAAGCACAAAATGTTAACTTATACAGGGTATCAAGAACACACATTTACTCGTATGATCATAGTAATTATATTACATTTAACAATAGTACCTTTACTGTTACTGCTCTCATTACTTATGTTACATGTAGAACACTTGTTTACACTTAAATTCTAACAAAACATTTTACAAATATGTGTATTTAAGTCAGAATTACTGCGCTCCTTTTCTATTGCGCTCTGTCTGTTTGATGTGTATGCGTGCACCGGAGCTCATTTTACTCTGTGAAGTTTAACAAGACTTTTGTCAGAATATGAAAAATAGAAATACTCCAAGGACTTTCTTTAAGTTTATGATATTAATTTAAGCAATTCAATTAATATCACAAATGTGCTACTAGTCGACTAATGGCTTAAATAAATGACTAGGCCTAATAGTCAACTAGAATTTTTTTTTAAGATGAATAATATAGTTATTTCTTAACATACAATTGATTTGATGTATTATTATTTTGCAATTATTTTAAAAAGTACTTATAATCATAGAAGTAATTTAATAAATACAGAATAATTTTAGAATCAGATTGGATTGTGAGGTGCCAAAAGATTCTCACATTTACTGAACACACACCATATGTCTGAATGTGATCCTACTGAACATTGAGGACACTGACCTTTTGCACAGACGCGGCAAAACGCCAGTGGGTTGGTCTCTATGTTCAATAGAGGGTTCAGAGCTCTGCATCAGAAGAAAGATGTTCACACAGAGTCATTGCCTCAGTTTCTCTTTTACTCAGAGCCACATTATGTCACTGCATGTCTGACACACTATATTTGACAACAACTGATGGGGTGAAAAGTTCTGCTGCACTCACAGTACATTACTCTGAATTAAATGAGTTTAGACTAGGACAGAGAGAGAGAGAGTACGATTTAGTATTGCGAAAAAGAATGTTCGATACCGATACCTTGACTTCGATACCGGTTCCTGAACGATACTTTTTTCGATACCAATTTTATGTAACTAGTTTTAACATAACAATACCTAATTTTTATTTTTTTAGTTTGTTTACTTTTTACACTCATATTTTGAGTATGTAAAAAAGCACCAATGCTTAAGTTTTCTGTTTCCTAGTCATTTGACAACATGTATACTTTACTTCAATGAGCTCATTGTTTCTGCCTTAACTTAATGCATTGTTTAACAGTAAAACTGAATGAAAATTTATTGAAATGCATTACACTGTCACCTCTGATAACAGATCACTCTAAATTGTAATTTAGACATATGCATTTTCTGTAAAGCTGCTTTGAAACGATATGTATTGTGAAAAATGCTATACAAATAAATGTGAATTAAATTAAATATAGGCTACTGGGGGGGCGGGATATATGCCTCGCGCTCAGCACACATGAAGCTTACCGCAAAGCACCGGCAAAGGTAGCCTAATGATTATGAATGTGTCGTGAAACAATATTTTAATTGTTTATTAATGAACAAGTGTTTACTAATGGTGTGTTTACACCGAACGCGAATTTAATTATTTGTGCGAGTAGATTACATACAAAGTCAATGCAAAGACGCGAATAGACGCATCATACATTGGGAATTGGGTGGCGCGTTTGCCGAGCAAGTTGAAAAATTTGACCTCAAACGCGGAAGAGTCAAGCGTCTAACTAGACACGATAGACGCGTATTTGACGCTCTATTCGTGTTCGGTGTGAACACACCATTACTCTTAAGTGTATTCTGTGCGCTTCTAAGTGCCTTATCAGATTTACCATGTTACTGGTCTTGGCAGCAATTACCTTGTTGAAAATATTGCGTCACGTGCTTCTGGCATCGAGTCATAGGTACATAGGTACACTTTGGATCATTTCCACATATTTTCTATCTATCTGGGTTGGGACGCTTTCACACACACACATTACAGCCTCATGTGCGACGAGCCACGTCTCTGGGCAGCCGCGTAAACTAGTGTTTTTCCGCCACAGCCAATCATGCTGCATGCTTATTGTTTCACTGACGTTGGCGAGATTAACTACTTAGGTACCGAAATTTGGTACCGAAAACCAAGACATGTTTCGATACTCAGTATCGAGGCAATTCAGTCGGTACCTAAAAAGTACCGAACTTGGTACCCAGCCCTACTTATAGTAAATGCATCTATGGACCTTTTGGCCTACTGTCTGACTAAAATAACATGATTCACACATGATGCTACAAAAATAGTAAAATCACTTAAGTCTTGTCATTGCATTTTGTGACCACCGCTTCCAGAGCGCCTGACTCTCCAATAAGACCCACAAGACTGAAGTAAAAACTACAGAAGAGCCAAATCTCTTCCATATCAGTAGCACTACATATATGAATATGATTATTCATATTGTTTTATAGCTGATTAGCGCTTCAGCTACATGTAGTGCTGCTCATCTATTTTTACTCTTTGTAAAATGCCTAAATCAAACCATTTTTCTATGGTCTGGAGAGTTTTGTTGTGGCAGGAGCTGAGCTAGGGCAGACTGGTCTGGTTTGGGCTGCTTACATTCAGCCAGTTGTGTTTCTGCGTGAGTTGTGCTGTCTGTGCAGGCTTTTTGTTCAGGCCTGACAGGCACCCACTGTAATTAACTCCCTGGATCACCCTGTATACTCAATCACACGGTCAGATAGAACATCCCTCCAACACTGTATGCCCCCCACCACACACACACACATGCATAACAAGGCACACAACACTGCAGTTCACGTGCCAGTATAGAGGAGAAGAGAGCATAATAATAAATCTTTAATTGTGTGTGGATTTGGACAAAGTAATAAATGAACAAAGAAACACCTAAAGACAGACAATTTAGACACCTAAATTGACAGAACTTTCAGCTTTATTTGGAACAGACCAGAGGGAGGAACTGAAATATGAACACCTATTTCCCACTCTTTTAAGTGTTTTAATATAGTCTATCCTTAACTCAACAGTCCCTTCCATTTCAGTGTGTGTAGACATTTGTGTGTGTGTGGGGTTAGGTTAGGACCAAATGTGCCCACTAGTTAACACTGAAAACTCACTGTTGGGAGCAGCGAATGGTCCAGGTGAGGACAACGTCTTAATAAACATAATTAATAATGTTTTGATGAATACGTAAAACTGCATATCATAACTAAAAATGTCAATTCAGACAGACTTCTCTCTCTCAGATCATTTAATCCTCTTAAACCCTGCACCTTTCTTACAATTGACGGTGTGGGATGAGGTTCTGATGGGGATTTTCAATGAAGGACATTAGGTCTTGATTTTAAGCATAAGTTCACATTTTCTCTTGCGCTGATGATATGACAGACTTTCAGCTTTTAAAGGTAAGGTGTCATTAAAGGATATGCTGGCCAGACAGAACCATCTTCAACAAACAACCTGGAGGTTGTGGAAGAATATCCGTCTAGCCAGCTCTGCTTGCCTTATTTAGCTGCAAAAAAAGCCAAATTCACATTACAGGGTTATGCACTTGTCCAAGTTTATCTGGATCCAGGCCATTTAATAGAGAACAAAATTGTCACCGAAATGACAGAACAACATGCCTTCTAACCATCACTACTGCGCTTACTGGCACCCAGTACAAATCTGTTTGGATCCAGTGAGGTCGTAGAGAGTTTAACTGTTCTGAAATAACCTAAGCTGTCCTTGTCATAGTAAAATGAATGTAAGAAACAGGGACGAATCTCATACAAAATCAGAAATAAAAGTGAAAGCAATTCAGGCCTCACCTCCTCAGCTGACATGAACAGGTTATTCAAAAGGAAGGCCAAACCCCAGACTCAAGTTATTAATGATAGATCAATATTAAGGATTGTTTCATGCGAATTCATAATGGGAATAAATACCCAAGAAAGCAATTTTGCTTATCATCGGTGTTGTGCTTAATTGTAATTAAAGGGGATTTCTTGCCTGTGGCGAGGAACTGGTTTTATGAAAGACAGACAGTGTGCATGTTTTTTTTTTGCTCCAGGATAGCTCAGAGCAGGGTTTCTCTCACTGGGGAGTGAGAAATGGAAAACTCAGTGATTACAGAAAGCTTTGAGTGGTGAGAGGAAATCCTGCTGTTGTCCTGAATATCTGCAAGGCTACCTGTGCCACGAGGCCACTAATATTCAGTACCACAGAACTATTTCTCATGCAAGACAGCTCAAATTTATTTTTACTTTCGTCTTTAGGGTCAATTGTATTTGTGTTATCTTAATTATTATCTTAATGAGGAAATAAAGTGAACACAAAGAACTTTGCGTTTTACCAATGTAGACTACATTATAAATGACTCAAAGCTAAATATACACCTACTGTGATATAGTACAGTAGTGCATTGTAAACTTGAACTCACATAATGCTGTACAACTGTACAAGACATGATTTTTAACTTCAAATTCCCTTATTTGTATGACAATGTGTGGTGTGAATGTAAATAATTGCAAAGGACTTTTTGGATAAAACAGAACTCCTTACAAGAGAACACACATTAGCACAATCATCACACGTATAGTTTCTTAACAGAGCAGTGTCTCATTCTGGAATTTTCACTGTTCCTTGTCCAAGATTTTCGCGAAATGGCAATAACCACATTGTTCAAACAGCTCACATCAGGAATATGTCTAAGATTTGGATAGTTTAGCCTAGTTGTGGATCACATTACCCTCTAAGCAGCAGTGTGGACTGTTGGGAGTCACAGAGGCTTGAATGCCTTCTAAACATGGATTCATCTGCTCATTCTCAGTCAACAGATTACACTACATTCATACTGTAAAGTGAATAATATTACAATCACTGTATCTGGGCAGAGGCCACAGTCTTATGTTTTTGTCATGTCAAGTACCAGGCTGACATAAGAATAAAGAGGAAGGTGACGGAAGGATGGACTGTTTTAACACATTATAAACTGTTTATTTGCACATGCAGTCCACATTATTTTAACACTATATCAGACAAGCAAATACATGATGATATATCACAAACTAAAATGGTGCAACTGTTTAGTGAATTGGCCCTTTAGTGTGTGGGATCAGCTCCAAGCCAAACACATGACTCTCAACCTTTCAACACAAAGCAACCAAACAAACCACACATGATAAAGAGAGAACTGAGAACAAATATCAGATTGCTCATTCAGTCCCTGCTTTGCTATTTTTCATTATTCCTCTTTTACTGTCAGAGTATCATAGATCTGTATTCCACCATGGTACCCTTTGCTTGTTTTTCTGTTGTTTGTTTAAAACTGAGTGTTGATAACATCCTGGAAAACTCCTTACAGCAACAACTTCATCTTTCTACCATTTAAAAAAAAAATCTACAGCTGATTTAAAACTAAATCACCCTTATTAGCTTTTTGAGTACACTTTTTGTACATTAGTAGAATCATCATAAAAGTACATCCGAGTGTTATTATTCTCCATTTTTGTTTTGCTACTGACAACAAATAGTCACATCAGAAGGGACATCTATCCAGTCTATCCATGTCATGATAAACAAAGACATGATATAGGCCAATAACAACACTAGCTATCCAATGAGGCAGCAATTTCTTGCCAGAGTTAATGTTTTAGGGATAATAAATTGCATGGTTGGTTTATGAACGGCAAACTGAGCTGTTAAAAATGATCAATGCAGGGGTTTTCAAAGGGGCGCTCTTCATGAATAATTAATAATTATAAATTCAAGACTATAAAATGTCATGAAAATAAATATGTAAAAAAGTACTTCCTTCGGCAAACTGATAAGTTGAGGATGAATATTAATCATAGCTTTGGCCCTTGGTCCACTGAGAAATTTGAATAAGGTGGTACCATGTAAATGGTAATTCTCTCTAATCTCCCTTGATCAGACCCATGATTTACATGCCAATTCAACCTTTTAATCAATAATCTGATTCACTAAGCCTCTTACATAGCTCATATTAACCTCCTCAAATGGACCTTATTGGCTAATTATTGTTCCAAGTGCCATCTTAGTGGTGAAATCCAGCAGGCTTTCCTCTCAGCTGGTGGTTTTGCATGCGCTGAAAGACTTTGCTTCACGAAAGGATTATAAAGGACACGTGGCACGAAAATATTTCTAATGGCATGCTGGCTGAGCTATTGCATGTTAAACTGTTGTGATACAAGAGCAATGCATCTACTTATGCATGCCCCTCTGTTGACAACTGCATCATAAAACAGTTGGCTCCCTGTCACAAAACCAATTATTCAATGACGACTTTTCTGGGAAAATACAACACGTAGTGGGCAACAATAAGTTCAGCATAGAGGCAAAGTCAAATAGAATCCACTTCACAACAAAAGCTCTTTGAGCCTTGTTGTTTGTCCAGTTCATTGCGCCGTGAGTAGGCCTGACCCTTCTCTCCCACAGATAGACTCTGTGTAATCTATAAAGCTATTGAGCTCTGACTTTGAAACTCTTTTTTTTTCTTTTTCTACTGTTCTCACAGCACTCAACTGTAACAGCCTGAAGAGAGAAACACAAGAGGCTAAGATTTCACCAACAAGCTTGGAAAACTCCTGAGTAACAGCATCCTAATTCAAACCAGTAGGGCTAAAGCACTTAGACTAAAAAACATGATACAACTCAAATTCCTGTCCAAAAAAAGTAACCAATACTAAACACTGCTATCGGCCCACCATATTGCAATGAAATGTCAAAACCTTTGCTACTCAAGTGCATTAGTTGTATTAATACGGTAACTATAATTCATTTGTGGGTAAACAAGACTCACCTGCAGTTCACACCAGGCAACTTCCACCCAGGTTTCTGTGTCCAGGCCTTTGTAAACAGTTTTGAACGCTCCTCTGCCAAGCTCAATGTCAAATTTTAGAAAGCGGCCACTGGGCGAAGTGGCAACAGCCTTCATCTCAGCCTCTTCTTCCTGTTCTCTATCTCTTTCCTTCCCCTTTAAAGTGGGCACAGAAAGGCCAGTCTTATCAGAATCCTGTGTGCCATCCTCACCCAAGGCAGCAGAGGCACTGGCGGGTAACTGTTGGGCTCCGCTGGTGAAAACAGAGTCGGAGGCACAAAACTCGAGGTGAGGGGCGCTGTGAGGGGCATCGGGGGTTCCTTCCACCTCATCATCATCCTCTTCCCATATCTCCACGCTCTTTCGGAAAAAACGCTTGTTCTCGCGTTTCCTGCACGGTTCGTGGGCTGCTGGGGAGGAGGGCATGAAGAAGGTCAGAGGTCTGACCGGTGCATCCATTTCTTTACCGTCCTCCACTCCACCTCCTCCTCCTCCTGCGCACCACGCTCTCTTTTCCTGGGTCTGGGAGGAGGGTAAGTCAGACGGTGTGCTGTGCATCCTCTCTCTCTCACGGGCGGCCCTGTTCCCCTGGTCATTCTCCTCCTCCCTCTCTCCATCAGGTTTCTCTCCAGAGGATTCCTCCGTGGCAGTGGGCTCTCCTGGGTCCGTAGCCATGGCGATTGACCTTTCCCACTCCTCCTCCGCCGCCGCCCCCTCCTGCACTCTGGCTCTCTGTCAGTCCCCGTCTCTCTCACTCAGTGATCACCCTCTCACCCTCTTATGAAGTTTCTCAGTAGTCCTTCCAGTCTTGCCAGCTGTCAGCGACAAGAATTACTCACCTTTTTCTGCAGCTCTTATCTTCCACGTTCCCTTGAGTTCACAGGAGTATCAGAGGGTGCTTGTTTTGTTAGTATATCCGAGCAGGTTAATTCAGTTTTTGATGTATACTTTCCTTATCTCCATTTCCTACATAGAGTTTCTTCTGGCTGGCTCAGGTGACTGATTCTAAATGACCTTCATTGAGGGAGGAGGGGGGGGGGGGGGGGTTCAGGTGTATCCTATGGAAGAAAAACACAGAAAATCATTATTGAGTATTTGGCTCAAGTATGAGCATTTACCAACCATCACACAATGTCACAGAAAGGGACACGTTGTGCATTATATCATACACTACAGATTTTATATCTTATTTTATTTCAAAGTCTCTATATTTGATTTCGCGAATAAGGATGCCATAAGAACTGATACTTCGGTAACAAGTCTGTTACAACATTTTAAAATCCTGCCAGTACTTGTTTTTCTACAGTAGCGCAAGTACCGATGGTACCGAAGGTAGAGAGGCTGCAATTCTTCTGGAACTGATGTGGGAAGCACACACGCCAAGAAGTGTTTCAGTCGGTCCTCAAAGGGTTAAGAAGAAAAACAGCTACAAGTACACGGAATAACTACATGTGGAAGATGGTGGCGAGTTCAGCGCCGCCCCGACTCATTGGCAAGAAAGGTGCTAAGAGTCGAATATGGAATATGGCATTCCAGGCATATGACCACAGCATTATTATTGATGTTCTTTAGCCAGCAGTGATGTTCTTTAGCCATGCAAACAGTGCCATGCATTTCAAATCAATGGAGGTAACACCTCATATTTGGCAAAGCAGCTAAATGAAAGGCACCCTGATCTTTTTAAAGAATTCAAGTGGAGTTTTAAGTAATATTAACATCATATACACACCGTCAAACCTCTGATCTTTAGCCTGAAACAGGGTTATCATTGTGTTTGAGGCAGCTGGCATTGTTGCAGGAAAACCAGCTAACGTTATGCACCATTCAATGTTTGCGTTAGCCAGTTTTTTGTTAGTGATGCTAACACAATGCTATGTTATAAACTCCTTTGTTAAAATCTCCTTGTGGGTACATACATACCATTTTCAGCAGTCATTCTACAGTGTCACAGGATTCCTCAGAAATCATTCTAATATGCTGATTCGCTGCTCAAGAAACATTTCTCATCATCAATTTTGAAAACAGTTGTGCTGCTTAATATTTGTGTGTAAACCGGTTTTTTTTTCCCAGGATTTTTATGAATAGAAAGTTAAAAAAACAGAATTTATTTTAAATAGAAATATTCTGTAACACTATAAATGTCTTTGTTCCTTTTGATCAATTAAATGCTTTATTTAAAACAAACAAAAACAAATCTTACTGCCCTCAAACTTTTTAACGGTAATGTTATATTGTATTTTTTTTTTTCAATACAAAAGGATGTTTTTAAAATAGCTTCTTAAGCAAAGTTTTTTCATCAAAAACCTTGATCACAAACTGCAGTGGAAATGCTCAATTTAACAAGCTTAGTTCTAAAAGCATACATAAACTTACTAAAGCATTAGGCTAAATAATATAAAAATATTTTCATATTTAATTTTTGGTACAATTAAGACCAGGGACATACGTCATTACAAGAGAGTAGGACTGTGTATAGTCTGTAGCACTGGGCCTGCATTTCACAGCAACACCTGTGGCTATTGTGTCTGTTCACAAACTGTCACTAAAAACTATTCAAATGTGCATAATTGCCAAGGGCACTTAGAATAACTTGTGTGAATGAATAAATCCATTAAAATGATTAGTAGTCCAGCTATATTCTAAACAAGAGCCCTCAAACAATGAGGAAAGTAAATGAGTAATCCAGTTATTAATTAAGATGTCTAGAATCATGAGGGGTACCTGGTGCATAAGCATAACAAATCTAAAAAGTGCCAACAAATATTAGCCATTAAAAAAAAAAAACTAAAGGGTGATTGTGATTGATTAATAATGAATGATGGCATAAAGGACCTTTAGGGTTAAATAATTCAGAGGCAGAGCAGATACAGTATGAACATGAGTGACCATCGCTAAGGGACCATATGCAGTAAAACCATATTAATTGTAGTCAGCAGTATTGGTCCACATGGGGAGCATTACAGCTTCTCATGTTTACAGTAAGTGAATTTTCATTGTTCCTCTAGTAGTGTTCTCCGGGTGCATTCATACAGAGCAACACCTGACACTGTCTCTCACAAGATTCAATGATCTTTGTGACCCATTAAACCAACCAAATAGGCTGTTCCCAGAGTGCTGTATCAAAGCACCTCAGTGGGAAGTCTGTGGGAAGGAAAAAGTGTGGCAAAAAACGCTGCACAACGAGAAGAGGTGACCGGACCCTGAGGAAGATTGTGGAGAAGGACCGATTCCAGACATTGGGGGACATGCGGAAGCAGTGGACTGAGTCTGGAGTAGAAACATCCAGAGGCACCGTGCACAGGCATGTGCAGGAAATGGGCTACAGGTGCCGCATTCCCCAGGTCAAGCCACTTTTGAACCAGAAACAGTGGCAGAAGCGCCTGACCCTGGCTACAGAGAAGCAGCACTGGACTGTTGCTCAGTGGTCCAAAGTACTTTTTTCGGATGAAAGCAAATTATGCATGTCATTAGGAAATCAAGGTGCCAGAGTCTGGAGGAAGACTGGGGAGAAGGAAATGCCAAAATGCCTGAAGTCCAGTGTCAAGTACCCACAGTCAGTGATGGTCTGGGTGCCATTTCAGCTGCTGGTGTTGGTCCACTGTGTTTTATCAAGGGGAGGGTCAATGCAGCTAGCTATCAGGAGATTTTGTGGCACTTCATGCTTCCACCTGCTGAAAAGCTTTATGGAGATGATTTCATTTTTCAGCACGACCTGGCACCTGCTCACAGTGGCAAAACCACTGGTAAATGGTTTACTGACCATGGTATTACTGTGCTCAATTGGCCTGCCAACTCTCCTGACCTGAACCCCATAGAGAATCTGTGGGATATTGTGAAGAGAGAGTTGAGAGACGCAAGACCCAACACTCTGGATGAGCTTAAGGCCGCTATCGAAGCATCCTGGGCCTCCGTAACACCTCAGCAGTGCCACAGGCTGATTGCCTCCATGCCACGCCGCATTGAAGCAGTCATTTCTGCAAAAGGATTCCCGACCAAGTATTGAGTGCATAACTGAAAATAATTATTTGAAGGTTGACTTCTTTTGTATTAAAAACACTTCTTTTATTGGTCGGATGAAATATGCTAATTTTTTGAGATAGGAATTTTGGGTTTTCATGAGCTGTATGCCAAAATCATCAGTATTAAAACAATAAAAGACCTGAAATATTTCAGTTGGTGTGCAATGAATCTAAAATATATGAAAGTTTAATTTTTATCATTACATTATGGAAAATAATGAACTTTATCACAATATGCTAATTTTTTTAGAAGGACCTGTATATTCAGCTCTCCTCTTGTCATGCTCATCTGTCTTTTGGCAGGCCACATCCATCAGGTTAGATTGCTACAGGCAACATGCTAATGGTAACATGACTAATTTTTTGTTTCATTTTTATTTTCTGAGAGAAAGCAAGGAGCATTTTTTTCCACCTCTGAATCAAAGACATCGTTAAAATAGTCCAAGTGACTACAGTGGCATCACACACATGACCAGCGTTGGCCAATAGTGAGCCTACGTGTGACGTACAACACAGAAGCACTGCGCTGTTACACAATGTGAACTCGAGGCCCACAGAGAAGGAAATGAATAGTAGGGCTGTGTTGAAAAAATCGATTCACCAATTCTGAATCGATTTTCATATCAATTTCTAAAGATCGATCCATAACTCAGAGGATCGATTTAATAATAGGTCTACATCTTCCCCGTGAACTTTAACTTGACGCGTCATTGAATTCACACAAACGCGTGAGTTGTAGGCCTGTCGCGATTGAGCGAAAATGAGCTTGATCATTTTCCCGGCCACGATAATTCCCATTTGCATGCTTGTTTGTTTTCCTCGTCTCTCTCTCTCTACCAAAGACACTGCATGGCAACTCTCGGTTCCTTAGGAACGACTAAAAGGACTTTGACGTTATCCACGCTGTATCATCAAAACAATACTGTCAAAAAGGGTAAATGTTTAACGACATAAAAAGCGCCCCCCAAAGCGCCCGTTAAGCCGAAAAACGCCCAAAACTCAACGGATTCAGCGAGCACCGAGCTCGTTGGAACCATCTAGTCGATCTGAAAAGAACGATATAAGTTTCAGAATTTTTGGTGGTGTTTTCACGGAGATATTAGCTGAAACCCATCGGAAGCGTGTCAACCATATTCAGCACGAATACATTTTTTATTGTAAGTTATATGTCCCTCTAGTGGACAGAACGTGTCACAACAACCACATGCTATAGTGGCATTGGCGATCCATAAGCCTGTGTAATGTCGTAAATATTAATAATAGGATGAATTTGAGCATTTAATATTCGAATATTAAGTAAAATAAAGAATGGAATTCAAATAGTATTAGAGGAAGATTGACAGCGCAAGTCAATCACTATTGTCTGAGCCTGAGCCTAATGTTTAATATTTTTTGAAGTGCAATTTTGTTTACATCCATTTTATTTATTGTTTTTGGTATTTATTCAAGTGCATTTTTTGTTAACAGAGACTGAGAGTCCATTGCTTTTATTGTTTTTGGTTGTTTTGTTCAGTTATTGTGGATATTTAAAATGTTTTTCATTTTCAGTGTTAAATAGTCTTTAGAAATCAAAAGTTTATTGATCTTTGAAAAGGTGTCTGCATTATTATGCCATTATCATTATTTTAGATGAAAATGGTCTCAGAACGACAATATTATCGTTTATTACAATAATTTCTTGGACAATTTGTTGTCCAGCCAAATTTGTTATCGTGACAGGCCTAGCGAGGTGGAAGGACATTAAAACAACGAACATGGGGGTCAGTAACGTTAAGCAAGCGGTTGCTTTGAAAACTCCAGAGATGCTCAAAGCTGCAATCTACTAACATTTCGGGTTCAAAACAAGCAATGCATAGAACGAGCTTGACAAAAGCAAAGCAATTTGCAAAGCCTGCCAAATGGAGGTGAAGTATTGTGGAAATACTACTAATCTCAAGAACCACATGATGCGACATCAAGACATCATAACCAAGCCCGCCACTGGACCGCAACAGATGACACTGAAACAAACTCTACAACTGCCAACTACTTCTGCACGCTCTGTCAAAATAACAGAGGCGATTGCGGGCTTCATTTGCAAAAATATGCGCCCGTATTCTGTTGTTGAGAACGTGGGATTCAGGCAGCTAATGGAGGTAATGGAACCAAATTATGTCATTGTGTCTCGCAAATGTCTGTCTGAAGAAGTGATCCCCAACATGTACCAGACAGTAAAAGATGTTGTAATGTGTAAGCTTAAGACCGCAGAGAGGGTGGGCATTACATTCTAAATGTTGATCATTAAAATTAAAAATGAAAGTGCATTTGTAACTGAACTGTAGGAGCTTTTTGGAAAATTCTTAATGTCATTTTTAATTATACATCAGGTTCGCGTCTAAATAATCGGTCTACTGCTGCTGATATACCTCTGCGTCCTCTGTCGTCTACACCAGTGCAAGTTTGTGAAAGCAGTTCTATCAACACTCTGGAAGGGGGATTGTTCTTCTTTACAACCATCAATACTCCATTAATTTGCAGTTGAATGTCTATAATAATAGTATCAATATGTTGCATAACTACAGTTCTGTAATTCAGGTAACAGCTGGAAAAAAATGCTTTTTTCAAAAAAAAAAAAAAAAGTTATCTAAATCTCGAAGATCGGATCAGATCAGATCGAATAATGATAATCGATTCAAGATCTTGAGAATCGGAATCGAATCTTGAAATTTGAATCGAAACCCAGCCCTAATGAATAGTTGAATAAAGTCGTTATTTTTGTTTTTTTGTGCACAAAAATTATTCTCGTCACTTGATAAACTTAAGATTGAGCCACTGTAGTTACTTGGAGTATTTTAACAATGTCTTTAATAACTTTTCTGGGCCGGCAAGTTTCAATCCCATAGAAGCCTATGGAGGAGTGATCCAGATCTCAGATTTAATCAAAAATATTTGTGTTCCGAAGATGAACAAAAGTCTTACGGGGTTGGAACAACATGAGGGTGAGTAATTACTGACAGAATTTCCATTCTTGGGTGAACTATTTCTTTAAGCAACTGACTTGTTGCCTCGCTGTCCTTTCAGGCAATGACTTTGCAGGCAGCATTTGCGCATGAAGGTACCTCACAAAACCCATTTCGGACAGACTTCTGAGACAGCATAGTGGTTTAATAATCAACAGAGCTTCATAATCAACAGTGATAACGAAACGAATAATTAATTACTGCAAACATTTCTTGCAAGAAAAAACATTTACCCACAAACTGACCACCAACCGCAACTTTCAGACACCATATTTATTTCTTGTTCAACTGTCACGGAATGGAACGCACAGGATTGTGGGATATCACAGGCGAAGGATACATCTATGCTGCCTTCAAAAATTGATCAGATGAAGGCCTAGCAGGAGAGAAGAAGTTGCACGATCATTGGATTCGAACATGCCTTGTTGCCTTAAAAGTAGCTTAATTCTGTTTATGAAAGAACAATCACTGAAAGCTCTCTTTACGTTTTGTTTTTGTGCTTATAGATTTCATGAGGAAAGTATCTTGAATTGCAGGTTTAGCAGGCAACTCTGGTTTATTGAAAAAACATCTGCAGATAAGATTAAAGTAAAATCTCAGTCTGTCCCTCTCCCCCCCACACACATATGTGAACTTAAAAAATACAAAGGGATAGCACACGAGGTGTAAGCAAGCAGGCTAGTTCACATTAGATTAGTTGTACTAGTTGATTTCAGCAACTCCATAAACTGGCTGCATTCTTAAAATGATCATGACATGAATGGCATGTCAGGAAATAGCTGAAAAGTCTTTTAGAATTTGTTTTTTTATCTGTGATGGTTATGATTCATTTGATTAACAAAAAGTCTCGGATTACATCGCAACAACAACAACCCATGAGAGAAGGAAGTGCTGCTCTAAACACAAGCTTATTTGCCTGTGTCCTCAGGGCAAGGAGTTCCCATAAAAAACACATTACGGACAGAACGTAACAAATGTACATCAAACACATCACTTACACTCTCTCACTCCCTTCCCAAACTCATTTCTGACACAGAGGATTCGGATCATGTCACATTCAGATATTCCTTCATTGCATCTATGGCGTATTCCCACAGCAGAATATAGTTGTCAGTACTGTTTAAGAGAGTTAAATACTGTTAAGTACATTTGATTTTCTCAAAAGTACCAACCGAGTGGAAATTAAAGTTTTGTTTACTGAAACTTTGGGGGGGGGGGGGGGGGGGGATTAATACTGGCAAGGATTCTCAAGCATTTTATAGGATAAAATGTGAGTATATGTTAAATATATTTTTTTACATGTATGAAAATGTTTTACAAATAACATTCAATATTTAAAAGTATAGCATAGATGTTATGGTAGTAAATTTCAGCATCATTACTTCATACATATGAATACAACACAGTCTTCAATGTCAAACGATCCTTCAGAAATCATTCTTAAAGCCCCTTTCACACAGCGCGTTAATCCCGGGAAATTGCTGTAAAATTGCTAGAGTGCCTTCTGTGCAATGCAAACACGTCCCGGGATTGATGCCGGGATCGATGCTGGGATGGGGACCTAGTAACATTGCCGGGATCAGTCCCGGAACGGGCCCTGTGTAAACAAAAGCCAGGACCAATACTGTAAGGGGTGTCATGCCATCACACGTGCCTTTCTACAACATATGCAACAGCATATGGGGAACGAGCAACTCGGCAAACCCAGTGGCGCTACTGGGGAGTATGGACTTGTCTTTGTGTAGAAATGACAAAGGCCTCGTTTACACTGCAGGTCTTAATGCACAATTCTGATTTGTTGCCTATATGCGATTTTTTTGACTGTCCGCTAACACGTTCTTTCAATTGTGACCCATATCCGATTCATGTGGTTACACTTGCCATAGATGTGAAACATTGCGCATGCTTAAAGGGGGTTCTTGCACAGATGGACACGCAATATGCTTGATGCTAGCTCTGCGATATATGCAAAGTTCGCTAAACATCACCATAATTCTGAGGCGGAGTAAAGGGGGCATCATTGAGCCTGCGCATACGCTTCAGTTATTGTGTGCGAGAGAGATCTCAGGACTGGTGGGAACACACAACACGATCTCTTGAAACTGCGCATCTATAGCACGAATTGAATTTCTCGTACGCACTGATTCGCACTGTAAACACCTTGGGTAGGAGTGCGAGTGTATTACACACCATAAAGTCCATATGATTGTCCATATGATATGAAACAGATCTCGAAATATCCGAATGCATGCGTTTTTTTCCTGTTTACAAGGTCATAGAACTAGGGCTGTTTTAGACTAAGGATTTTCATAGTCGAATCTGATTCGTTAGATTTTGCAGTAGTCGACTGATAGTCAAACCTTTTTTTTTTTTTAAGATAGCAGCTAGATTTTTTCCATTTCAAACAAGAGCTAAAAAAAAACTAAAAGAAAAACATGGTGTGTAACAAATACCTTTTATTCATTTAAAGCCAGATGAACAAAACCAGAGCTGCCAACTCACGCATTGGCCGTGGGACACCCGCATTTGATTAATTTCACACGCTCACACGCCACCCCCCCGATTTCTCACTCTGAAATGACAATCCTATGCCGCAAATGAGTTAAAATCTCCCGCAATCTAGAGCGAGCGCACATGCGAGACGGAGAAACCGCGTGGCGCGCGCACTGCATAGAGGGAAAGCGAGCGAGAGCCCCTGAGAACGCCATCTCATCTCATGAAAGAAGCTGCTGACACAACTTGCACTTAACTTTCTTTGGGTCATCTTTAACCTTCTCAAAATACTCCCACACTTTTGATGATTTTTTAGAAGCCATTGTGAGCCAATAAATCCGTAAATGCTAACAAATGCGGTCCGGACGTTACAGGCCTGTACTGTGCTGCTGCTCATTGGTTACATAACACTTCCCTACTATATGAGGTTCATAGTCGAATCAGACCTTTCCGAATAGAATCGTCGAATCCTCGACTATTAGAAGTCAGCCCTACATAGAACACATCCCATCTGTCACATATGAGCAAAAGATTGGAACTGGGTCACATTTCACTGACAGTGTAAACGAGGCCAAAGAGGAGTTATCAGCAGAACTGACATCTGACAGGAGTTATCAGGAGAATCATTGTTGAACACTGTTGATATTTGAAATCAACCTCAACAAACACGACCCTCCCTTCATTGCTCCACCCCAAATGCATGAACACACAATGCAATTGTGGATGTGTCTGTATCATAGCAAAATCGAAGCAAAATAAAGCTTCACGAAAAATAAAGAGAAGATGATGACCGACCAACAAGGAAGAACAAAAAAGTAGTGAGTATTTTTGCTGTTGCGGCCAGGGAGCAATTGGGGTTTAGGTGCCTTGCTCAAGGTAAATGGACTGCATTTATATAACGCTTTCAACTGACCCATGGCCACAAAAGTGCTTTACAAATTGCCTCTCATTCACTCATTCATACACCGACAGCAGTGTCAGCCATGCAAGGCACCATCCAGCTTGTCGGGAGCAGCTGGGGTTAGGTGTCTTGATCATGGACACCCCGACACTTGGTCAGGTGGAACCAGGGATGGAACCACCAGCCTTTCGGTTTGTAGACAACCTACATAAACCACTGAGCCACTGCCGCCACCTCCGCCAGTCAAGGGCACCTCAGTTGTGGGTAATGAGAGTGGAAGAGAGCGCTGTTCATTCACTCCCCCACCAATATTACTGAGATTCGAATCCACGACCTTCGTGTAACAAGTCCGACTCTCTAACCATTAGACCACAACTGCCCAGTATATACATCCAGAGTGTTTACGCCCCCTACTGCTGATTGGCTATAAGTGTGTTGTGACGATCGGTCTGATCCACTTTCAAAAGTGTTTTTCAGAAATCGCTTACTGCACCTTTAAGGCTGCATTGATTCTGCACTTAATTTACACAGAAGCCAAGCACAACCAGAACCGCTTCTGTCACTAGGGTCTGAGGTGGATCAGTGCTGCATATTTTAGCTTTTATTGAGCATAGCATACATGCAGAACACATTTGGAGGCAGAACCTCAGAGTAGCCTAAACTTGCCAGTGTAATTTAGCATACAATGCTTTGGGGAAAATCAGAATATGACAAGCCCAGTCAACTCTGAGGATGTTTTGTTTGGTATATCAGCTCTGTTATTCTACATTCTCATCTGTCAGTGGAGCATGTGGGACTAATCATGACATACGGTGTTCAACCTCACCCAGATGTATCGCTAATTTGAATATGCGTGCCTGTGATTTAATCCTCTTTGAAATGTGCAAACGCTTTCTCTAGGTGGGTTTAAAAAGTCTGAAAGGCTTTTAAAGTGCATCAACTGCAGCTCACATTGGACAGAATCTTCTTAAATGTCTCTTAAAATCACTTTATCATGCCATATCTGAGCTCTTCCTCAACAAAGATAGAGCTAATCAGTGCACTCTGTTGTTAAAACAAACACACACACGCCATGTTGTTCGCTCGCACAGTGCTCTGAAACTCCAAACACAACAGGCACTACACAAAAATCGAGCTCTCTCTGCCTCTCCCAGTTTTTTCATTGCTCTCTTCACTGGCATACACACATTAATCCCCTGGAACTGAGCAGGCTCTGCTGATTTACTGAGGCAGACAAAGAGGGAGCCAGGGAACGTAGCGTGTGTGTATCTGTGTATGTGTTTCGGGAGGGGGCAGACAGAAAGGTTTGGGGGGTTGAGCTATGATGAAGCTAGATGAAAAAGGGGGGGGGGGGGGAAGGATTGTGGGTAGGAAGAGAGGACATCAAGTTTTTAGACAGCCAGTCGAGGGGGAGTCAGATAAGGGGGGTTGGGTTGAAATGGGTGGGAAAAATGTGTGTGAATGAGAACAAGGGAGGGATATAAAGGAAGGGGGGGGGAGTCACACACACACACGCACACACACACACACACACACAGACACACACGCACGCGCACACACACACACGCACGCACACAAAGAGTTGGGGAGATTTTCCCGTGATAAAATATGTGCTAGTTTGAGTGTGAGTGACAGCAGTGACAATAGACAAAATTCCACCACAAGAAAACCAACTGAAGTTTGGGCATGTGGGAGTTGAAGAGGTGGAGCAGAATATAAGTATGATGATATCAGCCAATGCAATAAATAAAATTGAATGGAATAAGTGTCAGCTATGCTTCAATTGTAAATAAATTGTGCAAAGAAGTAGAGCCTTTCTGTGTTGACAATATACAGACGTAATCATAACTTCACTTCAGTTTTTCTGCCTCCTAAAGCAGAGGTTACCAACCAGGGAGCTGGGGCCCACTAGGGGTTTCAGCAAACTTCCAGGGGGGCTCCAATAATAGAATTATTCAAATTTAGTTATATTAACACAATCTTAATTAAAATACTATATATATAGTTTTGTTGGAAGTCTCCCTCCACAAGACAGAGGTGTCACCCAGAGCCACATCTGACACGGGCGAGACTTCAACAAAATCCAGCGACGGCGACAAAGTGTGTCTGTTGCATAAAAAGCCACACCCTCTCCGTAAGTGGCGGGCATTCAGAGAGAAGCCCATTGACGAGCGCAAAACACTCCTCAAAGAAAACAATGTGTGCTTTAAATGTCTTTCTTCCTGGTCTCACATAGAAAAGCATTGCAAGCTCAAAGTCCAGTGTTTTGAATGTAAGAGCGACAGGCACAACACAGCGCTTGACCCTGGACCCACACCTTGGCAGCAGGAGGCTGGCCCTTCTTCTGAGCATTGCGGGGAAAAGGATGAAGCTTCACCGCAGTCTCAGGTCACCAACAAATGCACAAAGGTCTGCGGAGGAACTCACAGATCGCTCCTGCTCGAAAACATGCCTGGTCAAAGTGTTACCAGCCAGCCACAGAGAAAAAGCTGTGAAACTGTATGCAATCATGGACGAGCAGAGCAACAGGTAACTGGTTCGCTCACAGTTCTTCAACATGTCCAAGCGTTCCTTACACACTGAGAACATGTGCTGGTGTGAAGCAATCAGCAGGCAGAAGGGCCAGTGGCTATGAAGTAGTCCAGAGATTCAATTCGTGTTCCGTTGCCAAGCTCCCTTCATTCAAGATACAACGTTCATGGAGATAATGGATGAAGGACTACAAAAAGACTCAAACAACAGTTGGGTGGCACCATTACCCTTCAAGAGCCCACACCCACGGCTCCCTGACAACAGGCAACAGGCGCTGAGGGGTTTCATGTCTCTCAAGCGTAACTTTGAGAAGAAGCCTGAGATGAGAGACCACTTTCTAGACTTCATGGGCAACATGTTTCGAAACGGCCATGCAGAGATAGCCCCTCTCAGCCCGGATGAAGAAAAGTGGTACTTACCAACGTTCATCTGACACGTTGGGTGTATCATCTGAAGAAACCAAAGAAAATCCGAGTGGTATCCGATTCCAGTGCCCAATATGACGGCGTATCACTCAACAACGTGCTGTTAACGGGACCTTAACGGGACCTGACCTGAATAACACACTACTGGGAGTGCTGATTGGATTCAGAAGAGAGGCCATCGCCTTCACAGCCGACATAGAACAGATGTTCTATTGCTTCCTGGTAAGAGAAAAAGACCGTGACTTCTTACGTTTTCTCTGGTTCTAGAACAATGACCTCTCCAAAGCCATCGTGGATTATCGCATGAACGTTCACGTCTTCGGCAATAGCCCTTCACCTGCGGTGGCTATTCATGGTCAACACAAGTCTGTTCAAGGCAACGAGTTCCACGTCGACCCAGATGTGCAGCAATTTGTGTTGCATGACTTCTCTGCTGATGATGGGCTGAAGTCCCTGCCAACAGTTCAAGCTGCTATCAGCCTGTTAAAAAGGACACAGGATGTGCTCTCCAAGTCGATTCTGAGACTTCACAAGATTGCAGCCAACAACTAAAAGGTCATGGACGCCTTTCTATCCAATGACCACGCGAGTGACCTCAAAGACCTGGACTTCGACGCAGTGCAGCCTCTGGCTTGACTGGAATCTCAAGACAGACGGTTTCCTTTTTAATGTCTCCAGTGAGACCAAGTCCTACACCCGGCGGGGTGTCTTGTCCACTATCAATAGCCTCTACGACCCACTTGGATTTGTTGCACCCGTCACTGTCCAAGGCAAGGATATTCTGAGAGAGCTCACAGCGAAGAACGGTGACTGGGACGTGCCCCTACCTCCAGCCATGGAAGATGCCAGGACGTCATGGACAGCCTTTCTGTCCGAGCTCGCTGAGCTTTCCATCCCAAAGCACTACACAGAAGCCTCACCGTTAGCAGCCGTAAGAAGAGAACTGTGTGTGTTCTGTGATGCGTCAGTCAAAGCTATGGGCGGTGTGTGCTACCTGAAAGTGACAGACAGCAATGGCAACAACCAGATTGGATTTGTAATGGGCAAAGCCAAGCTGGCCCCCCACCCTGAACACACAGTGCCAAGACTTGAACTCTGCGCAGCAGTGCTTACTGTTGAGTTAGCAGACCTGGTCTCAGCAGAACTAGACCTACAGCTTGATGTTGTCTGCTGGCCAACTGAAACACACCAACTGGCTGAGTGGGACCAAATTTCTCTCAAAGCCAGAGCCCAGCATTTCTGAGAGCACTTATGACCTTGTTGATCCGAACACAGACTCAGACATCCGCCCCCTGGTGTCTGCCTTGAACACTACAGCCTCGAACAAGCAATTGGTTTTGCAACGCTTCGCTGAGTTCTCTACCTGGAAGTCATTAACTCGTGCAGTCACTCACCTCGTTCACATAGCCTGTTATTTCAAGACAGCTCACAGAGAGAACAGAGCATGCAAGGGTTAAGTAACGTTACTGCAAAGCTGTATAACAGAAACAGAACCAGACTGAAACAGAGAGGGATGCCAAAAACAAGCCCTCTCAGAAATCTGGACCCGTTCATTGACACACACGGCCTTCTCAGAGTTGGAGGCCATCTTCATCATTCAAGTCTCGATCAGAGTGAAAAGACTCCCCTGATTATTCCTGGCCAGCATTACATCGCCACTTTGCTCATCAGACACCACCAAGAGCAAATCCATAATCAAGGCCGTCACTTTACAGAGGGGGCGGTCCGTTCTGCTGGCCTTTGGATAATCGGAGGGAAGAAAAGAGTAAGCAGCATCATCCACCAATGCATAACATGCAGAAGGCTCAGAGCTCCACTCAGCCTCCAGAAAATGGCTAACCTGCCAGCAGATCTTCTTTCAACAGAAGATGTTCTCCAGCGTGGGTCTTGATGTGTTCTCCTCACGCAAGACCAGAGGTGGCTTCTCTCAAAGTAAAAGATGTGCAGTGATCTTTACATGTATGAGCATAAGAGCTGTGCACATTGAAGTCATAGAATCCCTCGACAGCTCTAGCTTCATCAACGCGCTACGGCGATTCCTTTCAATGCGTGGGCCGGTCAAGTACATCCGTTCCGACCACGGCACAAACTACTTTGACGCCTGTAAGGAATTGAAGATAGCCTCAAACATTGACAGCACTGCCGTAAAGACTTTTGTCTTGTGTCTTGCGTAGCATCGTTGGTATGTATACCTTGTTTTGTGAGATTGTCTGCAGTTATCCATTATTTTTGTCAATCATTTAAGTTTGTAGAGTGTAATCTGAGGAGATAGTCTGAATGTACAGCTATACATGCTAGCTCTCGCGTGTGTCATTTGTTAATAAATTGCATGTTAAAGGCGATATAATGACCTGAATGTTGTTCACGTGTAATTCTGCTCTTATATTAATGCAAAATGAGTAAAAACGAAATGCAATGGTAATAGTGCAAATTAGCCTTTATTCACGTGGAGTTGAGGTTGAATGAAATTGGCGTTATGCTAGTTTTTCCTTGCTCTTTTGTATTGCAGTTTCACTTTTCTCTGTAACTCCAATAAACCTGTGGAAATAAAAATGTATGTTCAGAGTCTTGGTGTGGGGAAAAAGTTTAGCTGGCCGTCAGGATATTAAGTAGTCATATCGAGGACGGCACACACACACACACACACATATATATATAAACTTTAAACTGACATCATATTTAACGTTTATTTGTTTGTATTACATCAAAGGTACCACTCCCCCCCCCCAAAAAAAAATGTATTTACTTATCTTCATGTCTGCATTCATGTATGTTTTTTTCTTCTTCCGTGTTACACATTAGAAAGAACATCATTTAGAAAATGTCTTGCTGTTTTGTGTGTGTGTGTTTTGCAGAAGAAAGTCATGCAGGTTTGTAACTATATGAGTGAGTAAATGATCAGAATTGTCCTTTTTGGATTTTCAAAACTACTCCTTTTAGATTTAAAGTACGTCAAGAAGTGCAACAACAACAAAAAGTCATTTTAAACTGGAACGTCAGACATTTGCGGTCTGTCTTGGATTACTAGGGTATCTACATAATTTACAGCTTAGTTTGCAACCGAGTTAAGTGCCCATTCAAGCTGAGAAGAAAAGGTCAGTTTGCAGTACAAGAAAGGTCTCGCTATGGTCATATGTTCTTTGTCACATTATTCTGAATGACACTAGAGGCAAAAATCATAAATGTATGATTGGAGATTGTGGATCTGCATTTGCTTTAGGCGCTGATGCAAGTAGGCTGGATAATTTGCTGTCACAATTGATTTCTTTTTAACCAGTCACATCCATACTCATTCCTCAACCACAGTCTACTTCTAGGAAAAAGAGATTGTGTTATGATACACAATGTAAACTCAGAATCTTGCTAAATCTGACAAATTACAAAACTAAGTAAAATAAGTTATGGCCAAGAGGACTCAGCACAGCGTCAAGACAAATGTTCCTAAATTAAATCTGGTGCTTGTAAAATTCAAAGGTGAAAATTACAGCAAGTGACAGCTGGAGTTGAAGGCATAAAGTTTGTCCTCATCCCATTAAGTAACATCAAGAACAAAACAAACACTTTTGTCCAATCTAGGTTAAGCATGTTAAAGTGAGTGAGTGTCACTGTGGTCACAGAAGGTATAGGGTACACAGTGAACCAGAAAAGAGAGATTATAGAGCCTAATACTACCTTCTCTTTGTCCAGTCTATGATATAATCCAGGTGAGAGTTTAATCGAAGCTTGCCATGATGTGGATTACAAATAAGTGGCTACTACTGTGCTTTTGAGGTTTATGACTAAAATAAGCTCTCTGTTGTTTTATCCTTTCATACAATACGGGGCAGATTACCAATGAAGTTGAGGGATTTTTAACATCACTTTTACACTAATCACCTCTTTGTCCCCATCAGCAGAGATTGCACAACACAAAGCTGCATACAAGTTATGTCAGTATACATGCAGGTCAGTAAGATTTTTATTAAAGCATTCCTTTTACTCAGTAAGGGCACATGAAACTTATCAAAAGGTAAAGACATTACAAAAGAATTTCAAATAAATGCTGTTCCAGACATCCCACCTCTGCCGGAAGTTCCAAGACTCTACCGCATATTATGGTGACCCTTAGACCCTACTAATAAATAAACAAACCTGTGTTAGGAGGTTTACACAAATGAATACAATATAATGTAGTATAATATATATTTGGAGGGATAAACAGATTATAAACAAGGATGAACTCTATTCAAAGAAGCCTGATTTTTTTTTTTAATCATGGTTTCCACAAAAGCATTAAGCAGCACAACTGTTGATAAGTCACTGTTGATACTATTTCACAATTTTAATGTATTTTGATCAAATAAATTCAGCCAGAGTGAGCAAGAGACTGTTTTAAAAAACTTTTTATTGTTAATTCTTACAGACCCCAAACTTTTATGGTTACGGTGCAAATGTACTTTAATGCCAAGGTCTTTAGCTATATAGCAATACATGGCATATGGATAAATTAGGCTAAGTGATGTTTTTTTTGTCTAGATCTATAAAGTCACTCAAAAAATAAATGTAATGTTATACTATTGTATCATTTGTATTATTTCTTACAACATTAAAGCAGTTATGTTTAAAAATATTAATATTTGAAAAACATATGCTAATCAAACCAAAGTTAGGATGGACTAACCAACATGCAGGAAACCATTGTGATGTCATAACATAGTATCATCTCTTCAGACCCAGATTACTGTCTTTCATGGTCATAAATTAAAAAAACACATTTTAACTAGGCTATGTGAAAAGGCAGGCTACATCAGGTCAGGTCAAATGGAGGAACGTTAAGTAAACCCATTTGAAATTTATGATGCCTTTTTTGCACCACTGGAGATGACTCAAAAACAATTTTCAAAGAACGTAGCACTTTAAACTAATTTCCAGTTTTCATAAACTCAGACATTATCTGTCATTGACTCAAAATATTACTACTACAACATTATGCTTAAATTTGAAAAGAAAGATAATGTACTAGACAACCAATACAAAGGGACCATCTATGAGCCACTACGAGCAACAGTGGCCAACGCTTTGAGTTGAAAACACAGCAACAGAGGACATGGCAGCCATAAAAAAAATACACAAGCGTGTGCTTTTAGGTTGTAACGTGCTAAATCAACCACCATCAGTTGTTAAATTGGCAATAAACATAAGTTTATTGAATCTGTTAAGAGCAGAATGACATAATTCAGAAAGATAGAGAGCAAACGCCTGTCTTAGCTGCACATTCAGTCTTCATAACTGTCACTCAGTTAGCAAGTCAAATACGGATAAAGAAAATAAAAGACACAATCAAGATCAGAAACCTATGTGGAACCAGTGAAAAGCAGAGCAAGAAAAAATGGAAACATCTTTATTTTTACCGTTCAGGCGGCAATATTGCTCGTCTCGCCCAATGCCAATATCTATTTCAGCACCACCGCGTTGTGTTAGCATCTGACGTTAAGCTATGTTTGCCTGGGATTTCTATGTCTGAAAGACACACACAGCACCCAAAGATGCATTTTTATTTTACAATTTATATCGGCAAATAGTAGTCCTTTGAATATCAGAAGCTAATGATTATTTAACATAATAGTCAATGGTATACTCACCGGTGTGCTGCATTCTCTGTCGTTATTACAACTGAAACAGGTCGTCGAAAGGTCTCGCTTTCTCCAATGTATCCGTCAAACACTCAACAGCTCGTCATCATCTCGTTGGATATAAGCGTAATTTGTCGTGTAACGTTGCCGGTGTTTATCGTAACTTTACTCCTTTTTAATACGAGCGTTTGGTTCTCTTGTTTGAGCGGCGTCGTTAAATCCTGCAAATCTTCCTGGACACATCATCTGTTAAAAAAAACATATTGTTGTTCTTTTCCGCGAGATTATTAGCACACATTTCCGCCGGTTAATGTGACGTCAACGATTCACAGGTGTATAGCGTGATACATGTCTTTATTTTACATAATTTACAAAGCAACGTCCGTCGCTGTAACGTTCGTGGTGGTTCAATCGAGCACAATCGTTTCTCCCTTTTCGGTTAACGACAGAGACGGGCGCGCGCTTGCTCGCTCGTACCTCGTGCTCCAACTATGCGCGCCGCCGCCTGGCCAAGCGGGACCGCGCATTGTCCCAGTAAGCGTCTCATAAAACAATAAGATTTTGCCATTCTTTTATAATTTATTCACATTTTAATAGGGTTACTTATTGGGATAAAGGGAAAGTCTGCCTTTACTTTAGTTTTGGCTTTTCTATTAATAACCGGATCCAACAATTTCACTTGACAATTCATGTGGCCTTAATAATGAAAATACATCAGTTAATGTAATATACAAGTAATGTAAATCAACATATATTATATAACTGAAGCAGCAAAAGAGTTTATATTTATTAGCGTCATGTTAACTGGAAAACTGTATAAATATACAACACATAAGGCAAATTAAGGTTAATTGGGACACTTTTTTCCGTTTTAGTGACCGATTTATCTAAATGAAAAATAATATCTAAATATATACAAAATATATAAATGTATAGGCCTACTCATGTTTATGCATTGATTGAACAAGGATATCATCCACTATATTGTTACAAGTTCTTTGAAGATGTTACCAAATACTAGTTTTTTTTTTTAAATCAATTGTTTATTTTTCACCAGACTAATAGGCTATTTAATGCAGATTTACAAGTAACTACTTTGGTATAGATGGATTAAAAGGTCGGCTACTAGTACTGATCAACAAGGCGAAGTAATCTAATAAAACTAGTTAATAAGACTGGAATAGACTATCTTTGTCTGAAGTGAATAGTTAATTAATTATTATAATTCTATGGCATAATTCACAGTTTCCCACCAATAACAATTGAATAAACTATTTGGAAAGTGAGTAGCAAAGGAAGTTGCATTCAAAACGATTCAAATCAGGGTTATTGGCAAAATTTACAGACTTTCAACTTTTTGCATTGAACAAATCAAACAAAAGTAATTGAAATAGCTCAACACAAATGTTTCAAGTGGTTTCCCCAAATTCAACTGAAAATGCAACTTTTAATACCTTAAAAATGATTTAACCCCTTCATGGCAAGCATCTTTAGTACTTAACACCCTTTTGCTCCTATGATCTGCAGCAAACAGGTCATACAAACAGCAAACAAACTATTTTAATAAATCCAGATGCAAAGCAGCCACAGAGCGTCACTGTGCACCACAATGCTTAACTTTAGACAGACTTTTCAGCATACGCTTCGTTCCTCTTCCTCTAGAAATTACCGCTGATCCATAGGGCCGAAAAGTTCCAGTTTTGTTTCATCGCTTCACAGAACAGAATCCAAAAACTTTTGTCTTACTTGTATGATATTGTGCAAATTGGAGCCGACTTTTCTTGTACTTTTGGGTCAATAGTGGTGTACGTCTTGGAGTTCTGGCATGGAAACCACCTGCTTTTAGCACGTGCCTTACTGTGCAAGCTGAAACCTCAGTGCCTGTTTCCACCGAGTCTTGCAAGCAGGTCTTTTGCAGTTACACAGGTTTTTCTGAACCTGCCTTCTCAGGAATACAAACTATGCTTCCAACGATGTCTCTAGGAACATTTAGTACCTTCCCTATCTTTTTGTATCCTGTTTCATTATTGTGTAGGGCGATGATATCTTCTCTTAATTTTGTTTTTAACCATTCTTTGGCCATATTTCTAATATGCCATCAAACGTGACACTCAACAAAACTAGCCAGATATTTCATGTGTTCTAGCTCAAGCACACCTGGTGCAACCAATGAAGCCCTTGATTAGTTGCGTCAGGTGTGCTTGAGACAACACCTGTTTTCCAGATTTGTGCTGTTGTGAGAGATTCTATTCAGGGGGTTGAATACTGTTGAGACTGCAGAAGTCAGTATAAATTGCATTTTTAAGTTGAATTTGGAGAAACCACTTGATACATTTGTTGTGTTGAGCTCAATTACTTTCAATTACTTTTGTTTGATTTGTTATAAGTCTGTACATTTTGCCAATAAACCTGGTTTGTAATGGGGGTTGAATAAATGTAATTATTCATTGTTAGAACTGTAATTCTAGTGACTAATTGAATTGATAGGCCTGTACTAGTCATCACTGGAATAAGTGCTAGTATCTAACCTAATGGTCTAGTATGTTTAATACTTTGTTTAATTTATTAGATGAAAAAAATGACAAATATGGCCTACTTAATCACTATTGGATTACTTACTAGTAATAATAATAAAAAAGAACAATAAAGTAAGCTACTAACAAAAATGTACACTAAATAAAAGTACAAAAAAATCAAAAATTAATATATATATATAAACATACATACAGAGATCAAATTGTTGTAAACGGTCATTTTAAGTTTCATTCCCAATTCTTGCTTCTCTTCTGCCATCTAGTGTATATGAGCAGTAATGCCGCTGTCCATGGTGCTTGTTTGCGTGCTTTCAAACACATGATCCTAAGTTTTTGACGCAAGAAAACCACATTCCATTTTAAACAGCTTACAATTAATCTGGTCAAGCACAAAGGGATAAACATCTGTGTGTGTTTATTATTAGATAAGATAAACGTAATCCTCCACAAAAAAAAAAAAAAAACTAAACAAAAAACACTGTTCTATCAAAAACTGAATGATGTTAACAATGTCAAGATTGTTTACAGTGCATTTCATCAGTGCATACTTTCACATAGAACACCTGGAAGAAGATTGGTGCAATTTATGACAAAAGTCTTAAAGTCTTATGACACTTTTCACAAGTATGGATTAGATTAGAAATAGGTCATGTGTATATAATTATCAGTCTTTGAATGTAAATGCAAATGCTATCCTTCAGAGTAACCGCTAGACAGTTTTTATTCAGTCAACTTCACACATTTTAAACTGTATATATAAAATATTTCTAAACATTCTGTTTAAACATATTTTAAAAAATATAATAAAGAACAAAGAAATGAATTCTTCTTTGGTTAATGAAACTATTCTAATTCCACTGGACCAGACAGCTTCTTCCACTACTATGTACACTTCAGATAGTCGTCACATTCTGAATACCGCTCCGTGATTTTTGGGTTTGATGTGTTCCTACAGTTCAAAGTCCCTGTGAGTCCTTAAGTTTCTAATGGAGCGCGGAGAGGAATGCAGCCATCCATCTCCAGTGCCTCAGGCCAGCCTTCATATTTATTATTGCCTTTACTGTTCTTCATTCGCTGAAAGACAGAGAAAAGGAGGTCAAATCCCTGCTTTAAGAATTCTAAACTGTAATTAACCTTTTCAAAATGGTCTCTTATCTAAGCTCCTCTCCCCTTTTCTTATTGTTGTTCACTCAGACAAGCTGTTGGACACTTCCACAAACAGCTCAGTTTGCAGTAAAATTTTCTCAATGTTCTCAAATGTGCTCAAAGTTGCACAAATAGGATATTAAATTGTACGTTGGCTAGAATGAAATTGCAAGGCGTTTTATCGCTTATTTCTGCTTTAAAGAAACAAAGCATTTAAAGTGATTACGACATCAAGCAAGACATTTTAATCCAAAGAGGCTTGCAAATGAGGAATATTAGAAGCAATTTATTATACAAAAGCAAATTTGAGACTAAGCTTGAGAGGAAGTAAACATTTCTGAAAATTAAAGTAAAGAGACCAGAAACGTTTTTTTATACAATTTATTTCTAACAAGTGTCTTCAATTGTGATTTAGGTTGTAGAAATATGAGCATTTTGGTGTTTTTCATGAAGGTCGTAAATGTCCACCACATGGAGGCTCTGATTTTCCTGATTTTATAAAGCTCCAACTAGATCTTGGGTGGTCATTTCAATTTGGGTAGTGATCATCAAACACTATATAGGTTTCTGTCCTGATTGTTTTTTGGATAGTTTTAAACTAATCTTAAAGCTAAAGCTTTTCTGATAATATGGTAGATATAAACAGTTTCTTATCAAAACATCCATTACTTTTTAAAAAATACATGTAGATAGTATCTATATGTATTTTCTAACATGCAAGTAAATATATATTTAGGAAATATTACCTCTATAACCTTTAAATAATACCTTCATATCGTCCATGGCACCATGTTTTTTTTTTATTATGACATACATGTTTTTGGATGTATTTGTATACAGGCATTTGGTTCAAAAGACATTATATGCAGTAGCATTAAACAGGAAATGGTGTTCATGTGTTTACTACGACTGAGCTATATGGTCTTTTAACTGGTGTAATATAACACATAAAATAGGGCTGTGTATCGGCAAGAATCTAGTATACGCATCGCCAGAATATATATATATAGTCATATAGCTTGTACTGTATATTGGATCCTGTTTTAAAGGTTCACGCTATAGCGTTTTTAATTTCTCAAGTATTTCACAACAGAAAGTTCATAGTCCTCACCATGACTACATGCTACTGTTTTTTATATTGAATACTGTAAAGCTGCTTGCTTTAAAGCATCTACATATATTGTATATACCCATGCGTCTCTAAGATGTCTGCTAAAGATCACTTGATCTGGGAAACATCTGTTGTGTACAAACATCTGATAAACATCTTAGAAAAAGCAGTTTTACATACATTCTAAATCATAAACATCTTAAAGACATTTTCGAAATGTCTATTTAACATCTGCTCTCAGATTCAGTGTTTCGCGAGTATTGGATTTTATTATGGCTTATTTTGCAAACTCTCGTCTCTTGTCGATATTGATTTACAGTACATGTTTGCTAATGCTAACGTTAGCGATGCACCTTTGCGCTTCTCCGCGTCACAGTTTATGTACTGAGATAACACTGCCATCTAGTGGTCGGGTTTAAACCAAACACAATGCCACTGACACATCTTGGATGTGAACAAATAAATAAATATTGATACAATGTTTTTGAGACTCGATACAGTATCGTCAAATATAATATTGCGATATTCGCGTGTATCGATATTTTCTTACACCTTTTTCTTACATGCATTCATCATAGGTACTCTGACAAAAAAACAACATACATCTTATTCTTCAACCTAAGCTTGAATAAAAAAAACAATGACAATAATGCATATTTCTTTCCATAAGTCCTACCTGTTCAAACGGACTCTTATTCTCTATTCCTTTGGCTCCAACAAACACCCAGCTGTCCCTGAAGCTCAGTTCCTTTGCTGCCGTGCTCCCCAGCTCCTCGAACAACCGCCGGGCCTCATCATTTAACCTGTGAGTGGGTTAAGCACTCTGATTTAAAATCCAACAAGAAACACTGAAGTAAAAGAACACTGATATGGTCTCGATTTATGAGAGATTAGTTTACAGAACAACAGTAATCTGGGTTTAAAAGAGTGAACAAATAAATACTCTTACTTGGTGGCAGGGTCATCAAAAGAAGCAACAAATACTAGCGTTCCTTCATGGAGAGGCCGAAGAAATTTCAGCAGCTCTTCAATCTCTGTGGCGGAAAGAGAGAAAACACTCATGTCAAGAGCTGATGGACCACATCCATGAGAAAACGGCAACCTAACCAATATATCACCCTAAAAGGTCACCTTACCTCCTGCCCACATATCAAATGCTCTTATTTCCAAAACATCTCCACTGACCCCTGAAAATGGAAATATTCGTATTAATTATTAATTAAGTGAATATGTAGTACATTCAAGCATATCAGTATAAAGAATTTTAGCTATTTACCATTTACTAAAGCAATATTGAGACCTCTGCCAACATTGCTTTTAGCACTGCTGACAAGACTGCAAGAACAAAAAAGTAGAAGTCAAACAACATTTTTGAAGAGTGCTATTGTAAATATTATGACAAGACTACAAGAACAAAAAAGTAAAAGTCAAACAACATTTTTGAAGAGTGCTATTGTAAATATTATTAAAAATAGACACTTAATTCTATGGTAGAATTTAAGGGAGGATCAGAAAATGGAATATGAATATGAGCAAAACACAGGCACAGAAAGAGAAACCAATGCCTACTTGCATCACGTTCCCCAATAAGATTATGAGTCTGGTAGTGATGGCCATGAGAAAAACAAATATGATATAATGAATACCAGTGGAGACCGAACAAGAAATAGGGAGGGAGGTTGCATGCGGAGCTTAGTGTGCAGCGGCGCCCATGCAAGCTCATTAAAGAGACCAACAGTGATAACGCAGCATTTAAAAATGTCAGGCAACTTGCATTTTATCCTCCAGACAAATTTTGGGGCCAATGACATTGGCAGCGCCAGAAGTCAGCCGGAATGCGAGATGTTTGGGGGGGCACGGTGCTGACAGGCCACATTTGTACTTGTGTGGTCGTGGTTCTGCAGGAGAGAAGGTAATTGCATTGAATGATCAGATTGCTTAAATGTTTCTTCTGAAAATGTCAAAGTATAGTTACTTAAAGTCATTTTACCTGGAGTGGCTTCTTCTTGTCCACCTATGAATGATACATATCAAAGTTAGCCGTACAAGTCATGTAAGATAAAACAAATGCTACATAATACATGCATATATGACATCTACACACACAATAAAAAATAAAAATCCAAACAAAATAAATATTGCAGCAACATCTCTCTGATGACATGTTTATTGGGCGGGGCGGGGTGGGGCGACCTGTAACTCACATAAGATCACAAGCAATAGCAAACCACAACGATCAATGATTCAATTCTTTCCTGAGGGACAAAATCGACATTTTCTCATATGTTTCTCAACATTTCAACATTTAAGTTTTACTAAGATATACATTACAACTTCTGTTTCATGCAGACTTTAAAGAAAAGTGGCACGATCAAGTGACGGAAATAACTGGTGATTTTGCACAGCACCGTAACAAAACTCTGACACATTTACAATAACACGCCAATCACAGGTGTAGTGTGCAGAGTGGGATCATAATGTAAAGCTAGCCAAAGGATGACAAACATTAATGGATGCTGCGTTAAATATTTTAACGCATTAAACTGTCTTCCAGAAACTTTTGCTGGAATTTGCACTTTCCCATTTTTCAACCTAGATTTGAATGTGGACATTGTGGTAGAGGACCTTACAGAGAATGGAAGTGCATTTCTCAACTTGGCCGCAGTTATAAACGCCGGATCGCCCTTGCTTTTCAAGCGGGAACGAGTACTACCTTGGTTAAAATAGGTTTTGTGTGTTTGGGTTTTTAGATAACTAGAAAACATTTCCTAAAATTATTTAATAGATCTAAAATTAAAATGATTCAAGTTGTTTTCATATTATTATAAGGCTATATTATATCATAAAGAATTTAACTGTTCTGCATGCAAATAAAGAAATACTGAATGATGCAAGCTTTTTTTTGTGTATGCTGTACATATCTATTAAGGGAAGTTTTTGCTTGTGTGCCTGAAATGTCCATCCAATAGAGAGAGGCTTTGCTCAGCATGAAAAAATAATAGAGGGAACATTGCATCAAAGAGTATAGAAGTACCAAGAGGCGAAACTCAATAGAACGTTCCATTGCAACAAACGCACCCATGCGCAGAGCTGCAGCTCCGCCATCTTGGACTGAACGCAACACAGCTGTCATAGAATTGAACGATACCGGTTCCAATTCAAAAGCGGTTAAGGGAACTAAATAGTAGTTTCTAGTTTATAATATTTCTAGCCTAAACTAAAACGGCGTGTTGAATAATGTACAACAAAATAATGCTAATGGATTGGTTTATAATTAAACAATTTCGCCATAGAGCATGAAGCTGTCAAATGGGCCCAATAACTTTTGGGGATAACTCCCGTTTTCATACACAGCACAATTTTACAACACCAGTAACAACAAATTCCTAGAAAAACCTAAAACACAATGAACAGTGAGTAGGTGATAGGGACAACATTAGTCAAGAGAGAATATTTAATAGTAATAGAAGATCATCACAAAATTAACAGTAATACAATTGGTGATGGTAAGTAGATCACCACATAATTTCTCCCTGCATTACACACAACAAATCAAACATTGTCCAAGTAAAGTGCACACATTTACTACAAATAGAATGGCAATAGTATAACTGTTCTATATGTTTTAGTCTTTAGTTTTAATATAATTTAATTAATCTTGACTGATAAAAACTTTGTACAACACATGTGTTACATTTGATACAGAAAGAGAGAGTTAATGTACAGATTTACAGATGACTTAACACATGTGCTCTTTTTATGTGTTTATCAGAGGTTGAATTCAAATCAAATACTGCCAAACCAGCCATACTACCTCTGAATAGGATGTCTACTTCATAAATTGTATGAAAATTATGGAAATACATGGTTCAGATCACTCAAAACACATATGAAAATAAAGGCGCCCTTATATGGTCAGTAAGGAAGCTTGGCTGTCCATCTAGTGAAAAAGTTTGGTACTACGCCCAAATAAAATCTTACTGAAAGCTCATTTTTTGAGATATCAACCTAAAATTTGGAACACAACTTTTAGATTTTTCTTGCAGTTATAGAGTAAAATATATTTTGTAATATATATATATATATATATATATATATATATAAAATATAAATAATTCTAATTTTACATTTGTACATTTTAATAAACTCAAACTTATATAACTGTTTTTCTGTTTCACTTTCATCATTCACTTCAACAATAATCTGGCAAATATCTTCTTTAAAACAAGACCAACCATAGGTCTATATTCCAACGCATTCTTGAATTACAACCATTTAAGCAGTAGCAGGATAGTGATTTTCAAAAAAGCCTTACCACTAAAGAGCGTCCTTATCAATGAGTTCCCATCCCCTCCTAGCATTGAATTTGCAAGAAGCCAGGTGAAGCCCAAAAGAAGTATAAAAGCAACAGCACGCATGGCCACTGAGGAATACAAAGGAAGGAAATAGTACTTTAATGTTATTTGAGAGAAGGAACTCATCTAGCCCATGATAAGTAAGGAAATGCACAAACCTGCAAACCTCATGGTGGACAGATGTCAAAATCGTGCCAGCAAATGGACACTTTTAATATTCTGTTTGGAGCAAGAAAGACAGCATTTATTACAAAGATATTAATCATGATCAGAGCGTAAGTTTTCAGATTAAACCCTTGAAATATAGCCTCGGAAAACCCAGACAAACCTCCGGCAAATTTAGAAGGTCAACCAGGCTACTTGAAATGAGTAAATTCCAAAGAACAGGTTTCAATCATTCGGGAAATCTAAATTTTAAACATGCTTATAAAGAAGTTTGACTCCCGCTATGTCTGCTTCCTATTTTGATTTCAATACATCTAGCTGGACATTAAATGGCTAACATATGTTTTAATTCCAGCCCACTAATATGACATTAGACCTGATAGTCATTTGGGAAGCAAACCTCCCTGGAATTGAAACCTAGGCACCAGCTTCATACGCAAATCTGTTTATTTAAATAAATAATAATAAACCGGAGCACAATAATTTAATCAATAATAAAAATACCTTTTAAAATGTGGAGTGACCCTATGCAGGTTTGCAGAACAGCTTCTCTTGGGGTGTGAAACTGTCACGACTAAATTACTAGCGTCCAAAACACGTTCATCTTAAAACCAGTGACGACTGGATTAGTCGGCAAATAAAACGAACATACAACGAAAACACAACTCCGTAGTAACAAAATATTCTTGTTCGTCGACCTCTTAAGCGTACATTTGTTGACAAACCACCAAACTCGATGACAATCTTCCGGTTCGAGCTTCGAGCCGAAATGATGAGCACGTGGTTATTTTACCCACCCAGTATGCAAATACTCTATTGACCACTTCCTAGTGTTTATTTACATAAATCCAAATTACATTTGACTCATGCAAAATGCAGTTATAAAGACAGAGAGTATGTAATTATGTAAGTAAAATACCCGTCTTCTATACATTTTGAGATACGGTTTGAGATTTTATAGCAGAACGACATATTTAAATAACAAATCTGTATGAGTGTAAAATTGTCAGTGGCAAAGTAACTAATATCCTTTCAAAATATTTATTTTTCAAAAACGCAGCCCGGAACTATTCTCCTCCGGTCGGTGTTTAATCCGGAAAATAACACACACAAACACGCATACTACTGTCATGATCATGGCCAGTCTTACTAAAGCTTTAAAACCAATCTTCGGAAGGCAATTGGGAAATGCAGCTAAGGCAAGGCATTTTATTTACACAATATGACCAGGGAAACCGTAAATACAAGTAATAATAAGAAATTGTTTCTCAACGCGTCCAATTAGCGTGCCATTTTACTAAGACAAGGTCATAGTTATCTTGCTAAATATCAGTTTATGTATTAGTCCGCATTATACATGTATTTTAGCTCAGTCAGTTCACATATTTGTTCTTTTATATTTACAATTAAATTGGGACGTTTAATCATTGCAATTGATGGCATGATTTCAGAGATTTGGCAGTGTCTTAAAACGTAGTGAGCTGCCAAAGTAGAAGATAGCGGTTTTTGCATTGTAGTCAGATGTTGGTGTATATGTCTGCAGCTTACAAGGCTTTGAAACACTAGCATGATGTGAGGGGTGCTGTAACATATCGTAATGCTTAATCGGTTTGTTTTTGTAGGTCTTTGGCGCAGCAGTCAGCAATCAAAGAGGAAAACCTACATACACAGTGGGTTGTTGTCTTTACATGGCAGCTAATAATGCCTGTCTATGTTGGTTTAGACCTGTATTGGTCATTTGCTAATTTCTTTAGTACAGCCCAGTAATTTAGGGCTAATAATGTTTCCTGTTAACAAGTGTCATTTTTAGTTTTTTGAAACTGAGCAACACTTGTTTCAATATAAGTTGAAATCTATCTACCTGATATGATTGGTTATTCATTGTTTGACAGAAAAGTATACTTTATGGTACTATTGAGTGGAACAAAAAACATGTCTTCAACATAAGTTATAAGATAATGAATGGTGGTTCCTAATTCTCTCACTAACTGTGTTTATTCTTCTTCTTCACCTCCTGTCCTCCTCTGTCTTGAAGGGACAAATCATAGTAAGTATGGAGTGACATAAGTAATCATAGAAAGCATGATGCCAAATACCCAAGTTTTTTTCATGATTAACATGCACATGTAATGTAGCCACTGAATGTTAATTCATTATGTTTGTTTGCAGCCTCCTCCTGCCAAGTATGGAGGCCGGCATACTGTAGCACTGATTCCTGGAGATGGAATAGGACCAGAGCTGCTCAGCCATGTGCGGGAACTCTTCAGGTTTGTCAAAGCAATACTTTCAACAAATATAATTAGTGTCTGGTAATAATGTGTTGCCACACTAAGATTTTCATATTGAATGACAGGTTCAGCTGTGTTCCTGTGGACTTTGAGGTGGTGAATGTAAATTCTTCATTAACCAGTGAGGACGACATAAAAAATGCCATAATGGCCATTCGCCGCAATGGAGTTGCTCTTAAGGGTCTGTACAATCAGCTACTTATTTACAATGTTATAATTGTTCCTCTGTTATTAGTGAGATTTTAGATAACAAACTGTTTATATTTAATACTTTTTTTTTTTCTCAGGTAACATTGAGACCAACCACATAATGCCCCCTAACCACAAGTCAAGGAACAATCTTCTACGGTAAGGCTGAAAGACAAATTAATTACACAAATAATCTATTTATACCAGCTCCATCAGGTTTATGATGCTGTACAAAAAGTTGTTGGGCTCCTCAGTTTGAGTGAGAGTGCCTCAGATTTGGCCTCCAGTCCATTACTCTGTGTGTCTAGACTAGTTCACCTTCAACCACAGCTCTCTCTCTCTCTCTCTCTCTCTCTCTCTCTGTCAGCACGAGTCTAGATCTGTATGCCAATGTAATGCACTGCCAGTCACTTCCTGGTGTCCAGACGCGCCACAAAAACATCGACATCATCATCATTAGAGAGAACACAGAGGGCGAGTACAGCAGTCTGGAGCATGAGGTCAGGAGTTTACTTTACCCACTCAACAGACTTTCACTCAGCTCCACCTGTTTCTAGCACATCTTTCCGTGCATACAGGGTGTTGACATGAATTTATCAATAAAGACATTCAAATGTGTTATTCTATTGCACATGAAGAAAAATACATTATTGTTCAAAAGTTTGGGGTTGGTAAGATTTTTTATGGTCTTGAGAGAAGTCTCTTTTTTTCAGAAATACAGGAAAAATTGTAATATTGTGAAATATTATTACTTTTACTTGTATACATTTAGCAGACATGCAAGCGACTTGCAGAAGAAGAACAAAGCATTCATCAAAGAGCCAACAATCGTTATAGTACACAATTCCAGGTTTATTACAACTTAATATTACAATTTAAACAGTTTTCTATTTTCTTTATATATTTAAAAATTGTATGTTTAGAACAGTTGTGCTGCTAATATTATTATTGAAACTATGATATTTCTTACCATGATCTGAGTTTTTGCTTAATAAAAAAAGTAAAATGAACAGCATTTATTTGAAATCGAAATCTTTGGTAACATTAATTTTTACTGTCCCTTTTGAACAATTTAATGCTTCCTTGCTGAATAAAAGTATTCATTTATTTCAAAGAAAAGAAAAACATACTGACCCCAAACTTTTAAATGGTATTGTACATGGTAAACATTCATATTTTTGAATATTTGTTTATCATGGAATAATAGTACAATAAAAATAAGATAAATTGCCAAAATGAATGTAATAACTTAAAGTATGAATATGTAACTTATGTAACAATATTATGTAATTTTAGAACAATCAATATACTATATAGAATAAGTATATATGTATATGCCTGCAATGCATATATATATATATATATATATATATATATATATATATATATATATATATATATATATATATATATACATATATGCATGATGGCTTGAACACATTAAAAAAAACTTGCTATGTCCCCCACTTATGTGCAAAATATTATTTTTTCCTACCCGTTTTATGTTCTCTTTTATTTTATTGGTCAGTACCCTAGAATTTATCATTTTCTTTGTGTTTCAGAGTGTATCGGGAGTTGTAGAGTGTCTGAAAATCATCACGAGAACCAACTCCCTCCGCATCGCTGACTATGCCTTCAAACTGGCCCGAGAGAGAGGTCGCCGCAGGGTCACGGCTGTCCACAAGGCTAACATCATGTTAGTTGGTCTACTACTTGTCTGTATAGTTAATTCACAGTTGTGTCACAAAAAAGAATGTTAATAATGTTTTCTCACTCTCTTCTCTAAACAGGAAACTGGGGGATGGGCTGTTCTTGCAGTGCTGTAAGGAGGTGGCCTCTGGTTACCCAGACATTGAGTTTGATAGCATGATTGTAGACAACACCACCATGCAGGTGAACAAATAATCAAACAAATCATGCTGACAATTTTGAAAGCAAAATAAGCCTGTTACTATATTTACTGTGGTTTCTTTCAGCTTGTTTCTAAGCCCCAACAGTTTGATGTCATGGTGATGCCTAATCTCTATGGCAATGTAGTCAGCAATGTGTGTGCGGGGCTGGTGGGTGGACCCGGTCTGGTGCCTGGTGCCAACTACGGACGAGACTATGCTGTGTTTGAAACGGTTGGTTTGAAGGAAAAAACTGAGCAATTAGCACAATCCTAACTTGCATGAATTTTGAAGGTCACCCCTTAACAATAATCCTTGTATTTTTAGAGTTTTATTTGCTTTGGCCTCGGTGTGAATTATAATTGTAGTCAGCTATGTAAACAGCTTTAAGACCAAACAGAACCCTCTGCCCGCATAATGCGGCTAGCAAAACACTGCCGTTCATGTTTGGGGTCAGTAAGATAAATGCTATTCTTTTAAACTTCTTATTAAATGGAGAATCCTAAACGAAATGTATCACGGTTTTCACAAAAATAATAAACAACACTGTTTTTAATATTGATAATAATAAGATGTTTCTTGAGCACCAAATCGGCATGTTAGAATGATTTCTGAAGAATCATGTGACACTTAAAACTGGAAAATTCAGCTTTGCCGTTATAGGAATAAATTACATTTTTAAATATATTTACATAGAAAACAGTTAATTTAAATTTGTAATAATATTTTCACAATATTTCAGGTTTCACTGTATTTACAATAAATAAATGGCACCTAGGTGAGCATGAGAGACTTCTTTCAAAAACATAAAAAAACCCTAAAATAATAAAAAAAAAATTTTGATTGGTAGTGCACTTTTCAGCAAATCAGTCGCAACTACTGGGTGAATGTTATTTCACCTAGGCTGATTAATATTCATTAGCCAGTTTATTACATGCTTATGTTAACTTAAGTGTATTTAAATAGAAATATACTATGTTTTCATGTTCTCCATGCAATATGCTGCATCAGCATTATTCATATACCTATTTTAAAAGAATTATGCTTATATATTATTTCTCTATTGAAATTGAGCAATGTCACTGAAATTTAAATGCAAATATCAAGAGACGTTTAAATGGCTGGCTTTAAATATGTTATAACAGGCCACCAGGAATACAGGAAAGAGCATTGCCAACAGGAACATCGCCAACCCCACTGCCATGCTGCTTGCCAGCTGCCTCATGTTAGATCATCTCAAGTAAGTGAGGAGCTCATGTGTTATTTTATACATGTCTGCTCTTATGATGGTAATTTTGCAGCTTGTTAGTTCTTGTATCTTTAACTTGATGAACAGTCATAATTTCCCTGTTGTATAAAATCTATGTTTAGGATATGACTCTTCTTTTTCAGACTTTATGACTATGCCACCATGATCCGAGGTGCAATTCTCACCACTATGAACAAGACAAGGGTTAGTCATATAGATTCTTTCTAAAGTATTTACTCAACCTCTATACATTTTACAGTTGGTCTAGATCCTAGAACATCTTGTATGGCAGGTTCTAGATCTATGGTACTGTAAGGTGTAAAAACCTGCTCATCAAGTTACCATGAGGTCTTCAACCCTGCTCCTAGTTTATATCAAACCTGTTTCAGTTTGTGATTCCTGCGATCCTGGAGAGCTTGATTAGCTGGTTCAGGTGTGTTTGATTAGGGTTGGAGTAAAACTCTGCAGGACAGTGGGCCTTCAGAAGCAGGGTTGAAGACCTGTGCATTCTACTATTCTTTGGATTTGTGCATGAAAAATCTCTTTGTAGTAATGAGTAATATTATTTGACTGTATATATCTTGACCGTATAGATCTCGATATAGTTACACTACCGTTCAAAATATTGGGGTCAGTAAGATTTTTTTTTTTTTTAAGTCTCATACTCACCAAGGCAGCATTTATTAGATAGAAAAATAGAATTAAAACAGTAACATTGTAAAATATTATAACAATTTTAGTTATTACATTTTAAATTCTATTTAAATATATTTAAAAATGTCATTTATTTCTGGGATGGCAAAGCTGAGTTTTCAGCACAATTACGCTAGTCTTCAGTGTCACATGATTGTTGATTAATAGAAAGGTAAAAAGAACTGCATTTATTTAAGATTGAAATGGTTGGTTACATTAAATTGTCCAATATCAGTTTTGATCAATTTAATGCATCCTTGCCAAATAAAAGTTTTTTTTTTTTTACCAAACTTTTGAACGGTAGAGTATATCTGCTTGAAATTGAACTCCAAAAATACTAATAGCATTACAGTATCTTATAGTAATGTATATTTAGGTTTTAGAGTTTTTAAAAAAAAAAAAAAAGGGTTCTCAAACCTGTCCTGGAGTATCACCAGCCCTGCACATTTTATGTCTCCCTATCTCTGACACACCTATTTCAGGTCTTGTAGTCTCTACTAATGAGCTCATGAGTTGGCGTGGTGGTACTCGAGGACAGGTTTGTGATCCACTGTTGTAATGTGTTCTGTGATGTTTCCTGTTGCAGTTGCATACAGTTGACATTGGGGGGCAGGGCACTACCTCAGAAGTGGTTCAGTCTATCATGAGGAACATCGAGAGTGGCGGTCCCCTCACCACTGAGATCTAAGCTCAGTCAGCATCACTCCACAACTGTTTGGTACAGAGCAGTTCTTGTACATTATATATTTTTTGTCAATCAGTCTATAATCCATGGCCAGGAGTAACAAGTTTCCTGTAAATTCCTATTTGGTAGATCTGTTAATATTTCATCTAAAATTTTTCCTTTCCAATTTACTTTCAGATGCATCAGCTTCGTAAGGACATCTGTCACATGAATTTCAGTCCCAAGATTCATTTGAAATGCAGCATACTTCAGCATTGTGTTTGTGGTGTTTCTTGGGCATATTGGTCTTTCCTTGGGAACTGCAGAGCTTTTAGATGTATCATATTGTATCTAAACGGTTATATTGTTTAAATGCTATGCTAATGCAGTATTTATGAGGTTCTTGCATTGCGTTTATGTTTCTGCTGCTCAATTGCATTTCAAATTTGATCCGTTCTTAACATATTATTCTAAAACACAATGTATTCATTTTGGGTTCATAACTTTTATGTTTAATTTAATGAACCTGAATAATATGAACAAACCTCCAACTGTCCATTTACAAAATTATACTTGTATAAATTACTGCATTTTACTTTTCTAACAGCCTTACAGTGTTGGGTGTTTAGGTGGACTTCATGTTCTGGATGTCCATCAGATGATATTTTTTCATTAGACGTTATACTATAGTATTATTTAAGCTTAATGCTTAATGTTGGTCTACTGTTGCATCATTTAGTTTGGACCTTTATGTTAATTTAATTTCTTGATCAAACATGCAAGTCCATGTAGTTGTCATGCCATAAAGCAGTTGATTGCAGCCTTTTTGACTCCAAGGCTGTCCACAACTATTTAATTTTTTTAATTAGATTTTATTTGTCAGTTCTACCTGATAAAATATAGCAGAGCTTGACATTACTATATACTGTAAATTATTTAAAATTTTAATTGAAATAATTGTAAGTCATCTTGAGGCCCCATAGTAGGTCCCGGTCCCCCTGGTTGAGAAACACTGCTGTAAGGGTTAAAGAACTGTACTGTCTCACAAATCATTAATGGTTCAAAGGTAATCTAATAACATAATGAATAAAATGGTTGTCCTCTTTAAAATGTCTTGTTTATTGTAGATCACCGATAACTTAAAATAGAACATAGACTGAGAAATTGGATGTCCCTTAACTATGGCGTTATTTTTTAGTCAAAAGTTATGAGTGTGTAAGACATGCTCACGAGCACATTATGTTATTTCACACGCGCAAAAATGAACCTTCAGCTGGCATGATAAAAGTACTCGCGCACAAATTCAGCAACCGATAAGTGTAAAGGTAGCTGCGAGCGAGCGCCTGGCATACTCTCATAGGTTAACTCTGCTTGTACAGTGGAATCCTGCTCGCGGAGTGCTGTTTTGCTCGTGTAACGGAGGCCAGCTAATAGTTGCTGTGCAAGTAAACCTCACTCCTCTGATCTCAAAACGCTCTCTGGCGACAGATGCTAGAGGCTGCAGACTTTAGCCTCCTTGTTAGAGCGCCTGACTCTCACGCTGGAGACGCAGGTTCGAGGCCCGCACAGAACCGTCACACTCACGCAGCGGATTTCTGCTCCCTCGAGTCTAGATGACTTTTGACAATTTGATGGTACAACATATCATAGATAAATGTATCTTTTTGGAAACAGCTTTGTGCATAACCAATAAAGTCAGTTCAAATTGATTCTTAGCCACAAAACCGCATGTGTTCTTTTCCAAATAATCTGATAAAATGACTTTTGATTGTTTACAGCTGGACCTTTCTGTGAGGTAAAAATAGCACGATGTTCTGAGTGGGAATCCCAAGCGGAATCTTATAAAAAATAATATAACGAATCTTAAATAGAAATATAATTTCCAGTGACATGCATCAGAAAAAAACAGCCATTTCCCACTGCCGTTCAACAGCCTTTGCAAGCGCTAACAAAATACAGCAGCTGGGGAAAATATGTGGAATGTTATTTGTAGTACATTATACAAGTCTATGAACAATTAGACATGTCAAGGACTTTAGTTAAATATCCTGTAGCCCTGTGCATCAAGTGTATTCAATGAGAGCCAAAAGGAGTGAGATGGCTTATAAAAAGCTGTGAATATTAGAACATGCAGATAGATTGATAAAGGTGATGCCTTGGAGAAAGTCTTGGGAATTATCCATTGCTGTACGGCAATGCATGCTTTGAACTCAATCAGTTGATGTTGAATATTTCATGTTCGCTTATTTATTTGTCGAATAGTTGCGTAATAATCAGGATGATGGACAATAGCCAGTCAATATAGCAAAATAAACTTAGTTTGACCCAGTCTCAATCTAATTTCACATCGATTTTTGCGTTGTCTGAAAGGTGTGTTTGAATTCTTGCCACATTATTTCTTATATTACGAGTCTGATGTCGATATTCTGTATTTCCATTCTATTATGTGGAAGTTTTTTAGTTTGTTTTTTAAATCTTGGTCAGGTTGCATGACATCACTACTTGGGAATTTTGGATCACTCACAGTCGGCCAAATATCTTGCTTTAGAATTTTCTGAAACAGCTTGGAATTTATTGATCCCTTAATAATTGTAAGCTGTCCAGGTCTCGAGGCAGTAAAGCATATTGTATATTGCTGTGTACTTGTTTATCTGTGCAGATTCACAAATACACTGCAGATCTATGGAGATTCATGAACAAAGATGTTACAGGAAAGAAATGTTCTGATCTATATCTTCTGGTTCATGGATTCTTTGTCTTGCTCTTGCACAGATAATCGCAACTGAATCTGAAGAGTAGAAGTTTCAGCAAATCTTCTGTGATCCTTTAGAATTATGATACGAGGAACAGAATTTATACACAACATGACTGATCAACCAACCGCAGCTTGTCAGGTTCTCATACATATTCTGTGACTGTTAAACTTAATGTATGGATATTTTTGTTTGTTAAAATAAGAGAATGTTTTATTTATTATTATAATGAAAACACACATCATCAGTTGATATCCAGAAAGTTTCAAAGGGTTCAAGAACTTTTTTCACAACATGTTTTTTACTCAAAGGTTATATTCGGGTCAAGCTAGTGACTCGTAATATTGGCAGGCATTGAATGTTAAGGGGGCTGCATGGAAATATGTTCAAGGTCTGAGTTTAAGTACTTTTAAACAACTCCTGGTCAGGGCACCTCTAGTTTCCAAAATGTAGCTCCAGTGTAATTAGGAAACAGGAGTTACTTATAAGACACTTGATGATCTATTTATGCTGGCTTTTTTTGGGGGTATTTAGCCAGTTTAATCTGAGCCAATAAGTAGTGAGTCTATCCAACCTCAATAACGGGTGTAAACAATACCAAGAAATTAAACTTAAGTTAAAGTACGATGTTAAACTGCTTGTGAAACGGACAATGGAGGTTTTCTCATAAGCTTGGAAAGTGATGGAAAGTGACGTGTAAGTGAGCAAAAAGTTAATTATAATGTCCACGTACAGAATATAATTTTAAGTACACCTTAAAAATGAAATAATTAAAAATTTATATTTATTTGAACTTTCCCATTTTCTTCAATTATGAAAAACAGGTTGGTAATAGAAATAGTGAATAGTGAGAAATAGTGGCTAATTTTAGTGGCTCATCCACTGGCTAATTTTACTCTCTATAGTCTGTCATTATCATTTGTCAAGATCATAAGTGTTCAAATGTTTTCAAATATGTTATTTTTTAAAAAGTGTTTTAGGGAAAAATGGGAAACACTTTTGCAGCAGAAGCTTCTGCTCTAGCTTGGAACGTATAGTCTCAGAATGACTAATTCTCCTTTCCCTCTTTAAAGGGTATTCCCATCAGTTAAACATCAGCCTCAGCTCACATTATTCAGTTTACTTTTTGTGGCGAACAGGACGGCCGTGGTTCGCCACACTTTTACTGTCACATTACAACTCTCCCAGTTTCCTCTGAGCGCTGGAATCATACTATGCATTATGTAAATGTGTCACCTCCCTCACTGCCTTAAGTTTATATACAACAGGTTTTTAGGGTGCACAACATATTTAAAAGGAGAATCCATCACATGAGCCATCAAAGAGCAGCTTTATTCTCTGCTGCAGCCTCCCCTAGTCATAACCGCCAAAGACTTGTCTAGACTGTGACTAAGGACATTTATAGAAATTTCTATTAACGGATTTAAGGCAGGGGACAAGTGCATGTAGACAACGAGAATGAGAGAGAATGAGAGCATGCATCAAACTCCTCTCTCCGTCTCGCTGATGTTAGTATTCCCCCTTCCCATATATTGGAGAACCGTTACTAAAGAGCTTTTGATGAAACAGATTTTTCTGAAAATCCACCAGAAAACACAAGTCTGATTACTTTGGCTTTCATTCTTCCTATCAAAAGTAGTTCGGATAAGCGTGGCTGTGACGGCTTTATCTGGGGTTTGAAGTCAGCTAACCAACAATCAGTCGGAAATTTCTGGGGCTTCCAACTGATATGCAGAGGTAATGTAATTATTCAAACGTAGCAGTGAGCTCCTCTCTACTATGTGAAAATATGGTACAGTTCACGACAATACACTTCTATAGAAACTAAAAGGCTTCTGGCAGGCATTTCATATAAAGATCATTTTAGGGATTCCCATACCGGTTCCTGAACAATACTTTTTTCAATACCAATTTTATGAAAAAAAAAGAAAAAAAAAAAAGAATCAGTTTTAACAACATTACATTACCTCAAAAAAAAACTTTGGTTTTATCTTTTCAGTTTGTTGACTTTTTTTACACATATTTTGAGTCTGTAAAAAAGCACAAATGCTAAAGTTTTCTATGTATCCTAATCATTAAATAAGATGTATTCTTTACTTCAATGAGCTCGTTGTTTCTGCCTTTAACTTAATGCATTGTTTAACAATGAAACTGAATGAACATTTTATTGAAATGGATTACTTACACACAGTCACTTCTGATAACAGAACCCTCTAAGTTGTAATTTAGACATGCATTTTCTGGAAAGCTGCTTTGAAACGATATGTATTGTGAAAAATGCTATAACTACAAATAAATGTGATTTGTTCGTTCATCATCTTCGCTTTATTTTTCGCTAGGATTATTTTGTTTCGCTTCTGCTTTGATAAAGAAACCTAAAGTGTTAGTTTGGCTTGATTTCAAATATTAATAGTGTTTCTCAAATCGCTTACTGCACCTTTAAACATTAAAGTATTATGAAATACAATTCTATATATAATTTCCCATGTATATCTTATATTGAAGTAATGAATTTTCAGAGTACATACTACACAACCACAAAGATTTCAGAAGACCTTTTTCTGCTGCTTAGTTAAATGGTTGGACTGGGGAAGGAGTTTTGAATTCTGAAAGTTAGAGTAACACATCATCAAAAGAACACGGAAAATCCGGTTTTCCATGATATGACACATTTAACATGTCAGCTTAAAAGCAATGCATTCTGCTGTCATGCTTTCAGGATAAAAGGCAATTGTTCCAGCTCCAAATGAATATGGGCCTTATTTAACATTCCTCAAAATCAGTAGAGAAGTGCTCCGGACAACACGCAATGGATTCCCACTGGGAAATCTAAATACATGAGACAGCCTGTGTAAGCATTTGTATCTAAAATTAATTTGATGTGTTTTTACTTAAACATTATGGACGTTCTGAAATGCAGATGTTGAAGTTATTTGCCATTAGATTTGTTTATATGATAAATGTCTCCTGATGTGCTGCAGAACTGTTGATAATTGTAATATTTAGCAGATAGGCTTCAGAAGTCATTACTTTATGGACTAAATAGCCCAAACTATTTGTATTGTAATCATTTGTTTTCTACAAATATCCACAAATTCTTCAACTTTTGAAGAATTTCCAAGAATTTGAAAGTTTGCAATAAGTAAAAATGTTTATGTTTTTGAAAAAAGTCTCTTCTGCTCACCAAGGCTGCATTTATTTGATCAAAAATACAATCAAAACAGTAATGTTATAAAATATTAATGCAATTTTAAAAAACGGTTCTCTGTTTTATTATAGCCATTGCAACTAGCTGAGTTGCAGGCGATAGCAATGAGGTGCTAGAATCTCTGTTAAGATATGTGCTCTAATAAAATATTAATGCAATTTTAAAAAAACTGTTTTCTGTTTTATTATAGCAATAGCAACTAGCTGAGTCGCAGGCGATAGCAATGAGGTGCTAGAATCCCTGTTAAGATATGTGCTCTAATACAGCTGTGCAAAGGTGCACAACACACCAAATTATCACAATGATGTTAAACCAACAGAAAAACTGAGATTTTCCTGATTCTAGCACCTCATTGGATAGCAATGAGGTGCTAGAATCAGGAAAATCTCAGTTTGCCACTCAGCTAGTTGCTCTGGCTATAATCAGCTGTATATGCCATGCACCTTTGCTTTCTAAGGTATCTTTACTTTGACTCCAGTATGACTGGGTCCTTTATACACCACAACTTGTGTATAGCTTGTGGTCCACAAGCTATTACCTTTCATGCTCGCTTTCTCAAAATAATGGCACTAGACCAATGCATGAGTATTGGTTTTCCATGTTTCTGATGGTACTCAAAGTGGTGCTGTTTCAAGTCAGCTCATTTTCTCCTGTCAGACTAAAAAATGTGTTTGTACATGCACGTCCTCACCAAGTCTTTTTTGTCAATCAAGACAATTTGTTTTGCCCAATGTTTATTGGATATGTCTCCATGTCCTCAGGGGTGGAATGCACATGCCATGAGGGACACTGAGTAGTTGTTTGGTAAGGATTAAATGTACTCCAAAATTAAATAGGTTCCCTTTCAAGGGAACTTCGAGCTGCGTCAAACGCTGTGGGAACGCCCCTGCGTTGTGCGTCATGAAGCACGTATGGAATCAGCCCAATGGAGAGACGGAACGTCATAGGCGGCTGACGTCATCGACCAGGAAACTATAAAGCACCCCAAAAACACAAGCGCATCAGCTTCTGTGCCTTCAGTCGCGCTATATGTGAATCTGTCTGAGTGTAAACACTGTGTCTGTCTTTAGTATTTGCTAGGCAGGAGTTATCACATATACACCACACAAACAATTTTGTATGAGAGACTATGGCGAGCGAACAGCATTTAAGAAGTGTGTCCCTCCCTGCTCGTGCTATCTAACGGGCGGGGATACACACGTTCTTTGTGTTGTTTGTTTGGGAGTGCAGCATACCCAGTCAGCTCTCGAGGGGGCTGGCTGCGAGCATTGCGAGCGTCTGCCTTTATGGACGCTCCGCTCCCGCCGAGCGCTCTTTGAGGAGAGTGCTCGGTGCGCGCTCCCGGCGGTTCGAGTCCCGCTTCTGCCGAGGCTGAGCGGCGACGCTTATCGTGGGGATCGCAAATGGATCTTTCAGCGGGGTTAGAGACGGGCTCTGCCTTATCTCTGCCGTTACCTGTTAGATCCAGTGTCTCAGCCCCAGTTCGGAAGCACGCTCTGCGGTTTCTTCCGCCCGGGCTGAAGCACCAATACTGCAACAGAAGTACAAAAAAAAAAACAGTATTGACGAGGGAGATGTGGAGGACTCGCCATCCCACACTCCCGAAAGCGAAGAGCTCATGGAGGTTCTCACTCGAGCTGTATCAAAACTAAGCATTGAGTGGCCAGTGGCTAGGCAGTCTGTTATTAAATCTAAGTTATATGAGAGATTTCTCTTTACCTTCCAAGCCGTTATGAAATATTTTGGCTTTGTAAAGTGTATTCGGTGGCAGGTCAGGCTGCGTATCGTGTCTACATACAATGTCTATATTGCAGGCATACCAGGCTGATTTGCTATAAGTCGTGAATGAGGAGCTGCAGTACTGATGTGGTTTGAGAACTGCTCATCGCATAGGCGCAGCAAAGCAGAGTATCGCGTCTCGCTCTCCCCCTGCTGGACAGTGGGACCATACGCGGCACTCTCAACCAAAGTTTTTGAAAAAAATAATAAACAATAGAACTGATTTGAGGACAGTTATATTGGCTATGCTGAGGCTGGTCCCCACCGAGGGGGAAAGGTGTTTACCATTCTTCCTCGGTGCCCTCAGGGGCCCGTTCTGCCAACCCCGCCTTCATGCCGGGGCGCAGACGGTCCCATCGAGCGCTTTCCCGAGGGACGCTCGCTCCCTCTGAGGAGGGTCTCAGAGCAGTCAAACCAGTTGTTCCCTGCCGGTGCGCCGTTACAGGGCGCTGTGTTTGCTGCTCAAATTACACCAGAGGCCAGTCTCGAGAGACTGGTACCCTTAGAGGGGTTCTGCCCATAGTGGGGGCCCCAAACAAGCTCTGGTAATGGAACAAGAGGTGAAAACGCTTCTGCAAAAGGGGGCTATAGAACGGGTTCCTCCTCCCAGTTTGAAGCTAGGTTATTACAGCCGATATTTCATCGTTCCAAAGAAGGATGGGGGGTTGCGTCCAATTTTAGGTTTGCGCCTATAAAATCGCTCGGTAGGGAAGCTCAATTCAAGATACTCACTATCAAGCAGGTCGTGTCACAAATCAGGTCCGAGGGTTGGTTTGTCACGATAAATCTAAAGGACCCTTACTTCCACATTTCCATCCTTCCACAACACAGGAAGTTCCTGAGGTTTGCCTTCGGGGGCGAGGCATTCCAATATAGGGTTCTTCCGTTCGGTCTAGCTATCTCCCCGCACTTTCACGAAATGCACGGATGCAGTACTAGTACCTCTGAGGCTTCAGGGCATTCGCATTCTCAATTATATCGACGATTGGTTGACTTTAGCTCAGACGGAGCAGATGGCGGTTCGGCATCGAGATGTCGTCCTCGCGCATATCAGGAAGTGAGGGTTGAGGCTGAACGCGAAGAAAAGTGTTTTATCTCCTTCTCAGGAGACCACTTTTCTGGGCGTCGTTTGGGATTCGGTCATCCGCATCGCTTCGATTCTTCAGCCTTGAAATAGTAAAGCTAGGCCAACTACTCACTGTAAAGCAGTTTCAGAACTGTTGGGTCTGATGGCAGCAGTGTCCAACGTTATACTTTGGCTTGTTGTACATGAGACCGCTGCGGTGGTGGCTCAGGACCAAGGGATTCTCCCTGAGGGGAAATCCACTCCGCACGATCAAATTCACGCGGCGCTGCCTTCGTGCTCTGGTCTTGTGGAAAGAAACTTGGTTCCTATCCAAAGGTCCTGTGCTGGTGGCTCTTTGTCGTCGCGTAATGCTAACGACGGATGCTTCCCTCACAGGGTGGGGGGCAGTTATGAGTGGTCGTCCAGCCCCAGGTCTGTGGCAGGACCATCATCTATCATGGCATATAAATTGTCTAGAGATGTTGGCAGTGTTTCAGGCTCTGGGACACTTTCTAGCAGACCTAAGAGGTCATCATGTGTTAGTTCAGTTAGATAACACATCGGTGATCTCTTATATATATATCGTCAGGGGGGCCTACGGTCACGCCGGCTTTACAAGTTGGCCCGTCAGGTCCTCCTTTGGTCCCATGGGAAGTTACTATCACTGAGAGCAATGTATCTTCCTGGGTATTTGAATGTGGTAGCAGACTCCCTGTCGAGGCAGGGGCCGAGGCCGGGGGAATGGAGACCTTTGGTTGAGTTTCGGTCGCGCCGAGGGGGGCCTATTCGCTTCCAAGGAGATATCGCACTGTCGTCTGTGGTTCTCCGTCAGTCATCCAGCCCCTCTGGGGTTGGACACTATGGTGCAGCCGTTGCCGAGGTCACGTCTGTACGCTTTTCCCACAATTGCTCTGCTACCAGCAGTTCTGGAGAGGGTTCGCCCAAGTTTGGTTTGCGGACCTGATTCCTCTCCTGGACGGCTCTCCTCTGGAGCTCCCGCTCAGGAGGGATCTACTCTCTCAGGCGGGCGGCACGATATTTCACCCCCACCCAGAGTTATGGAAACTGTGGGTTTGGCCTCTGAGGGGGCCCAGCTCTTAGATTCCGGTCTCTCAACCGAGGTTGTTGAGACCATCCTTCACTCCAGAGCTCCATCCACAAGGAAGCTTATGCCTAGAAGTGAAAACTTTTCACTTCTTGGTGTGGAGAACACCCGCAGGACCCAGTTAACTGCCCAGTGGGTGCAGTGCTGGAATTCCTGCAGGACCGTTTCTCCACAGGGTTATCCCCCTCTACACTAAAGGTGTATGTGGCGGCACTGGCTGCTTACTACGTCCCTTACCATCTGGCCATTGTACTAGAAGGTATTTCCCTAGCTCCTTTCGAACCTATCGAAGAAGTTCCTGAGAAGTTTCTCACTATGAAGTCTATCTTCCTTCTTGCTATCTCCTCATTTAAGAGAATCGGAGATTTGCAGGCTCGGACAGGCTTTTCTATACCCTAGGCCGGGTTATGTTCCTAAGGTCCCTACTAATGTTGTTAGACCTATGGTTCTGCAGGCTTTCTGTCCTCCTCCATTTCTGTCGTCAGACCAGGAGAAACTTAATTTGCTCTGCCCAGTGAGGGCGTAAGATGCTTATGTCCACAGAGATGCCCTGTGGAGGAAATCAGTACAATTATTTGTATGTTTCGGGCACCCAGGAAAGGGTGTCCTGCGTCTAAACAGAGAATGAGCAAGTGGGTGGTCGAGGCCATCTCACATGCTTATGAGTCGGCTGGTCAGCCTTCACCCTTGGCTGTACGAGCCCACTCTACTAGGAGTATGGCTGCTTCTAAAGCTTTATTGTCAGGAGTTTCCCTGAGTGATATTTGTGATGCGGCTGGATGGTCTTCACCGCATACGTTTTTTAAGTTCTATGATTAGACTTAAGCTCTACCCCTGGGGCACTCTACCCCTGCACTAGTTCTCACATGACGGTCACTTGCTCCTGTGGCGACGTGGGTATTCGCGTTCCCACAGCGTTTGCCGCAGCTCGAAGTTCCCTTGAAAGGGAACGTCTCGGTTACGTATGTAACCCTAGTTCCCTGATAGGGAACGAGACACTGCGTCGTTCTGCCATACTCCCGGCATTTCCGTTAGCGCTTCCTTCAGGCCTATCAGAAGCTGATGCGCTTGAGTTTTTGGGGTGCTTTATAGTTTCTGGGTCGATGACATCACCCGCCTATGACGTTCCGTCTCTCCATTGGGCTGATTCCATACGTGCTTCATGATGCACAACGCAGGGGCGTTCCCACAGCGTTTGACGCAGCATCTCGTTCCCTATCAGGGAACTAGGATTATATACGTAACCGAGACGTTTTTATTGCCTATTATCTGCAGTATGTGATCTTGAAGACTCACAAGAACCTTTATGTTTTGTATCCATAAGTATTATATCTGTTGGATTCCTCTTGATTTAATGATAAGACACTAAATCAATGACAATAGCCTATTTCCTTCTAGTCTAGGATCAAAATGATTATTTATTTGGTTCCCTAAAAATAAAATGAACCTGCCTTACTGTGCAAGAACAGATCTTTGCTACACCATGAGAGCGTTAATGGGACTTTGATACTTTGGTGCCAAAGTCCTAAGATGATATAATGAAGAATAATTTAGGATAATCGGATCTCCACCCACTTTCAATTTAAAGAGAATATGATAGGAAAAGCTCCTTGTAGCATAATGAAGCCCTGACACAAAAGCAGTGAGGCTTTGTGAGGTCTCTCTCGCCTTCCTCTCCATTATTGAAGTACATTTAATATACTCTAGAGTCAGCATCATTAAACACTAATGGCCTGTTGCCCATCTCCTCACTGCTTTATAATCCAAAAATAGTATGACCAAAATATACAACAAAGACTGACATTTGATAGTGTTTACTTCTTGAAAAGATTAAGTTAACTAGGGTAAAACTTTTTTAAGTCATGTAATTTGCTAAGGATCATTATGTAAAATGATCCACTGCGTGACTGATCTCTGATCTTTTGTATCGGGACTCGGCTGCAAGGAAACAGCAGTCGCGTGTGGTGAACTTCTGAAATGAGGAGGAAAAGTCTCATTGGTTTTTCTTTAAAAAAATGTAGGGCCGTTGTGAATTCAAGTTTCATTATATGAAGTTTTATGTAACAAAGTGATTACCTGAACAGGAGCATGTTCAGGTAATCAACCAATCAGCACAAGAGGAAGCAGGTATAATATAGCCCAATATAGCAAAAACTGTCCCATGACAGTTTCACAGCATCCCTCCACCACCACATCACCTCACTCTCGGCTGGTTTCTATCCCAGTGTGGGGGGAGTACTCTGGGTTCGGGCCACATTTAGAGCTCGGAGCCCTCTCCCGGACAGCACACCAAATACGCATAAATTACGATGATTTCATGTACGTGTGAACTCGTGAAATATTTTTGTATGATTATATTAACATGCTATGCATTAAAGTCGGTATGAAATGCACTCTGCGATAGTAGTCTTTTCTTCCTTATTGTGTCGTAGCCTATATATGAGTTTAACGGCTTCTAGAAGAAGAAAAAAATGTAGAGCAGGATGATATTCCATATACAATATTCCATAAAATTATGGCATAAAATTTTAAGAATTGTCAATTTTGATTTCATGGTGACTTTTAGTTTATGCATTTTTTTAATGCTTCAGTAAAATAACAAAAATATGTGGGCATCTTTTATTTCTCACCACCAGCTGTTGCTGGGCTATTATTATTAATAGTCACCTTCTTTTCGGACCATTAGTCATCACATCCTCTGTAAACACGGCAGGAGTAATTAAGGCCGCAGGCACGGAGGTGCAGCTATAATCTACCCAAGCTGAGTGCTTGCTAAATTCGGCTCACTCACAGATCATTTCATGTTTCAAGTCATTTCAAGTTTATTTACTTTCCCCAAATTGCTGTGACTTTCAGAAAAGTGATTTACACTCTATTTGATGTCATTTGTTTTTATTTGTTTGATTTCCTTTTCGTACTGTTATTATTTTCTCATCTAAATTGTTTTGTGGAGGCGCAGCTTTTCTTGCCTCCTTGGACAAAACAGCCCTGGAAAACAGGTGTCGGTTTTCTCTTTCAATTACATGAGTCATCCATAAAGTACAAGTACGTTTTATAAAATGGTTAATTCTTCATTTTACGAGAAGGTGAAGTAAGACCAGCATTTCCTTATAAAAGCCGAAATCATTAGGTCTGTAATACATCATTCAGATATTGTTGCACATAAACGTTAAACACAATTTGCTTCGAGAGAATAAGATGAACAAACATTTTCTCACTGAACCTGAGAGAATACTTCGGTTTGCCCAAGCGTGACTCAGTGTCTTTGAAATGTACAATTGACAACAATAGGCCTAATTAGTCAGTGTCTGTGGCAACTTGTTTTTTTCTGACCTCACCCAGACTGACAACAAAACCTCAAGCTTTACACACACATGCTCAGCTTTACATCACATGCTATCAGCTTCCTCATTCAGACACCTCTTGTGTGCTGCATGAGCTGAACAACAAACTCATGTTTTATATAATGCCAAGCATCTCTCTTTTCTATTGAGCACTTTGAGTACTTGTTTCCATTATATTGTTTGGCTCATGTTTACCGCTTTCTAATGTTTACTTTTATTCTCTGAAGGCTGTGAGAGTGTTTCCAGGAGCTGAACACAGTTTTTCCATGATTGGACTGGAATACACAAGTCTGTTTGATCAGTCGCTATATTTTTTTGTCAAATATTTTTGAATAATGACCACTAAACTGTATACTGACTATTGTCCCTGGCAACACTGTCACGTAGCACTCCGTGCCTTAATCAAATACTTTTAACCTCAAACCAACATTTCATGTCCATTATTTGATTTTTAAAAAGCTATAATGTACATTCAGACGTCATTTATTGCAAAATAGACCCCAGCAGGGTTTTGTCTAAACCCTGAAGAAGTTTATTTTCCGATAAAAGCCAGATGACATTATCCTGCTTATTACACAGCTATTTACAAAACAAATAAATCCCTTGCTTATTTGTCTTTCTTCAAAAAATAATAATTTAAGCATTAAGAATTAGAAAAACTAAAATGTAAAAAAATTATGTCTATTTGTTCCCTTATATGAGGAAAACATTTTTGCCTGTTTAATTTTGCACCAGCACTAGTCTGCTTTCAAATGGGTTTACCTCTTAATTTCTCACTTGTTTCCCATTGGTCAGTTAGAAAGAAAGTCCCGCCCCAAACACCTCATTGGCTTGCATTGGTTGAGCCACTGGATGTTCCAGTTGGGTGATCAAAAGTCAAACCAGCATACAGTAATAATGTTTTGATAGTGCCACAGAAGTGTTTAATTTTCTACCAACATATGACTCCCTGCATATTAAGATGGATTATGACTAATAACTAATATCAGTACTATGCTGTTCCGAAATTAGCGAAATTTTTAAGACTCCTTAACTGTCATCCCCTTTTTTGAGCATAGACATGAAAATGTAGTATCCAAACTTAAATGGTTGTAAGTCATGAATGCTTTGGAAAACAGACTGTTTGGTTTCTTTTTAAAGAATTCAGCACTCATCAGATTAATGATTAAGTTAAAGTAGTTCAAAAAAATGAAAGTGTAAAAAGGTTATAGAACTTTACATTTACTGTAAAACAAATGTACTGTACTTGTTTTATATAAAATATATATTTGTAAAGATAATTTTGACTTTTAAAAAGGGTTTTTTTATTCAGCAAGCGTTTTTCATTCTGTGATTTTCTTTTTTTTCTGTAGGCTTCAACTTTGTTCTCTATTTATTCATGTCAACTATAATGTAATGAAAAGAAACCACTATTGTTTTCACCTTGTATTCTCTCCCCATCTCTTTCATCTTCTCCCACACCATCCATTGTCCTTGTGTCACACTTGACAATCAATTTTTGTTTGCTTTAGTCAAAATTAAACATTATTATCAAGATGAAACGGAAATGTCCTCTTTCCTGCATTTGTCCATCAGGAGTTTATTCGGTCACATCCTTCATTATACAACCAGGAACAATTGTACAGCCAGACTTTGATCTGGAATCTGAATGTTAATAATGGGATAGTTGACATGAAATAAACTTTTGGCAAGTTGACGTTTGACGCTATTTTCCATCTAAAACTATTTCACCTTTTTTTTTATTTCGGATTTATTAACATATTAATTGAGAGACTAACTAATTTCTACCTTTAAAAAAATGTTTTTAAAACGTTTTAAAAACAAATTTGGCTTCCCAAATTTGTTTTTGTTATTAAATAAGTTCTAGGCAATTTTATATTAAACAAATCCTATAAAAGCAAATAAAATAATAATAATAATATAAAAAAATAAGCCATGTGACTTTTTTCATTATTGTTCAGGATTGCTGTAAGATTTGAATATGTCTGTTTAACTTGGTTGAAATACTTTTTACAAATCACATAAATCAAATACACATTAAAGGTTTCACTGACATTATCATTCAGCCTCAGGATTAACAGTAAAACTGACCAGAAGTGCACCATTCATCACCTCTTTTCTGTAGCTCCTTTCAGCATCTACCTTCCTCTGCAACAGAGCTGCCTTTCAGTCCTTTTTCCACCTTCTCTCACAAATAATCATCATCATGATCACCGCCAATTACTGTATGACGTATGTACTCTCGGACATCCAAATGAGTGAGAATAAAAACACACAAATGAAATGGGCTTGTTAAAATCATTAGTGTGAGAAGCCCAGTAGTCCATATAAAATGAAAAAGACAGTTACACTGCTGGTTTCATTTCCTCAGCTGCCAGTCTGTTTACCTCGGCTGGTTAGTAACATAACATTATAATCTGTTGAAGATGCATCCTTTGAATCGAGAGCCTTTGTTTGTGCTTTTCTGTTTCTTTGTGTTTGCATGAGTGGTGCGGTAGAGGATCTGTAGTTATCTGTCAATTGAAGTTTTTCTAGATATTCATCTGTCATCCTTTTCTACTCCTCCCAGGCATTTGTTGATTTTCTCTGTCTGTCTATCAAGGGAGGCTGGGCAGAAATAAGAAAGCTTTAGTTCAAAGCGAGGTTTAAAGCGGATAAAGAGGCATTGTCGTCCTTGATCTGTTTTCTTTTTGCCCCCCTCTGACTTAATGACTGCAATCAGGACGGCCCTCCGCTGAGAGGCAGAGCACTCACATATACGTATGCCTGCACATGTGTATTCACACACACTAACACATATATCCATACCATATTCATGCAGTTACGTAAACTCGAGGCATGATCTAGGTTATTAGGCTGTGCTGTTGATCTTTGCTGTAATTTAAAATGGTTTCCTGCTGTAGTGGACATACAGACATGAAGTAACTCTGATTCATGGCTCCAGCAAAGTTCACGCAAAATTAGAAATCTGACTTTTTTCCTTCTTTGAAATATTATGTGTTTTTATTTTTCACCATACAATGAAAGTCAATGGGGTCTGATGTTGTTTTGGGCCCCATTGTCTTTTAATAGATTGGACAAAAACAGTTGAAAGATTAATTTTTAGATTAATTTATAAACACACTAATATTATCGTAATATACTTATATTATTATTATAATCCATGATTCATGATATCTTACACATTTTTCTTTAATCCATAAATGAAAGTGGTCTAACATTGTTTTGGACCCCACTGTTCCTCAACAACAACAGCAAAAAACAGAATGAATATTTTATTCTTATTGTTTTTATAATGTATTCAAATATGGGAGCATGTTTAAAATGCATCTGAGAACACTTACTAGAACATACAGAAACAACTTCAAACACTCTCACTATTTATACAGTGGTTGCAAACACATACAATGATTTGTTTGTGATTTGTATTGCATGCTAAATGCAAATAATAAAATGCACTTTATGATTGATTAACAATGGCCCAACGACTTATGTTGTAAAAGCAGTTTTAATAAACACAGTCCTCATATATTTTTTAAAATGAGAACATCTATTTTAAGTATATGTTATAATGCATAATGAGTTTGACTTTCCTTTAACCTTGCAGAGTTACTTGCTCTGGTCTGTAGGCTTGTTCTGTGTTCCTTCTGTTTACTGTTTTACCTTTTAAATGTATAATTTATATAAATAAATAAATCCAAAGCAAACATTTTTAAGGATTACATTTTATATCATACCTTTGTGATGTAACTTGCATCAAGGATGGATACACCATTTCTAAAGTTAAAAGAATGTGGTTCAGACTAAGGACAGTCAATAAGGTCTTTTGTCTAAACTTGTTGATTCAGTGCCCCTTTCATCTCACCAGAAAGCCCAGGAGAAAATGACTTAAATGAACTTGTATTTCATGTCTTTTCACAAGAGACCTTTTATTGATTTTACTGCTTGTCAGTTCAGCGTTGTCTCCTTGCATTCCCCTTGTAAAGCCTCCAGAGCCTCCACACAAAAGCCTTGCATACTTTACCTATCCTGCTCCTTTGTGAGAGGTCTGAAAATCATTGGATTATGGAGCAGGAGCCTCCAAAGAGATCTGAGACCAGGTGTTGACTGAGTCACTGGTCAACAGAGTCACACGCAAATGATCACATATGTTTTCAACATTGTACCCCTTTGACTCTGGTGTATAAATATGCTAATTATCAAGCTGTTTTTAAGAAAGTATGGAATCTGTTCTGTCTGGCAGAAACACGTTAAAACTTAACGCCTGATCGTGTGAGAGACTGGTTGTTAAGTTTTGGGTCTTTCAGCACTTCTATTAGAAGGAAGTCTGCCGATGACACACATATGCATGCTTTGCCAGTCAAATGCTCTGTTAGATGAAAACAGCGGACACTTGTCTGGCCACAGAAGAAGGTCTGAATCTATAGAATGCCATATGAGGTCTGTGAGATGTGGAACTGCTCTGATCTGGCCCTCAGTCCTGTCCAACAGGGCCCTGGAAACGTTCCCTTCAATAAATCTGCTGATGATGGGAAGTAACTGCAGCTTGCTCCATGTCTGCTTGATTTGTGCTGCAAATGTATTCTGCCACCGAGATATTTGTCCAAATTCACTACAACAGGAGAGACCGACACAGCATGTAGTTGAGTGTGATGTGTTCGGAAGTCCTGTGCAGTACCTGGAGTCCCTGACCACTTTGGGAGTATTTCTTGTTTTATAATAAGTCATCATGCACATACCCATCTGTCTATTTTGTCCTCTTTCAGGCATGAATTGTGGCTCTTCTCAGTATGTAACAAGACTGACATTTTATCAGTAGCTCAAAGAGGAAGCTTATTTAGATTACAATATATATATATATATATATATATATATATATATATTCTTTTTTTTTACAAAATAGAGTTATATGGAAACACATTTGTGTATTGTGTGAATGTTAATCAGGCATATTATTAGTCCAATGGAATAAAACAATTTAAGAATGCAGTCACACTCAGTGAATGTAAATATGGAAGCAAATATTGACACAGATCACCTCTGAACATTGTCACTATAGCACAAGTTGTGACAAAGAGCTCTCAGCTTCAATTTATCTGTTCTCTGTGTCACAGTGGAGATGGATGTATAAGAACACCTCATGTTATTGGCTCCTCCCCTCATCTAACAACACAAGAGACCTGCGAAGAGGAGAGAAGGGAGGGAGCGAAGGAAGAGAGAGGGCGAGTGCATGTAAGAGATATGTTTATACTAAGCCAGGCTCAAATTCAACGCCATCAATGCAACGGTGCTCATGTAATGTGAGAAATTAAAGCTCAGACACGCAGAGTCTCAAGAACGGTGGGACATTTCTTGGGATAAATTGCGTGCCTCTATCCGAGGGCTGCTTGAAGAAATGAAGCTCTGAATTCTGTGAACATAAACTCGAGGGAAAGCTGCAAAACTACAGCTTTACAAGTTCACAAAGGGTGGTGAAATATCTCAACGCTCTTCAGAGGCAGCTTGGAAGCTCTTATGTCAACTAACCATCACAAAGCAAAACTGCAGCTTTGAAGAACTGAACGAGGCTCCTCACAAAACACATGGATTATTGCTGCTGATTCAAGAACACAGAGTAAGTTTTTTTTATTTTATAAAATGCATATTCACTGCCAAAAATATTTTCTTGTTAAGTTTGTTTTGCAAATACAAATAAATAAACATCCTTTTAAACCTTTATGCAAAAAATAAATACAGATGTTTTCAGAGTATGGGATAATGTAAAAAAAAAAATAGTTCTAATTCTAATGTGTAATTTTATAAGTGCCCAAAGAAACATTTCAAAGTTATTTACTGTAGGAATAATTCAGAAATTCAGCATTAGTAAGGCAAACTGTCCAAATCCATTAGAATGGGAGTATGCATGCTACACTGACAGAACTATAGTTTTTATATGCTGGGCAGTTATTAGATGTTTTTTTCCCCTCCACAACTTTCTCCAGAAAAGTCATATTGAATGAATGCCCTATTGAATTGTTGATAACTTATTTTGAAATATAGAAAAGTATTTTTCCCCATTTTTATTTGATTCATGTGTTTTAGGGCAACAAAATAAAAGACGAACTTCTATTAAAGTAGGAAACATGCACTGACGGAAGGTGAGGCAAGCATGAATGCATACAAATATACATTCACACACATATGGATAAACTAAATAATTGTTGTCCGTTTGGTCAAAAATATGGTGTGTTGATGAAATACTTGTGGGAAGTTGACATATTGCACTGTGATTTTATTCTCCATCTAAAACCATTTTAAAATAGCCACATTTAGTTGCAACTTATTTTAGAATGATATGCCGTTTTCATGACACATTAATTCACATTAATTGAGAGACTACATAGAATGTGTGTAGTATGTATTTTTACAAATTCAAAAAGCTTTTAAAAGTGGTTAAAATACTTTTTCCTACACAATCATGTAAATTTTGATCTTAAAAAATCATGGACATGTATGTCACCAAACCATATACTAGTTTGTATATGACTACTTTTGAATGTGGAAACAAAGCACAACTAATTTGTTTCCATTTAGTGTCATATTGATGAGTTTTTCTCATGCAGACTTGTGATGTGGTCACTGTATGAGAAGAATGCTGCTTCATCCGCTAACTATTTAATCCCTCAGAACATGGAGAATGTTATATGGCATAAAATTTTCATTGCTATTTCTTGTTTTAACTTCTGCAAACAGTAAAGAGTATCTCAGGGCATGCGATTGATGGTGTCAGTAAAAGCCTAAAGGGAACCCAAGGCTAGCTGATAGGGCAGTAGCATTTAAACATGGGGTGTGTAGATAACACCCATATTATGATCTAAAATCCAGCCTTCCCTCAGCTTTTGGTAATTTTAGATAGCTCTTGTATAATTGAAGATGTACTATAGTATTTAAGAATGAAAAATTAATCAGTGCAGTAATGAAGATAAAGGTCCTGAACTATTTTTATAATTATTATTTTATCGTGACAGATTAATTTATATATCTTATTATGGTCCCAGTGAACGTTCTGAAACCATTCATTCTGCAGGAGGTTCCCCAAGATGTTCTTATCAGGAGTGAGAAGCTGTTGAAATCCAACAGGAAGGTTTTGGAAACATGCTGACGCAATATGTTAGTGTGCAGTTGATTAAATTAATAAGGTGCTGAATACTGATACATGGCAGGCATCCATGACCTGGAAAATTAATTTGCAATTGCATAAGCCATTGGAAGATAAAACTAAAGAAAGTATTTTGGAAATAAATTAAATTTTTAATGACGTACTAAACTTGCAAGCTGACCTGTTTTCTTGACGCTCACCATTATGAGCAATTATTACAACCTGCGTATTGTATATCTGATATTCTGACCAATTTCCTGAAGTCTAATCAATTCCTATTTCAATTACTTTGTAAAAAATCTTTATACTGTGTTTGTCGGTATAGGTGAAAGATAAGAGCTGTGAAAATAAGGTTAAATGAACATTAAAGGTTAGCCAAGCTCATTAATCACTTAAAAACAATTTTATTTGCAAATGAGAAAAAAAGTGTCCAAATATATATTAGTCAGGTGAAGGCTTTGGCTCTGTTTAGTTTCAGTGTGTTTTAGCTTGGTTCAGTTTGCCTGTGTTCCTGATCCTTTTTTGTCTCTATAGTTTCTGATTACGTTCACCTGTCATTCATTTAGTTACCTCTAGGGCTGGACGATTGATCGAAAAGTAACTGAAACCGAAATTTAGAACCTTTTTTGTAATCCTGTTAATACTTTCTCCTTAAAAACAGACAGCGGCATGGAAGCAACATAGAGGCAAACTCAAACACCGAGTCAACACACATGCAGACAGTCCACGAGCCCTGAAGCGAGATCACGTTTGCTTGAATCCTCATGAAAGTTTGTCAATTGTATGTTTAAAGACTTGCCAGTTTGACCATTCAAGCGATTTTACACCATTCAAGAACAACGATAAGGAAAACATCTTCGTTTATTCGTTCAAAAAAATCGTTCATTAATAGTAATCGAGGTAAAATCTTCATTTAATCAAGATTTTGATTTTAGGTCATATCATCCAGCACTAGTTACCTCATTACTCCCTATATAATTAAAATTCTGTTCTTGGTTCAGGCTGTTTATGATTAAGTGGTTGTGTTTTTCTAGTATATTTTTGCGATTCTTCTGTGTTCCTAGTTAGATTATTATTAAAGACTAGAGCCCGACCGAAATGGATTTTTGGGGGCCGATGCCAATATTAGGGAGTAAAAAAAGCCCAATATCGATATATCAGCCAATATTATTTATGTGTATACTATAATACAGTAGCAATTTTATTTATGTGTATATTATAGTACAGTACCAGTCAAAAGTTTGGACACACTTTCCCATTTGTGTGTACACACTTTTGACTGGTACTGTACATAGAATACGCAGTATACATGAATAGAATATATATACAAACACATGTTTTGCAATGATCACTCAAATGTGGTGATCAAACACTTGTGTGACAAAGATATGTAATGGAGGCAGGGTGAATGATATGATGAGAATTATACATTTGATCTGTAACCAATCTAGTTTGCATTGCATGTTCTATTCTATATTATATACTGTTGCATAATCATCGAACAGCATAATCTTCACTAATGACTTTGTCTTTTAATTTAGTCAAGTTCTATAAAAAATAACTCAAGACTTCTTTTCACTGACCATTTTCAAAAAGATAAACTGCCTTCCCAATTGAATAACCCATACTAATTATGCATTTAATAAAACAATTATTTCATGGCCAGTCATCTTGGAGCAACCTGAGGTGATCTGTAAAAGCACACCATCACACCAATACCTTTGCTGTCTAACCAAGTTTAAAACACTTTCAAGTATTCTGCATAAAAAAGCGGCTTGCAAAAGCAAAGTGCTTTTTTGTATCATCAGCTATATTTAGTCTAGGTCAACATTTCTGCTGCACCATATTAGTGGATTCCTCAGAGGGAAAGGGATTCAAGGAAAGGTAGAAAATGTCAAAGCAAGGGTAAAACGAACAGCTCATGCATCAGCTGCTTCAGAGAATGACCTCAAACACAGCCGTGACAAGGACACTCGCTTTTATTTATGACTGGACCTGGAGAGACTGCAAGACATTTAAAAAAACTCATTTTGTAAAAAGCAAGAGTTTCACAATCTTAGTATTTATATTTTCTGAAAGAGAACGAAGTATAGAGTGCTAGTAGAATGACAGATGATATTATCAGGTATTATTTATGCGGTGCTGTAAATTACTTTTCTAAATGAAACATTCCTATATTATTTCGACCAGTATTCGGGGCTATAGAGTTAAATGGTTCAATTTAAAAAATAAATAAATAAAATTTACTTTCAGATCAATGATTAAAAGGCTATGTAAATAATTAGATTTATGAATTCATTTTCAGTCAGAATACTATATAACCACCAAAGCCCAGATAATTACACATACATACAGCTCACACGCTGTGTAAAGAAACCTTATATTAATTTAAGATGAAGCGATTGCTGAAAAACAATGGTCTTTCAGAAAGAGAGAGATCGAATGAGAAACATAAAGGAAGGGAGAACATATGAGGAAACAAAGGGGAAGGTAGAGTCAAAGACATAAAGAGATGGATAGGCAGAAACTGTATAATAGTCACCTCGTTTTTTTTAGATTGGACTATATAATGTATTAATTTAATTTCAAAGTATAATGAAATTAATTAATAGGTATTAACAAGTATCCAGGTTCAACCAGTCCATGATGAATTAACTGTCTTTGTCACACACTATAAAATCCTTTCAGATTCACTCTGTAATGTATGATGATAATGTTTCATGCATTAATGGGATGGTATTTTGCTACTTGTATATATATCATGATAAATCATATATAATTTTAACGATCTGAAACGCAAGTATCAAACTCGAAACGCAAGTAACTTTGTGGGCGGATATTGGGCGCTCTTATACCGGCGGGATAAATGACTCTTGCGCCCGACGCAAATCTAAAATGGGTTGGTCTGAAGTGTTTAACGTGCAATAAACCAATCAGAGCGTATTCTCACATTCCCTTTAAGAGCAGGCGCGAACCAAGCTAAGAATTTATGGTTCCAAGAACGTTCTGGGAACGTTAGTTTTTGGTTGTGGGAACATTCCCTTAAGGTTTTTTTTTTTAGCTTTTGTTTTTTTTAAACGTTTTCTTAACGTTCAGGGAACGTTATGACCCTGAGGGAACGTTCCCTAAATGTTAGTTTTTGGTTTGGTTCAAACCAACGTTTAGAGAACCATAAACTAACGTTCCCTAAACGTTCCGTGTTAGCTCAAAATGGGTCAAATTGACCCGTAACATCTTGAGTTCCTAAACAGAACTTGGTATATAATACAGTATTATTTAACAATAAAATTGCATATGTCGTCCTGTTAAATTAATTTATTTTAAATTTTTTACACCATATTTGGAACTTTGGCAACTTAGGTTTTCACAGTAGCATTTTTCATTCTTCTCTATTAAAATGACAAGCATTTTTAGAGTGGGGAGGTGTTCCTGTTCCTGAGCACTGGATAAATTTGTCAGTAAAAATTACATTTATAAATAGTTACCGTTTTAAATGTGTTGGGTCTAGCATCAGTAGATAAGAAAGATGACAATTGTTATTGTTCCCATTTAACATATCCTTTCTTATTCTCATATATGGGCAAACTTTGTATTGGTATGCATGGCCCTATAGTTATTTCTCTTTGGTGGGTTCTCATCTCATGCCCTGTATCCGATTGCTCACCCCACCTCCTCCTCTCTGTTTATTTAACCCAGCGTCTCATGCTACCACTCTTTCTCAAACTGTCAGTCTAATTTTTGCAACTGATATTTTTTTTTGTATTATTTATTTGCATAGTTAGGAAAATAAACCAGATTTTATTGGGATCAAGGAGCAGTCGATAACAGACAGAGGAAGCGATAGAAAATGGGGTAAAGGAATGGGCAATGGAAAAACAGAGGGAGGAGGAAGGAGGACTTTATGGAGTCAATCAGGGATGAGAGATACAAATGGGGAGCGAATGTGATGGACTAAGCTGGGTGGGATAGGAGTCAAATCAAGTCAGGGAAAATTTAGAAAAGAAAACAAAAAAGAGAGGACTTGACAGACTCATTTTGGAAAAAAAAACTGTAGAGTGGAAGAGGAAGCAGATTTGTTTGCTTGCTTTTTGTGTGTCTGTGAAATTGCTTAATTAACTGAGTGGCAAAAGATCTAAAACAAGATTAATGACGAGAGTTGCAAAGCGATGGCCATGTAGTGTGTCTATATACATACTATATATGTTTGTAGAGTGCAAATTCCTCTGCACATGCTAAAATGGCTAATGCTAATAAAACATCTGCCTCAGTGTTTGTAAAAAACAAACTTTATGTAATTCACAAAATAGCTAAAATAGTATTTTTCGGTAACATTTTACAATAAGGTTTCATTAGTTAACATTAGTCAACTATATTAGTTAAACTGAACTAATAGTGAACTGCACTTCTACAGCATTATTTTCAACATTTACTAATACATAATTAAAATCTAAATTTGTATTTGTTAACATTAGTTAATGCACTGTGAAGTAACATGAACAAACAATGAACAGCAGCTGTATTTTTATTAACTAACATTAACAAAGATTAACAAAGACAGTAACAAATGTATTGCAAATTGTATCATGGTTAAAGTTTGTTAGTTAATATATTGACTAATGTTAACAAATGAAACCTTATTATAAAAATATTATAATAATCAGTAGAGGGGATAATGTCCACAATTCTGCTCAACAGGATGCTTTCAAAAACTTTAGACAATACACTGGCAAGGAGTATTGGTCTGTAGTTATCAGAGCAACCAACCTTACCGGACTTATCCTTGATCACCGGCACAAGCAAAACAGATATCATAGAATCCGGTAGGAAGCCATGAATTAAAAAGGAATTAAAACAGATACCAAGAAGGGGGGCTAACCTCATGCTGGCATATTTAATGTGCTCAGCAGTGATGTGATCCAACCCACTTGCTTTATTATCTGCTAACTTATTTATTGTGCATGATACCTCATGTGAAAAAATTGCCTTAAAATCAACACACTTAACTTACTTTTAACACAATTAAACAAGGTCCTGTAGTGCTGTCTCCACATCTCAGCAATATTCTCAACACCTTAGATACCATCTACAGTGCAGGGGGGTGGTATACTACATTTGTTAAGACCCTTTACCTCCTTCCAAAATTCAGTACTGTGGTTATCCATTACCTTCTCGGCCATAGATTCTGCCCTCATAGCTTGCTCATTTTTATTAATAAATCTAACAGCATATTTATACGCTGCATTAGCATTTTTCTTTTGTTCAAACAGCGGCCCTTGCCTTGGTCTACCAGACAACACCCATGATTTAAACGCTAACTTGGCTTCCTCATGATATCCGGCCACATACTTATTCCAGCCAGGCCTCATTTTACCGCTTTTGTTTTTCAATTTAAAAAAAGGGTCTACTACTTTCATACAGGGCTCTCACAACATGATCATATAGAGAGGAGATTTCCTCCCTGTGCTTCCAGGCATTACAGGTAGGATCACTACACCTAATTGCATCACTGGGAAGACTGATTTTACTCAGCGCTCTATTTGTATCAGCATAATAGCCAGCAATATCCTCCCTTGAAAGGGCAGACCAATCCAAAAATTCAGTATTACAATCAGAACTATCACAAGAGAGCATTGGAATATCCTCAACATTTATCAATATAAGCACAGGCATATGATCATAGGTGGCTTCCCCATACAAAATGTCCATACCCACTATAGATGAGTGTGCATCATCTGTGCTGATACAGTGATCCAACCACGAGGCTGTATGCCAAGCCTCGCTTATATAAGTATTTGAGGGTAGAAACTCTTGACTTGATAGCTTTAAACTATTATCCTGACAAAACTGGATCATGTGATTAGCAAACAGTGAATTTCTATCCGCAATGTCAGCATTAATATCCCCAATTACATAAATACAAGAAGTATTACTACACTGAATAAAAGAATAAATAAAAGCAAGCCTATTAAGATATTCGGCTTCATTCGGAATACATTCATATGGTGTATAAACATTAAGTATGATGAGCTCCCTGCCACTGTAACTGAGCTGAACACCAATACACCAGTCTACATCAAGCCTAAGGACATTGACAAGTAAGTCAAGTCTCTTATTCCACAGAATGGCCACACCCCCAGGTATTCTACCCCTGATTATTCTCGAGCAAAGATCAGTTGTTGATTCCCCTGCGCCATGAAAATTGACATCAAGAATGTTTAATTTTGCCAAGTTTTGCTTTGCCAGAAACGTCTCTTGTAAGCACAAAATGTCACAATTTTCCAAGAGATTGTCAATAACCAAACGACGAGCCCTGTCACCTGCGCCCTGGCCCAGACGCAGGCCTCGACAATTGTAGGACAAAATAAGAAGAGGACCAGTCATATGGGTGAACTAGTAAGTGCTCACAGCACCAGTAGACCCACTTCTCAACTCAGCAGACAAAACAGCGTTAGTCGAGACAGCCTTAACTCCGGTAGCACCCACCCGGCGCGGCTCATAATATCGGCGGACAAATGCCCCGTCCGGCCAGAGCTCCGGATTGTACATTTCTCTGACCTCTTGACACTCAGCAGAAACTTTAAAAGAGCTATATCTGCCGTTGCCATTACCAATCAGATTGCATGACACCACACGTCCAAGCTTTTCACCAAGATAACCGGAGAGAGCTTCCGCATCCAGATCAGGAGCGAACTTAGAGGCAAACACACTCACCAGCTTAGTCTTGACAGTTCTGATGTTACCTGCAGCTCCAGTCCCAACAACAGACGTGCCTGATTTCTTCTTCTTCGGCCCCGAGATGACTGTGCGCACCCCGGGTTTGGCACCGGCTTGCGCTGGGCCGTGTTGTCCTCCCTTTTTAACAATCTGGCTCCACTTTGGCGAGCCAGGTAAAGCAGTTAAGCTTGCCGGGATTCCCGTGGGTGGAGCCCCTTCCAGGCCATGAACTGGATCACCAGACTCAGCCCTTATTCCATCACGCAACGCCAGTCCATCCGTTGAGACCCGTCTGAGCGCCAAGTCGTCCGGGCCGGCAGCACCTCCTCCCAAGGCCATAGACAACTCCTGGCCACCCCCAGGAACCAGGTCAGGTGCTTCCAAAGCACCCAATCGCCGGTTAATATCCTTAGTAACTTCCCGCAGGTCCTCAGACACGTTCACCTGCAGCTGCATTACGCGCTTCAGGGCGCATACCTCAGATGCCAGCTTCTCCACTTTCCCGAGTAGACACGAGACATCCATGTTGGAAAAAGTTACCGGAGGCAGCTCTTCCAAATAGTGGGAGACAAATCTGGGTATATTCTCACCACACTCATTCAACACTTTGAGGCAGCTTTTTATGTTGTTAATGTCCTTCTGCGATCCTTTATGGGCAACGTTGCGCTGCGTGGTAGTGCAGAGATCAAACAAAACTTTCTTTGAAGACTCTATCCACTCTGAGTCAAATGTATTTGTAGCCAGCAAAACAATCTCATCTTGATTCATTGTCTTAATTTTAACAGCAAGAAAGTTAAGCAACTCATCCATGATCTTGCCATCCATAGTTCTATATATATATGGTTTTAAACGCGGGCGGCTAAGAATTCGAGCCGCCGCACCCACACCCACTGAATCAGCCATGAATAAAGTGCTTAGTTATTGTAAAGTGTTACCCATTTTTCTATTCAGCCTGTTAAGTCAATAATTTTGCATATTCATTTTTAATACATTTCCACATTTCATTTCAAGGCCGTTTACATTAACTTCTGGGTTGCCACTTGAAGTCCAATGTTAAATAATGGTTCTGAAACAAATCATCTATATCATACCTCCTTATGACCAATTCTTGCAGGCATGGAGACCTTCTCAGGAGAGGCATTCTCTGAACTCAACAGCACTTTCAGAGGAGGATCATACTTCTGGTTGGTCACTCAAAACAGCTCAATAAACCGCACTCAGGTGCCGGGTCCAGTTAGGATTCGGGACATGGCTCTGGCTCAAACCGAGATTGGAATTCTGGGTCTGGTTCTCGCTCTGGCAACACTAGGGAACAGCTTTGTACTGTGGGTTCTGCTGAGGCGACGCAAATACAACGCACCCATGCACCTATTTATGGTCAATCTGTGTGTTGCAGACCTTGTGGTGGCATTTTTTCAGGTAAGCTGAACTTTGTTTAATACTTAAAAAAACATTACAGGGTTGCCAACACAGACTGTCTCACGTCTGTCAAGCGAGTCATGGTTAAATTTCAAAGACGTGTGCACGAGTATCAAATAGGCGGAGCTCAACAAAAAATGAGTGCAATAATTTAGACTAAAATATCATTTTCATCAAATATTTGTTGTTTGACATTAAATTTAAGAAAGTAAATATATGTTATGTTCCTGCAGAACATTTGACCTGTTAGGTTTGTTTTTCTTTTTCTTTATTATCTATAATTTAGTGATTTTAAACTTGTCTTGCTTGCTTTTTTTTATTTTTCTATTATTAATATTTTTAATGAATTGGCCTATATGACTTGCCGGTACCCCTCAAGTAATATTAGGTAGTTAAACAGCATACAATTGAAAAGTAAAAAAAAGAAGTGTATATTATACAACATTAACCTTGTAAAATGAAATCAAAAATGAATTGTTGCATCCACAAAACCTCCTATATGTGCCTGTGATTGGTTCAAGCCATGTCTTCAAAATCTCACTCCAGCCAGGTAACCAAAGTTGGTAACCCTGGCATTATTTCTTTTAAGTGACTTGCCAACAGCAGTTTACTGTTTTGCAGGTGCTCCCGCAGCTGGTATGGGTTATCACAGAGAGATTTCAAGGTCCTGACGTGCTGTGTCGCTCAGTGAAATATCTGCAGATTGTGGGAATGTTTGCATCCTCTTACATGATTGTTGCTATGACAGTGGACCGCCATAATGCCATCTGCTGCCCCCTGCAGACTTACAAAGGAGGGGCAGTTTCATGCTGGAATACACCCATCATGGTAGCCTGGGGTCTAGCCCTTGTTCTCAGTGTGCCGCAGGTACTATCAGTCAGTATCAGTCAGTGAATATGCATTCTTATACAATATTCACCCAATATTTGCAATACATTCTTCACCTTCAAGTCATTACAAACACATATGGTGCTATTCATTCCATGAAACACAAAATGAACTATTTTAAAATATTTTCCAAATGCTGTCTTCCCTATAGGTGTTTATTTTCTCCAGGTCAGAGGTCTCTCCTGGAGTGTTTGAATGCTGGGGGCACTTTTCCGGGTCCTGGGGGCTGAAAGCCTACGTCACCTGGATGACTGTAGCCGTGTTTGTGCTTCCTACCTTTATTATCACCATTTGTCAGGTACTGCTGGTGCCAGTGCATTTCATTTGTCTCTATCCCAGTTTCCGCATTCACCTTAAAAAACATAAATGTGAAGACATTAGTTTTTTTATTACAGAATCACATTCAGAATCACATTAGAATTACCATTAGTGGAAGCAACTACTGTATTTGATGTAATTATCAGTTTTTTATCAATAGTGTTTCTTCATAAAAAAATCAACATAGGAATGTCATTTCTCGGATGAGCCAACTTAGATGATAGTTTAGTTCTACTCCCTCTACACTTTATAAGTTAATATACAAATACAGTCCAATCTACCTTTAAATTCTGTCTTTAATTACTCACCCTCATGTCGTTCCAAATCAGTAGACTTTCATTCATCTCCAGAACACAAATTAAGATATTTTAAATGAAATTTGAGAGATTTTTGTCTCTCCATTGACAGCCTGTGCAACTACCACTTTCAAGCCCCCAAAAGGTAGTCAAGACACCATTAAAGTAATCCATGTGACTCCATGTTGAGCCTTACATTTATGAGTGCTTCGTTTGTGCAAAAAACCCAAACATAATTTACAACTTTATTTACAAAATATTAATCTCCAACACACGTTCACAAGAGCACCATGACACATACGTGTTGTGTTGACGCCAGAGCAGACGTTGTTGCGTGGACATGCTTCGGAGATAAATATTTAGTAAATAAAGTGGTAAATTAATTAATAAATGTTTTTGGGTTTTTGGCGCAAACAAAGCCATCGCGCCACTACATAAACCTGAGGTTAAACCACAGGAGTCACATGGATTTAATTAAAAAGATCTTCATTTGTGTTCCGAAGATGAACAGAAGTCTTACTAGTTTGGAACATGAGTTCCAAGAGAGTTAATTAATGACAGAATTTTCATTTTTGGGTGAACTAACACTTTAAGGTTGAATGAAATGTCCTTAAATTGAATGGAAAATTTAATTTTCTACAAGGGCATTATCTGTTTTTCTACAGATTTTTTCATACAGTGTAGTGTTCTGCAGAGGTGATGTATTTTTGTAAGCCAACCTACAAAACACTGGAGGTTAGCATCACCCTTGACAAAAAGACAACAGAATTTTACCATATAGGCTTTTGTTTTATTGCCGAAAATAAGCTCTTTGACCAACACAATTTTATAATTCTTATATGTTTTGTTCATCAAGAAAATGTTGAAGCCTTAATACAATTGCCAGAAGGCTATAAAAAAACATCACAATCGCATGACTGCAATGTCACCACCACTAAACTGTTGACAGCACTTTCCATTTTTTTCAAATGAAAATATATCTTGAACTTGTGTTAACACAGGTTTCAGGTTTTAGGACTCATTCCTGCAACACTATTGAAATGTCTCAGCGGTGATCTTTTTAAAAAATCATGAGCTGCTGGAGTGACAATCATTTGAGGGGAGGCGGATCCCCTGACATGTAATACAATGCTTGTTTGGTGAGATTATGCTCTCTGACCTGGCCAAGGGGTTTTGGTCAGTAAAGTTCTATTTCAGGAGAGAAATTCTCTAATGTGCAGATCTTTCCTTCCACCAGCTGATACTGTTCCCAGCAAGCCAGTCTTATTTAAGAAAAAGTGCACTGTGCATAACCCAAACCTAAAATTTGCTTCACACTGAGACATTGTGGACAATGTGTCTTCGGCAACAAACATTTTTTTAAAACATTTTGGAAGAATCTTCCACCTTTGTTCTGACCATTAAACACCTGCATGGTAATCCTTAAGCAAACGTCATACTGGCGTTAAAAAATATTCTAGATTTCTTCAAATACATAGACCCCCCCACAAAAAATTAAAAAAAAACCTGCAATAATGAAAAACTCCCCACACTTTATGAACTTAAACGTGTAAAGCTCTTTTTGCCACTGACCTCCAGATGTCTTTTGACATTCTTATGAATGTTTGTACAAATGATGGGGTGTTTTACTTGCAGTTCATATTTCATACTTGAGCTTCATTGGTGATTAAATTACTTTACTTCTGTTAAACGTCCCATCTGGGTTTAGTTTATAAACAAGATTTCCATTAAGAGAGGTTTTCTCCACCATTTACTTAATAAATGAGTGCTACAGACTAGAAAGCAGTAATTCTCAAAACTGCACATTTTGGATATCCACTTATGTAACACACCAGAATCAATTCACCACCTAATATATGTTGTAAATTTGAAGATAATCCAGAATTGAGAACTGCTTTTTTGAGAGTATGAAGTAGTGCTGTTTTTTTCAAGAACAAATCAGTGTTTTTTTTATCAAATTATTTAAATGGGCTATATGTACGAATTTTCATCTATTAAAAAAAGAACAAAGAAAAAAGAGAGACCTACCCCGACTTTCGGTTGTCTATTAAAGCCTGTTGATGGTTTTTATGTTAAGGACTTCAGATCTTTTTGCCGGGGAAATAAAAATGATGCGACGTTCACAATTTTCTTCTGCAAGACGCATGCAGTTTTGTTTATTAACCGTGAGTGCCAAAAGTTACATAGTGTACCTTTAACGAATGAGTGAGCCAATCTGAGTGAATCTTTTCAATGAACCAATTCATATGGTTCGGGTTCTCTAACGATTCAAGACTATTCGATTGACCCACCACTATGGCTGCATCCGAAATCGCATACTTCCCTACTATATAGTAGGTGAAAAAAAGTAGGCCTATGTGCCAAATGAAGTGTCTGAATTCACAGTACTAAAAGAGTAGGCAACAAGTACCCGCAAGACCTACTTGTGCATACGATGGACACCTTACTATCCCATGAAGTAATAACCTAGAACAGAATAAAGCATGTGCAATGTAAAATTTAAGTAACAAGTTAAAAAAACGATGTAATGTAATCTTTTATTTTTGTGTCTCTAGGTACGGATATTTAAAGAGATCCATGATAACATCTACCTGAAATCAGAACGTGTGGTTTCTGCTAACATGAAGAAGAACCTGGTCATTTTTCACTTTCCCATCTTCAAAAAGCGGGCCAGCGAAGCTAGAGTCTCACACATGCCGAGAGAATCAAGAGAACTCCATAAAAAGAATACCAGTGGCACATCCCATTCTCACACCTGCAACACTGAGGACACACCAGAGCCTGATTGTTGTGGTAAATCTTGTCAGGATGGCTACAGTCCCAATGATCTAGCCTCACAGACTCACAATTCATCACCTGATGTGCAGCCTCAGATTCAGACTCACCCACACACCATCTGGAGCAACTCTGCAGCATTCCAGAAATCACATGGATACTCTGTTCCTCACAGGACAACCACTACTGAAGAATCCAATACTTCATCAAATCCCTCTTTCCCACCTTGCCCTCTCCATCCACATCTTACAGGTGTGTCGAAAGCTATGTCTAAAACAGTGAGGATGACTTTGGTCATTGTGCTTGTCTATACGTTGTGCTGGTCACCCTTCTTCATTGTACAGCTGTGGGCTGCCTGGGACCCCAACCCCCCTGACCAAGGTGAGAAATTAAAGACACAAGAAATATATAGCCAGTGCTGGGTAAAATACTTACAAATTGTAGTCCATAACTGATTACAAATTACATGAAGATAATTGTAGTTAGTAAATCGTTTATCACATAGATTTGAATAGAATTATTTTGTACCATATATCAATAAAACATAATATGATTATGAGCATTTTAAAATGCAATCTTATCTAATAACAAGTACTTTTTAAAAAATCTGAATACATAATCCAGATTGCATGTAATCATGCAATACCATAGCCATTTTTGGAGGTAAAGCATGAGGTACAACTCAATGACGACATTTGGCTGTTCAAAGAGGGTATTATTAATTCCTTTACAAGAGCACTGAGTCATTGGATTGTGGAAGTGTATTGGAATGGTTGCAAATTATCCATCCATAGTTAAATCAGTGTTAACTTGTAAATGCCTTCCATCTCTTCATCTTACGTTCTCCTAGACACATCCATATTTAAAGCCCTTTTCTTCACACCAATAAATAACCCTTCTACATTCCCTGCTGCTCTTACATCACTAACCAGATTTTGATATCTCTCACCACAGAGCACTGAAAGCTGCTATACATCTGTGCTTCCACTCCAGCTGCTTTTGATTTGTTTCAGCTGTTTACGTGCAGCCAAATGGGCAACATACTGCTATTGATTGAACATTTGAATGTCATATAAACTGTTTAGTATAAGAGATTATCTTACTGAATTTCCCACAATGGAAAATGAAATTATAATATATTTGTTGTTAGTATTAATCTCTGCTTGGAAGCTTTCAATTTCTTTATTTCCTGTTTTGTTAAAGTGTAAGCTCTAAACACTGCCAAATTTGGGGTTGGTAAGACTTTTTTATGTTTTTATTAGAACACTAAAAAATATGGTTAAACAGTAATGTTGTGAAATATAATTACAATTTAAAAGAACTGTTTTCTATTTTAATATATTTTAAAATATAATTTAACGGGATAGCAAAGATGTCATTACGCCAGTCTTCAGTGTCACATGTTCCTTCAGAAATATTCTAATTGGGACCCAAGTAAGATTTTATTGTTATACATTATTAGTATTATACATTTTGAAAAAAGTTGTACTGCTAAGTACTTTGTGGAAACCATGAAACAATTTTTTTCAGGATTCTTTGCTAAATAGAAAGGACAAATTGGATGACTTTGAATTTCGAATTTGTTCTTGAAGTTTTTGAGGTAGTGTAAAACTACAACAAATTTAATTTAGTTTAATTCATTATAAAAATCCTTAACAAGATATTATTTATTTATTTACTTAATACTGTGTAAATAAAAAGTAAAATAATTTTTTTTATTAACGTGCACTTCATAAAATGATTGTTAAAGTCATAAACAAACCCTACATGACTAAACAAACACTGGAATGAACAATGTAAATACCCTACTGATTTGGTTCTGAAGTATGTTTGTTGCTTTGCGAATATAAACTATAAATGCCTTGAGGATTCCCATTAAGTTCTGAAAACATTATTTCCAAATGTTCTCAGCACGTTCAAAAAAATCTTTAAAAATCTTGTTTTAAAAACATTTTTATCTTGGTTATGAATGTTAGAGAAAACATTAAGGGAATGTTAAATTTTGTCATTTTGCTAACATTGAACATTCCTTTTGAATGTTCTCTGAACCATCTGAAACAAATATAAAGTACTAACGTTTAAAAAATAAAACCAACGTCCAACTAAAATGATTTACGAAAAATGTTCCATGAATGATGTATACATAAAATGTTTGTGCTAAATGTTTGATAATGTTATTTAAGACCAGATAACGTTCCTCGAATAATGTTTGTTCATAACTTTGAGAGAAGCTGTTCTGAGAACATTCCCTGTTAGCTGGGGTGAGTGTTCGCGCAAGTATAAACAAGGTTTTATGCTAGTCGAGTTTTGAAACCTCTCTTAGACCAGCACATAGACGTCTCTAATGTGGTTTATATTAGTAGTAGCCCTTAAATGAGGACAATAACTTGACCTCTATGATATTTGACTTGAAATTGATTCGACTTTCTCTACCCCCTCCCTCATTTTCAGGAGTGGCTTTCACCATCCTGATGTTGTTAGCCAGTTTGAACTCTTGTACGAACCCATGGATCTACACAGCCTTTTCTAGCAGTGTGTCGCGTGAACTTCTCGCTCTACTGCGCTGTCGGCCAAAGCTGCCCCGTAGGAGCTCGATGCACGACCACTCCAGTGATATAAACACCTCCACCACCAAGGACAACCAGTACTGACCCCTAAAGAATAAACTAAAATTGAGTGTCAGCAGAGGTGGCGATTTATGCGGGTGTATCTGTCCTACGCATGTGGAAGAGTAGCTGTTTTAACTGTGAAGAGTGGTATGCTAATGAGGAAACTGGACCAACACTTGACATAAAGATCATTTCATGAGGATTTTATGCAAAAACGGACCACTGATAATGAGGCTGATCTCATCCACCAGGATAAAGAACATCTTACTGACTGTCATAATAAACTTCATTAAACTCCAAAGAATACTGAGATAATTTACAAACATATTTTATTTTATTGTCCTCTGTTGTCTGAGAGATGGAGATAAAAGTCTTAACTGCAGAGGAAGAAGAGATCAAGGCCTTAACCTCAGAGCCAGCAATTTCAGTCTTTCTGCCAAAAAGTCTTCTTCTTCAGATTCAGAGCTTGCATGGCAAGGACTGAGGAAGAAGATAAATTATGTGATCCATGCATGGAAACCACATCCAGGGGACAGACAGAAAAATCTGGAATAAGAAGTGATATTCCTTCCTTGTTGGACAAATATCTGACTTTCATTTACATTCAATACATAAGGTGCAGGTATACAAATGAACTGATTTGTATATTTAATGTGTCATATTGAATAATAAGCTGACAAAATATGCGGTGCGCAAAGCAGCAACACTTTCAGTTCCTCAACAACAGTTGGAATTATTTATAAGAGCACTATTTAAATTTGTGTACGGATAATAGGAAGTCATAACGAATAGAAGAGAAACTAAAATGACATCAGGTTACAGTGCCTTGAAATTAACTGATTTATAACTGAAGTATATACAAATCTTCAGGATGAGTCCTCTGATACTCTGTAAAAATAATTTTCTTAATCGGTAGTTTTACGTAAAAATTTGCCAGCGGGGTAAAAAAACATAAGCCTCTAAACAGAGAAGTTGTAATGTATTGCAAAATTTTGCTTATCAATTCAATTTATCTTGTTTTAAGACTAGCTATTTTTACTAGAAAACAAAGTACTGATTTAAGAGATTATTTTTGTTACACTATTCACAAAATGTAGGCTTAGATTAAATAAAAACACACAAGATATAATGTAAATAAAAGTAAAAATCTATTGATACAGATGTTTATCTAAATATATTTATTCAACATTTTAAAGAGAAAAAAATGTCTTTGTCAAATCCTTGTGATATAGAAACAAAAGCTAAATAATCCAAATAAATTACAAAAGAAATTCAAGACTGTCTGAAAGTATGCGGACTAATCTGTAAATTCATCAATCCTAACAATGGTCTGAGCTGTTGACACGACAGATCTCATCACAGTTGTTGTTGATACGAGGATCAAAGTACAAGGCTGGCCACAGGTGTCACACATAAACTGGCTAGATGTTATTTTTAAGGTATTGCGCTTTCAGCGTCTTCGTTTGTCTATTGCAATGGTGATTCGGCTGGACTCAAAGGATGGTATGGTATGGTAGTATGGCACTGTGTTTGCCGTGATGTCCTGTCTGCAACCATCTTTTCAAGGTCAATTGGGTCCATGTTGCATAGTTTCAAATTGGCTTTGAGGCAGTCCTTGTAATGTTTGAGTTGCCCTCCTTAAGAACGCATGCAGATCTGGAGCTGGCCATAGAAAACCTGCTTCGGCAGGCGTGAATCTGCCATACGTGCAACATGTCCAGACGACATGTCGAGCAGGAAGGCCTCAATACCAGGGATGCCGCAGCAGGTCTAGGACTTTATTCTGCCATTTGACATGTGCAATACGACGGAGACAGCGCATTTGAAACTGTTAAAGTTTGACAATCTGCCGGCGATAAATGGTCCAGGACTCCGATCCATACAAGAGAACTGTGAGGAAGACTGCCTTATATGCTGCCACCTCTGTGTCCAGCCGGATGCCGTGCTCGTCCCATGTTCTCTTGGACAGTCGACCGAAAGCAACTCTAGCTTTTGCGATGCACTTTTGGCACTGATGTCAAGAGTCTGCTATCGGATTAGCTGCGAGAATGCTACCGAAGTAGCAGAACTTGTCAACAGCTGTCAGCACTGTTTCACCTGCAGCAATTACCGCTTGATTGGAGTTTAACTTGTTTACGGCTTGAAGAATGACTTCTGTCTTCGCTAGACTGCCAGTGAGCCCAAACAGGGAAGCTGCAGTTAGAAAATGACAGAAAAGTGACTGGGCTTCGGTAAGGGTGTGCGCCATCAGTGTGCAGTTAACTGCATGTCACGCAAAATAGCGGGATGTGTGTTTGTGCGAGCCTGAAGCCTTCTCGGCACTTCTCCTGAATCTGCCTAGTGGTAAACACCATGTCCATAGTACCACGGCCTGCACAAAATCCACACTGACTTTCCGGGATGATGTCGCTGTCATAAACATGTTGTTGAATCCTAATAGAATTGTCGGGGACACTTTGAGCATAAATACAACATTTGTTCAACATCTGATATGTATTTATTTAATTTATGTTTCAGATGACTACAAATGTGAGCTGATTTTTATTTAAATTTAGGGATAGCAAAAGAGGATTGGTTTAATTTATGAAATCAGAAAACATATAAGAACAACTGACTCAAATTAACCTCTTTGTCGAACAAAACATTTTTAACATCACCTTTAGCAGCTAATATCTTAGACTTAGAGCACACTCTTCATGATTTACTTTCATGAAAAAAGAAAGTATCTCATTCCAGCCATTATATGGTGATGAGGTCATCATTCGGCAACTGGACTGTACAAATGGGCTAAAATTCTTCAAAAACTGATCTGCTAAGACAATTGTTTTATACGCTGTAGTGGACTACTTCAAATTTTTGATAATATGCAGATAATTCTATCAAAAACACTACTGTTTATAAAGCTAACAGACAATTCATACTTCAAGGAGGGATAGCAATTGGAACATTCTGTGCTCACATGCAAAACCAAAACTATGTCCTTAAATGGGTATCTATCCCTGACATTATCATATACACGTCTCTTTGGATCCCAGATTATCCTTTGAAATCTTTTAAAGTCTGTTTCCTCTAAGAACAGAAAATACAATGAAGACCAGTATTAAACTAATGTGAACTGCTGGGCAAGTGAGCTTTATTAAACACTGTTTACGTGTAAAAAATATACATCCGTCTTAAAGTGCAAACCTAAAAGTCAGGGTCATGTGGGATTGATTTGGATCCCTGAAACATTCCTATGAATGAAACCATCATTTCTTCTCATTCCGTAGGCTTTTGTGGACAGGAACGCGGTGCTTATTAATGGCCATGGTTCAGGATGACTACAGAAATTCTGCAAGTGTTAGACGGTGTGCTGTGACTGTTTCCTGTGACTGTGTCCGAGGTCAATCACTGATTCATTGCCGTTTCTGGCAGTTTTAGAGATATAAAGGGGGAATAGATCTGTTGAGAGGCTGACATAACCATGAAGAAGAAATTGGGGTCAGATATAGCATGAAGCTTATAACGGAAATAAATCAATTTCTATTTATAGAAAAATGTATGACTCAATAAACAGCATGAAGTGACAACAAAGAATTTAAACTTTCAAAATAGTCCAGGAAAGCCAAACTTGGCCTGGAATTCCACTCTGTAATTTTCCTTTCGGAATAATGGATTCCCAAATACTATAATAAGCATTTCAGTACACACTTTTTGGGGGGGCAAATGTGGTCCATTTTAGAGCAAAAGCATCTTTGGAATCTGATAAATAATTATCATACCGGCAGCAGAGTCTTTCATCTAAGTTTGGATTTCAGAGCTTAAAGTAGTTTACAGTTTCATTATAACACATAACACATTATGACACTACTGGTAGTATATTATTCTAGTTCCATTCTGTGTAACTGTTTAAAATATACTCCAAGAAATAGCTGAGAAAACCACAGTATGATGAACAAGAAATAACAAATGTGAACTTCAAGTAATAAAAATATGAATGAATACTATTGTCGCATGCACTGATGTGGTGCATGGATACAACATGATTACAAACAGCAGGTCCACATTATAACAAGTAAAGAAATGTTGACAGGGCTGAAAGGTTAATACAATAGTGAGAAAAAGGACATCTAAAACTAAACAGCTGCTGCTAAAAACATTTTCACACCAGATCAAATCATGCATGAAAATACAACATCGAATCAGCCTACATAATAAAAAGCTGCTCAAAATAAGATTAGTTTGTACCCCATTTCATCTCTGAAATATTTATCTAGGAGCCCTTTGCAAGAATGTTTTCCCGGATTTCTGGAAGAACTGCGTGTTTATTTTACAGTATTACATAAGCTTTAAGCATTTCTCTCTAATAAGGATGGAATTACTTACACCTTAGTTGGCCTTAGGCCGCCCTGGCAGATGGCCATGTTACAAGCGCACTGCTGGATACTGAAAACACAAGAAACACATTTCTGAAGGCCAGACATTGCATTCTGTTTAATAGCCTGTCTTGCTTGCACTTATAGATAATTGCAAATACCTGTAGTATTATATAAAAGTTATGAATGGTCTATAAAGTTTATAAAAATGTAAAGCTGTCAAATGAAGGCTACAGCGTTTGGAATTTATTGGAAAGTATAAATAACTAATCCCATATTTTGTATCTTTTGTAGCTAATTATATACTGACATTTTTAAGGGAATTATTTTTTAAGTTTGTGATTTTACAATTTTGGGAAATGATCGTGATATTATTAGGTAATGTTACTAAATCTTGAAAAGGCCATTTTTATGACAATACTGTCTTACTGCCCTCAAGTGGTTATTAGTCAGAACTGCAATTTTTCTCCAAGAAGCACTTATCTAAAATGTCAAGTAGGCCTATTCAAATAAGTAAAAAAAAAAACGACTGAACAACAGGCAATGGCACTAGAGGCTATTGCAATTTTCAGTGATTCAGTACTGTTCCTCAAGGAAAATGTCAAAGGAAATGAAATAGACTTTTCCATCAGAGGGACAAGAATAATGTATGGCTATTCATGGAGACACCCCGAAATCAATATCAGTATAAAAAGAAAAAACAATAAATTACATTTTACATTCGCCGTTTTTGTTATGCCGGGGACACACTTTTGACGACTGATCATGCCCAAACGCTCCACAGTTGGTTTAAAATCTGCTTCAGTCGTTGGAAACAGTCTGTAATTAGTAGGCCTAATTAAAGTTACCTGCATTTATGTGATTCTTCATCTTCAGTGACATATACCAGCTTCTTTTGTCTTTTATCTCCGTCATCAAGGTCTGAACTGAGAAAGCCATCATGCCATAACCGTCGTTGTTCACGCGGGCTGAAAGGTTAAAGGCAGGGGAACTGAAACGAACAAAATATAATTCGATAACAATTTGGTTATTAAACTTGTAAACCAATTAATTAAAAATAATGTTAAAAACAAAACATATATGAATTTTTCCCAAAACTGAAACATTTACATTTGTTGTTATCAGAGCGCCGCCGTGTTCGATGACGTCACTGGCATGGTATAGCTATAGCACACGTACGTTTGCAAGATGTCTGTTAAAGATCACTTCATCTGGAAAGCATCTGCTGTTTACTAACATCTGATAGACATCTTTAAGATGTCAGTTTAATACATTCTAATTACATCTTCTAAACGTCTATTTGACATCTGACAGGAAACGTCCTATAGACGTATTGCAGATGAGCAAACACTCTAAACAATATTCATTTGCATATTCTTCACTGTATGAATGAAACGTATTCTGATTCTTATATAGACTGATACCACTTTAAGAACTACTACAGTAATGCAGAGATCTAGAATATACTGATACACATACACGATTTCTGTCTCAGTGTCTGGTTTATGTTCCCTGGTGTCCACTAGAGGTCCTCTTTCCCCACGGTGTCATTCACTTTTGGAACTGCATTCCCCGCAATAGAGAGGGAGAGGGAGAGGGAGAGGGAGGGGGTGTCTTGGTCCACTCCAATGAACACTCAATAAAAAAAAGAAATGACCCAAGGCAAGGATGAAGCCATTTAATATATTGGGAAATAATATCTGTTGTTCCACAGTCTTGAAACAAAATGGGAAGAACAAAATGTTATCAATGAGAGTGTGCAAAAGATATAAACATAGCCTATAATGATTTATAATTTAGAGCTATGGTTGGGACAGATTTAGTTGGAAATTGCATACGTCATTCCCCTGTGTCGCTGTTACATCATATATGTACACAATCTCTTTCTCAAAAGTATCTCTTTCAGAGTGAAACTAAAAGCTTGTCGTCACATTGGCTTGTGGCCACTTTTGTTTGCTGTTTATGACTGTTATTTTAGTTATACCTTTCAGGGAGTAAGGCTATTTTCTGCATACTTTTTCATAACAAATAATCTCTTACAGCACCTAAAACCTCTATTCTTAACTTTTTCTCATTTTGTCTTTCATGTGGTGTTTATATGGTACATTATTGTCTTTCATAAACATGTTGTTACTTCAGTATGTCCAATTTTTCATTGCCTACAAGTCACTTGTAACACTGTTATTAATTACTTATCTTTCTTGATATTAAATTAGTTTATCTTGTGTAAGTCTGGTGCTGTGCAGTATTTTAAATTTCTTAAAAAGTTTTCAATCACTTACATAGAAAAAATGAGAAATGACAGTAGATGAGCCTTTGTGAGACTATAGCCTACTGTAGGCCTGATATATTCTTATTCCACAGAGTAAAGTACACTGAAGAACAGTTGCTTGTTACAAGTGTGTAAATGAGACTAGGAAAGAAAATGCAACATATTGTGCATACTATAACAGTCACATGCATTCACAACTAAAACAGATTTCACATGATGGATTGATAGTGCCTTTTAAACAGTACAAAAAATACCATACACAGAGATTGAGCTCTCACTCACTCGACCTAAATTTTCTTGTGTTTCTTAACAAGTTTCCCCTTCTCCTCATTTCTTTTTTATTTTATTTCAGCTAACATGGTCAGCTGATCTAAATAAACCCTTCCCTTTCAACCCCAGTCCTCTGTTCGAAGGCGTTTGCACAGGGGATGTTGCCTCTGTGGACGTAGATGTGTTTTTATTCAGGGGAGATTGGCGGACAAGAAGCTCCTTAAACACTGAGTGCATCATGTGATGCACTTCCTGCAAGATATGGTAGACAAAAGCACACTTTAGTAGGCAGAGAGAGGAGATCTCATTGGTATAATAACTGATATTTAAACATCCTGACCTTATCCACTTCTATTGAGAGTTCCTCTCTGCTTCCCCCCTCGGCAGTGGATCGTCTAATTTGAGGGCTGTCAAAGTTATAAATTGACTGATTTAGTCATTTTTCCATAGATGATAATAATCTGTGACATTAAAATCTCCATAATGCTAAACAAACAGTCTAGGCTATTTACACACTCGAATGTTTTCCGCAGAGCCCCTGGAGAATGTCTTGTCTGTATAAATTGTCCTATAGGTATTTGTAACGAAACCTTTCCAGAAGTGACATGGCTGGGTCCGACCCCGGCTATGTCACTTGTGACCTTGAGCCTAGAAAATGAATACAGATAGAATTATTCTCTAGTTTATCTAGTTACTGAATCATTGGTCAACATTATGCAGTAAGAATGATGATTCATTCTTTGATCATCATTATGTACCAGTAAGAATGAGGTTTACATAAGGTTAGGTTCACATAGGTAGTAGATAATGTGCTTGTTTCATTTGCTGTATTTGTATAAATTTTGTACAAGAGTTCACATATAAACAGAATATAATAACAAAGCTATCCTCCACACATTATACAATCTGTGAGTGTTTTACCGTGTGCTTTGCTCTGCTTTCAGATCTTCCTCTGTCTGCTGTCTACCACAGCTGGATTTCAGAGTTTCCTTCCCTTTCTGATCTTGGCCTCCATCCGCACTGAGCAACACAGAGCGAGAGAATTGAGGAGTGTTATGATGACTCTCTGGACTGTGGTTTGTAGTAACTGATTGTGGCTTTGACTCAATAGTGATTCCTGAGTCACAACTTAAAGCCAATTCTTCTAAATTCCTTCAATTTATATAACAACCAATAAAGTTATGCAATTCCAACAGGTGGTGACATTAACAGTAAATGCATAGATTATGGGCAAACAAATAAATAAGTGAAATCAGTAAGTAGTTTCCTCAGTTGACTATTCACAAAGCTCCACCCCTGTTGCTCACTCAGACAAGCTTTGCAGAATGTCCCAATGAATTTCAGTAAAATGAGCTCAAAGTAATTGGATATTATATTTGTGAGGGCTTGAATGAAATATAGAATATTGCAAAGCTTTTTTTGATTAAAAAGTTATAAATGAGAGAGAATGTATGTCTTATATCTGTCTTTATATCTGTCAGGATAGATATTGGGGGAAATTGCCCAATAAAGTTATGCAACTCCAACAGCGGTGACATAAATGGGTGTATAAATCCACTGACCATGGGAAATCAAGTAAATAAAATCAATTTTAAAAAAAGTGAAATCAGTAAGTAGTTTTTTCAGATGACCATTTGCTAAGCTCCACCCCCTTGGAACTATTCTTCACGTTCCACAGGATTGAATTTCAGTCAAATGTGCTAATAAAATGATTGGGTATTAAACTTGTGAGGGCTAGAATGAAGTGTAGCATTGCAAAGCAAATTTTTCTTTAAATTGTTAAGTGGCCATGCATTTAGAAACCTACCTTTGCACACTAATATATTTATTTGGGATGAGTCCCTTCGTCCCATTTACCTCCCCTCTCCACCAATCAGAGGAGGGTTTGCTGTATAGGATGAAGCGGTCCCCGTGTTTAAAGGACAGCTCGCCTGAAGAACGGCCTGTGTAGTTAAACAAGGCCACTCCTTGCAGCTCTGCACATCAAAAACAGACAGAGAGGAATTAGTTTAGTTCTACTCGCCCAGATGTTGATAGTAAACTGTCAAACTTACCGTCTTTTCTTTCTTTTATTTGAGATTGCTCTGATTCTACATCTCCTTCCTCTGTTACAGTCTCACTGTAGGCATAAGAAATATTAAGTCAAGGCAATTTTATTTGTATAGTGCTTTTCACAATACATATGGTTTCAAAGCATATTTATTGAAAATCATGATGTTAATGTTTCTAATATTTTAATATCTTCACTTTATAGTCACATTTAGCGGATTAGAGCTGGGCGATAATCTAGTTTTACATTTTACGATGATGTAAACAATCAAGTAGTTAAGATTTGCTATATAGTATATTGCTTTTTGTGAGACCGTATGCATGCGGGTAAAATTGTGGGATACACTTATATCTGGGATATATCTATAGAGCTGTGCCTGGACCTGCAGATTTGCCTTATTAGGAAGATCAGGCCCTTCCAATCAGAGCATGCTACACATATCCTTACCCAAGCTCTTATTCTATCCAGACTGGACTATTGTAATGCTCTCTTGGCAGGCCTTCCAGTATGTACTGTCAAACCTCTACAACTGACCCAGAATGCAGTATACTGCACTTACATATTGTTGCTTCTAACTACTAACAACTCCCCCTCCCCCCAATGAGAGATTTACAAGAAATTTTAAAAAGGCCGGTTATTTTTGACCGGGAACACCAAATTAGATTTCAATTAGGATTTTCAGCACAGCACAAGGGATAGTTTAAGCTGTGTTCACGCCGTGTTGTGATTACCATCTCGAGATGACAACACGTGGCGTTCTATTCTGAGCCGTTCTCAGAGTAGAGAACGCTGTTTATGCGTCTCAGTGGCAACACTATCAACGCCTAAATTAATTTGTAGTGGTCAGGTGATACAGTAGTCACATGGTACATTTAGGAACTCTCAAAAAAATTCCCATCTTACAAGCTGTAATTATGAGCTCTAAAGGTGATGATATACAGGGCAACTTTTTGAGCAATGTTGCTGGGCAATCTTGCCGAGCAATTGTTGCTTGGGCACTTTCCCATTGAAAATGGACAATAAATTTCTATCTGGATAATTTAGATCGGTCGTGGGCCCTGTGTCTCACCTGGTTGCCTGTTGACGGGAACATTGCCCAGCAACATTACTCAAAAAGTTGCCATGTGTATCATCACCTTAAGAGGACATGAATGCTTTTTACAAGTTGAAATCTCATAATTACATAATGGCGTGAACGCAGGCTTACATTTGTCAATGATATCAACAGTCAAGCAGAGAATAGTATCACTTTACGTGAGTAAACTGTACGTATGTAAATAAAGTTGGAAATACTTATATTTTAAATATCAAACATGCTTAAAAGATTTTGTGAGTGTGAGTGTGAGTGTACTAAAGGGATGGAGCTTAATTCTCACCAGTCTTCCTCTTTCAATGCCATGCACTTTTCATACACTGGCCCAGGTAATTCATTCTGGCTAGGGAAGATAGTCTCATGTTGGATAATAATACTTTTGACCAGGGCATTGATTCGCTGAAGCTCTGACGCATCACCATTATCTGGACCCCTCACTAGACTGGGCCCAAAGCACACTGCCAGGTTATAGGGCTGCATCATGTTCTCGTCACTGTACTGGGAGACACTTTACACACACACATACAAACATTGAGATGGGTGGATTTCATGACAGAAAAAAGGCCAACACCAAGTGACACCCTGTGATACTCACTGGTGAAGAAATGCAAAAATATATCTCATGACAATGATGAGCGTCGCAGGATATGAGGAGATGATGCACTTCAGCTGTGTTACTTTTTTTGTTTCATCATCTATTTCTGAAAGAGAGGGAAAGTTAAAGACACCATGAAATCTATTCATTGCTGCAACCCCTTGAAGTTGACAAAATAAACTTCTGGCAGAAATGCATTTAAAAATTGTAAATGCATTTCTGCCAGAAGTTTATTTTGTCAACTAAAATTAAATTAAAATAAAATGGACAGTTTTCCTTTTGTATCAATTTATTAACTAATAAAATAAATTGTTCACTAAAATAATAATTGACTACCAATAACCGGAAGCAAATTAATAGTAGCAGCATGTATATATTTACTGTTCAAAAGTAATGACTTGGGGTCGGTAAGTGTATACCATAAAGCAATTTTCTGGATTTTTAATTAGGCACTGAATAGAACTCCCATTAAAAGTTCTTAAAAAATGGAACTGCACCATGTAAACTGAAGGCTACTGGCTAACTATAAAATGAGTCCTTCAAATTGTCCCTGCCCTAACATCAAGTCTTAACAGGAAACCTTATAACTAGAAAAAAAAGCACATTCAAAATATTTTATTGAATGTTTAAACAGTTACAGACCTAATGTCTGAACTCACATACATTATACAAAGCACACAAGCACATAATAATGTGGTGAAGTCCTCTTACGCCCGCATTCCATTAGTTGGTCATAGCTGTCCTCAGGAAAAAGGGGTTGCTCTAGTTCTCTAAAATAAAGTTTCAGCACTCCAGCCACAGAGTCCATGTCACATCCCCCATCAGCAAGGGGGTCATCGCCTATGAATAATTACGAAAATCACAGCCTATTACTAATGCTCAGTGAAAGAAAGGAGAATATCATCACTCAGTGCACATACCTTTCTCAAACGCATCCTTCAATTGATTCACCACCATCTGAGATCCCGGCACTCTGAACAATCCCTCATGATGTAAGCCTTACCAGGGAAAAGAGTGACTGGGTTAGAAAACCAGTGATTAAGATGGAAGGAATTGTAGAAAGAGGAATTATCTTCTGACTTAGATTTACCATTGAGGTTGATGAACCGAATGCAGTTTTCCACCACTGCAGGAATGAGCTGTCCTGATGCCTAGGGAGGAAACACTGAGTGAGTCAGATGCCTTGAACTGTTTTGAGTGAATCCAGAGCACTTCTAAAAGATTTACTTGGATGTATGATATTAGATCCCCACTGAAGAGCTTCTGGTTGATCTGGGCTCCGGGGTTACTCTTTTTATGACGGACAGATCTTTTGGAGCATGTTCTATTTAAACAGAAATGTTTAATTTAGTCAACACTAAAATAGGCCATTTTTCTTTCACTATAACCCATAAAAATGCAGGAATTTTGCCATTTTGGCAATTTTGCCATATAAATCTTTAGAAAATGTATAAATGTGTCTTTATAAATTATGTGACAGATATATATATATATATATATATATATATATATATATATATATATGTACACTACCGTTCAAAAGTTTGGGGTCGGTAAGATTTTTTATATTTTTAAAAGAAGTCTCTTCTGCTCACCAAGGCTAAATTTATTTGATTAAAAATACAAACCAAACCCAGTAATATTGTTAAATATTATTTCAATGTAAAATAGCTGTTTTCTATGTGAATATATTTTAAAATGTAATTTATTCCTGTGATCAAAGCTGAATTTTCAGCATCATTACTCCAGTCGTCAGTGTCACATGATCCTTCAGAAATCACTCTAATATGATTATTTGATGCTCAAGAAACATTTATGATTATTATCACAGTTGACAACAGTTGTGCTGCTTCATATTTTTGTGCAAACAGTGATTCATTTTTTTCATGATTCTTTGAAAGTTCAAGAGAAAAGCATTTCATTAAAAAATAAATATTTTGCATTATTATAAATGTCTTTACTGTCACTATATCAATTTCATGCGTCCTTTCTGAAGAAAAGTATTAATTTCTTTAAAAAAAAACAAAAAAACAAAACAAATTGACCCCAAACTTTTGAACGGTAGGGTATATATATATATATATATATATATATATATATATATATATATATATATATATATATATATATATACAGGTCCTTCTCAAAAAATTAGCATATTGTGATAAAGTTCATTATTTTCCATAATGTAATGATAAAAATTAAACTTTCATATATTTTAGATTCATTGCACACCAACTGAAATATTTCAGTTCTTTTATTGTTTTAATACTGATGATTTTAACATACAGCTCATGAAAACCCAAAATTCCTATCTCAAAAAAATTAGCATATTTCATTCGACTAATAAAAGAAGTGTTTTTAATACAAAAAAAAAGTCAACCTTCAAATAATTATGTTCAGTTATGCACTCAATACTTGGTCGGGAATCCTTTTGCAGAAATGACTGCTTCAATGCGGCGTGGCATGGAGGCAATCAGCCTGTGGCACTGCTGAGGTGTTATGGAGGCCCAGGATGCTTCGATAGCGGCCTTCAGCTCATCCAGAGTGTTGGGTCTTGCATCTCTCAACTTTGTCTTCACAATATCCCACAGATTCTCTATGGGGTTCAGGTCAGGAGAGTTGGCAGGCCATATGAGCACAGTAATAACATGGTCAGTAAACCATTTACCAGTGGTTTTGGCACTGTGAGCAGGTGCCAGGTCGTGCTGAAAAATGAAATCTTCATCTCCATAAAGCTTTTCAGCAGGTGGAAGCATGAGGTGCTCCAAAATCTCCTGATAGCTAGCTGCATTGACCCTGCCCTTGATAAAACACAGTGGACCAACACCAGCAGCTGACATGGCATCACTGACCGTGGGTACTTGACACTGGACTTCAGGCATTTTGGCATTTCCTTCTCCCCAGTCTTCCTCCAGACTCTGGCACCTTGATTTCCGAATGACATGCAACCACTGAGCAACAGTCCAGTGCTGCTTCTCTGTAGCCCAGGTCAGGCGCTTCTGCCGCTGTTTCTGGTTCAAAAGTGGCTTGACCTGGGGAATGCGGCACCTGTAGCCCATTTCCTGCACACGCCTGTGCACGGTGGCTCTGGATGTTTCTACTCCAGACTCAGTCCACTGCTTCCGCAGGTCCCTCAAGGTCTGGAATCGGTCCTTCTCCACAATCTTCCTCAGGGTCCGGTCACCTCTTCTTGTTGTGCAGCGTTTTTTGTCACACTTTTTCCTTCCCACAGTCTTCCCACTGAGGTGCCTTGATAAAGCACTGTGGGAACAGCCTATTTGTTCAGAAATTTCTTTCTGTGTCTCACCCTCTTGCTTGAGGGTGTCAATGAGGGCCTTCTGGACAGCAGTCAGGTCGGCAGTCTTACCCATGATTGCGGTTTTGAGTATTGAAACAGGCTGGGAGTTTTTAAAAGCCTCAGGAATCTTTTGAGGTGTTTAGAGTTAATTAGTTGATTCATATGATTAGGCTAATAGCTCGTTTAGAGAACCTTTTCATCATGTGCTAATTTTTTGAGACAGGAATTTGGGGTTTTCACGAGCTGTATGCCAAAATCATCAGTATTAAAACAATATAACACCTGAAATATTTCAGTTGGTGTGCAATGAATCTAAAACATATGAAAGTTTAATTTTTATTATTACATTATGGAAAATAATGAACTTTTTCACAATATGCAAATTTTTTGAGAAGGACCTGTATATATACAGCCATTACCTCTTGGATGTCAGTTAAAGAAAGCCTTTGTTTCCTTACCTGGAATGGGCTACATCAACACTTTCAGCTGATAACAAAAAATAACAAAAATCAATGGTCTTCGCTTTACAACAATTTTTGTATAGATAGGAAACATTTTTCTACCTTTTTGAATGGCAACCTTTAGCAGGTCATGTTTGGCCTCCAGTTTTGATATTAAAGAGCTGCTGCATAGATGGTCTCTGACTTTCTGCAATATCATAAAGTATAATATTATTATTATACTTTATTGTTATTATTATTATTATGAATAATAAATTAATAAAAAATAAAAATATATATTTTAATGCTGCATATATATATATATATATATATATATATATATATATATATATATATATATATATATATATACACTTAACACAAGTGTTTAATAATGGATTCTTTTAATATATTTAAAATTACGTGAAATCAAAGCTGAATTAAAGGAATCACTCCAGTCTTCAGTGTCACAGGAATGTTAAAAACAGTTGTGCTGTTTAATACTTTTTTGTTGAAACCGTGATAATTTTTTTTCAGGATTCTTTGATGAACAGAAAGTTCTAAATAACGAAATATTTTTTATTTTAAAAAAATCTTTTTTTTTTTCCATTACCGTGAAATACAAACTCTCAGTGTCCGGAAGGCTGGCTCTGCGCTTCAGCTGATAGTTTTTACTGGCTGATATATCACTGTTCCCCTCTGGTGATGATGGGCTGCTGGGAAAGTCTGGAGTGGATCCAAAGGTGTCCTCAACAATAGCATCCAGCATGGTATATTGGGCCGACTGAAGTAATTTGCCGGACTGCAATATTATTTATATATATATATTCATGTTTAGATGAACCAGACTTATAAAGAGTATTCATAAACACAGTATTTATTCATCCAAATATCACTACATCTATCCTGTCATTTGACAGTAGTGCTACATACATAATAATAATGTGTGTGATTCTGTTGGGTTTGTGTACCTCCTCAACCTCCATGTTGACAGAAGACAGCCTAGACTGCAGCTGCTGGAAGCGAGTCACTAGCTCACTCATCATCTCACACTTTGCAGATACCTCAACCACCTGGAAGAGGAAACATATGAGCAACTGCACATTTTTACACTTATGTACATAGACATTTTATCATGCAGTACCTGGTCGCCTTCATAGGGTTGGTACTGAAAGCGCAGGGGCAGGCAAAAGGCTGAGATGTTGGCCTGCATGAGAGTGTCTCTGTCCTGGTTCTGGTTCAGCTCTGAGACAGTTGAGTCCAGCTGCTGCAGCCCAGAGCTCAAGTTCTGCTGGGCCCATTGGCGACTGGTCAGGTAAAAACGAAACACCTTGGATATGGACTGGTGGTAACCCAGATCACAGCACTGAGAGGGCATGCAATGAGAGGTTGAATTATACCTGCTCAGTACAAAAACCTGATCATATAGAGGTAATACAAAGAAACTCACATCTGTGAGAGTGGAGAGATCCTGAAGGTAGTATTTGTTCATGCATGCATTTGCTGCAGCCAAGTTGAGCAGGTAGTCATTGCGTGCTTTTGTGCTCTTAAGCTGAATTTCTTGAACTTTACTTTGCCTCTATGCACACATAAAGGTGAAATGTAACCTCAGAAGTTACTGGAACAATCATTTATCCACACACATTGAGTGTTTCACTACTCAACCTCAACAACCAAACACTCTGCTTTGCAATCTGCCCCAATCACATGCAGAGAACACTTGCCCCACATCACTGCACAGAGGAGGATGCTGCCCATGTGCACGCAGGCGAAGCACTGTAAGACACTGTACAAGTTAAGCTCAAGTCAACAGCACACATGACATTACGCTGACTTAAACACACAAAAAAAATTAATTTTCTTTAAAGTCACATTAAAATCAGAATTGACTATTCTATTTTTATTTTATTTTTTTGAATATTGCAGTATTTATTATATATGATTTATCCATGAACATCATTATTTTTTTTATTCATATGCCCAAGTAATCTTTAATCTAAATAACACTCCCTCTTGCAACGACATCTTTTCTCTGATGAAGTGTTTATTGGCGTGAGGGCGGGACAACCTGCCACTCACATGACATCACAGCAATAGCAAACCACAACAATCCAACAAGACAATCAATTCCTGATGGACAAAATCATGTTCCACCCTACATTTTTTCTTGTTTTAGAAACGATTTCAATATTTGGATGATCCTTGCTTCTATGTTTTATGTTTATGCTATATGTTTTTTTATGTCTGCAACTTTGTTATTTGTACTGCTGCCTGTCTTGGCCAGGACACTCTTGGAAAAGAGATTTTTAATCTCAACGAGTTTTCTTCTGGTTAAATAAAGGTATAAAATATATATATATACAGTAGATCACAAAAGGAATTAAAAGACTTGCGTTTCATGCCAACAAAAACACTTACTTACAATGGAAGTATTTGTAAGTGGGGCCAATTTTTGGAGGACTTAAAAGTTGAAATATGAAGCTTATAATTTTATAAAAACATTAACATTAATTCTTCTGTTAAAACTTGTGCATTATTTGATCTGTAAAGTTCTCATATCTACAATTGGTTTAGGGTTTTAGGCGTTATGTTGTAATGGCAACAAAGTTGTTGGGTTGTTGGACATCCATTTCCACAGTAAGTAACTTTTTTGGTCACTCCCCCCTTTTAAACCTGTTAGATTACGTTGATTCAGTTGTAATTTAGTTGAACTAAAACAAGGGAACACATTTTTCATTTGTGACCACAATATCTTGGGGGGGGGGGGTACCCCCTCCACCCATGCCATGTGGCAGGCTCTGTATGTTGTCTCAATAAAATTATGTTAATGTACATTTTGTTTACAATGTTGGCGCTAAACAAATTGGCCCCATTCACTTCCATAAATAGTGCTTCACGGTAACCCAGATTTGTCCATTATTTTTTTAAGAAGGAAGGACGAGTGGAAATTCTTCTGTTTTTTGATAATCAACATTATGCCACAAGTGCAGTCGATTGAGCTTAGCTTGTATAGAACCTTAAATATATCTTTAATTATAACCATCTCATTCACAACCATTTCATATTTTGGTATTAAAATGGAAGATATACTTTCTCTATTTGTCGTTCCATCTTTTTAGAAGCACTTTGTTTTTGAAGTCTGACTGCTTCCTTTAGTTTGCCTTCTGCGGACAGGAACTCAGAGTAGTACTGGTAATATGTCTTCAAGGTCTGATTTTCACAAACATAGGAATGAGATTTGCAATCCATGAACTCTAAATGCATGTTTATCGATTCTGAAACAAAAATGTGGCTTGATGAGAGGAATGAGGGGTTAAACTGACTGTATGAAGTTCAGTGGTGACCTTCAGAAGTCCATCCTGTAACTGGGTGTAAATGTCCCTGCTCTGAAATTGTAAATAATGAAAAAAGAGACATGTAAATGATTGTCTTAGTAACGTTGTATTACAACGTCAGGAGAGTGGTCGGGGACTATTCTAAAGGTGGCATGTTTCTGTTACTGTCTGCAAAAGTGTCTGTGCAAAGGAAGCCACGTGTACTGTTAGTACGGGGCATGCATGCTCCTTCAAGTAATGTGTGGGTGTTCATGTCTGCAAATGTGGAAGGATGTGAAAATGTGTGTGTGTCAATGAGATGTTGTGTACCCGTTTGGCCAGGCGTTGGGCATGTTCAACGCAGTGTGAAAGCTGCTGAGGCAGAATGTTGATGTAGCTGTCACTCAAATAACTATGATCTCTGCTCTCCTGGCGTGTTTGTGTCAACAACACCTGCCAGCAGTTAACCACTGACTGATGGCTGGGCTCCTTCCTGAGGGTGATAGGAACAAAGAGCTATCAAGTTCTTGATACACAGCAATCTATGTATGTTTATCAGTTTAGAACCGTTTACCATTTCAAAATTAGATGTTTACATTTTAACAAAGAATTCTCTCTCAAATAAATGCTGTTTGTTTGAACTTACTATTAATCAAAGAAACTTGAAAAATGTAAGATGGTTTCCACAAAAATATTAAGCAGGACAATTGGTTTCAACATTGATAAGGAATCTTGTTTGAGCGATTCTGAAAGATAATGTGACTGAAGACTGGAGTAATGGTTAGCCTACTGAAAGTTAAGTTTGCCATCACAGAAATAAATTACATTTTAAAAGAAATATATATTAATATATATATATATATATATATATATATATATATATATATATATATATATATATTATGTTTATGATATATATATATATATATATATATATATATATATATAAATATATATAAGAAATACTGATTTTACAGTATTAATGATCAAATAAATGCAGCCTCGTGAGCATTAAAGGCTGACCCCAAACTTTTGATCGTGTGTGTATGTGTTTTGTGAAAGTTTTGCTTGAAAAAGTGTTTTGGTTATCTTTCTTAAATAAATAAATTGTCCTTACAAGGTTTTTACGGGTGGTATATGTGGCCATTTTGGGTCCACTGTTTGTACAGAATTCATTAGGTAGATAGCAATTATGTATTAATGGTGATCTGTTCTTTGTATATCCTCACTTCCTGGTTCTAGAGGAGAACCTGTCACACAGCTTGTCCAGCGAGCGGGCGTACTCTCCCTCGATCTCGCCTCGTCTGCGCAAATAATCAATCAGATCTTGAAACACCTGAGTCTTCTGCTCCACCTGACCGTCAAATATCCTCAACTGCTCCGCCAGCTGCAAACGCACCTCTAGAGAAGAGAAAGAGAGAACAATTATATTTTTATAGTTCCTCTTTGTCAATCTGTCAAATAACTATTAACTAGAACAAGTTGGTTTCACACAGTTGGCAGGCAATAAGGATTGGTTATCTTTGTTAAATCATGTGATGGTGGAAGTACATGCAAAAAGTTGCAGAAGATTTCATCTCATTGGAAAGCAGTCAGTTGGGTTCCATTTTCTACTCAGAATGTTTATTGGGTATTCAGTGTTTGAACATCGATTACCTTTAATCTGTGTGTCATAGTCCGCTGTCACCACTCTGTCCCTCCTCAGTTTGACGTGGGATGACATTGTAGCTCCAACTAGGCGAGATTCTACTTTGAACATATCATATAGAAGTAAGTTTGTAGGCCTATACTTGAAAAAAATATTTTCATCGACAATGTATGCTTTTAGTTCAGTCATGACAACTCTCGGGTTAATTTGTAAAACATTTTCTTAAAGTAAATAGAATGTGTTTGGTCTTGGCAGACTAGATCTGCTACGCTGCTGCTGCAGAGGAAGTACAACTTGCTTCTGCTAAATGCTCGGACCGTTAAATGAATGGAAACAACTAGAGAGAGGGAGACTCCTGTTGCAGATCTAGACAGTGGTGCTAAGGGGGCGGAGGGCTAGAATAAGAATTTGCATAGTGTGCAGAGATCTTGGTTATAAAGGGAAATGATAATGGATGTGAAATCCATTAACTAAGAATGTTACATTGAATGAACCAATCAGAACATGAACAGGGTTTCGTGGCTGAGCTATTTTTTTTTTTTGGTAACACTTTATTTTGATGGTCCCTTTTGAACACTCTGGTGACTATAAGTGACTTTGCCACTACATGTCAACTAACTCTCATTAGAGTATTAGTGTCCTGTCTGCTTAATATCTGATAACCCTTTATTGTGATGGTCCTCCAACAGACAGTCTACTGACTAAGTAACTATGCAACTACATGTCAACTTATTCTAACCCTAACCCTACCAGTCTACTAATACTCTACTAACACTCTAATGAGATTTAGTAGACATGTAGGTGCAACATCACTTATAGTCAACAGAATGTGTTAAAGGGACCATCCAAATGAAGTGAAACCAAGGCATTATTCATATTTTTCTTTAATCCATTAAAGCTCCAAGATCAATCACAAGATCAAATCTATATACAAATATCAAAGTAAAATGTCTTGAATAACACCTCTCTTCAAAAACCTGCACTGTTGCACATTAACACTCGTATCAAATTTAGGCACTGGTATTTTCCCACAGAACAACCACTGGCTCTACACCCCTATAACTAAACTCACTACTTAAGACGTATGTGCCCTTCAGAATCTTGCGTTCTGCAAGTGAAAGAGGCAACATCCCCAAAGAGGCACAAAATCACTTTCACGGCCCTTTACCTTGTCTGTTCCATGCTTGGTGGAATGACCTGCCTAACTCAACCTGAGCAGCTGAGTCTTTAGCCATTTTTAAGAAACGGCTGAAGATGCATATGCCGTAATAATAACACTTAATATTATATATATCTATAAAAACACCTTGCTATGTGTACTGTGCCAGACTAACTGGGACTAGTCACAGCGCATGCATATTGTTGCTCTATTGTTGATTTGATTGCTTTCATTGTTTTCCTCATTTGTAAGTCGCTTTGGATAAAAATTGCTAAATTATTAAATGTAAATGTATATTCTGATTAAAACAAATGGACACATTTATATGTATGATCTACTATATCTATATACTCCAGAGTAATTTCTACATTTGAGACACTGCACTCATTCATGCTTGTCTGCTCATTGTAATCTCCAGTTCACTAGTTCACACTTACATATCATTTTGAGGGAGTAAGATTTAATGCGTATTTGGCGTGCTGTCCGGAGGGAGGGCTCTGAGCTCGGAATTCAGCCCGAACCCAGAGTACTCCCCCCGTATGTAAGTGATTTTTAGAACTAGGAGTGTGGAGAAGGGGTGGAGGGGGGATGCTGCAAACTGTCAAAGGATCGAGGTAAGACTGCTGAGTCTATATGTACCCTCTTATCATTGATTGCTGATTGCTGTCCACTCGTGTTAATTATCTGAACGCGCTCCTCCCGAACTTAGTTAATAAAACTTCATCAAAAGAGTATCCTCATTCAACATGTGACAGGGGTCATTGGCATGCCATGACCTACAGTACAGTGAATGTACAGTCAGTGTACTGTTCAGTTTTAGTGAACAAATTGCTCTTCTAGAGTATCAAAAAAGGGGAAGGTAGCAGACTTCCTGTGTTAAGAGCAATTCAGACAGCAGCAGTAAACTCTCGCCATGAGTCAAGACGACAACCCCCCCCCCCCCACCCAGACTCTCTCCTTCTATCATTCATCTCAGAAACTTCCTCATTTACATCTCTTGAAAATAGCCAAATGTTCACCAAATAATTGCTTTCATATCTTCAAATTTAATTGACACATTAATGCATGCTTCCCAACAATAAGAATGTTAAATTTTCTAGACATATGATTTATCATTATTTACCCTTGCTGCCTTAGTTTAAAACTGTCTGTTTATATTCTATATATATATATTATTTTGGGAGGGAGTTACTTTTTAAAAATAAAACGGTTTGTAATATGCTGTGCTAAAATTATACTGTTACATATATTCTAACCAAAAGTAATGTATGATAAAAATACCAACTACAAAAGCACAATCAAATGTTACAGAAAAAAGCATCTGTCCAATATTATGTTATTTTATAAGAAAAAACACAACACTTACCTTAGTAATACCTGCTGGTATTCACATTAGCATTCTCAGTATATCCTCTTAAACAACTTCCACGCAGTTAAATTATCACTTATCCAAACGGAAACACTGAGAAACTAATTTTTCCCTTCCACATAAACACAGTGAGATACAGAGAAAGGCAAGACAGTTCTTCTCCTTCCTCACTGGTCACTGTGTGCTGACAGTAAGTGTACTGAATGCAGAGTAAAACCTCACCTTATTGGCCCCTCCTCTCTCTGTGTGCCTTCTCACTTTCACAAACACTATCTTTTCACTTCAAATTCAAGCTACTATTTACTGTTTTTGATAGGTTTTATTTGTAGGGTGGCACATTTCAGTTAAAGCCATTTATACCTGCCTGTTTGGACATCTTAAATTTTGATGTCATTCTGAAAGTAAATGGAGGTTTCCACGAGCCACCCACACAGGTTGATAGCAGCTGAGGTTGGTAAGACAAACATACAAATCTGGAAACTATTTGATTCTGATGCCTCTAAAGTGGCTACTATGACCCTAAAACAAGCATTGATTGCAAACATGTCCTTTTTGTTCACTCATGCTGATGGATTGCTCCTATTTATTTAATCTATCCAAAAGTACAAAGCACAAAATGAAATAACAGGTATGTTCTGTTTTTGCTACAGATGGAGCCTATTACCAACCAAGTTTTCACACAAGTTTTGATAAGAAGTGATATCTCTCTTCACTTTCACGTTCTCAGAAACAAAGTCACAGCTCATTGCTATCATCTGTTTTTTTTTGGTGTTAAGTGTGTGAGGACCTATTCATTTCCTTCCTCTCCTCAATGCCTCATCTATTTACTTTGAGAAACCTAAATAAGTATGTTAGTTTCTGTTGTATTAGAGTCATTACTGGAACTATAATTTTCATTTCATATTTCTATTTTTCTGATTTTTTTTTTCTTCAAAAGATGCATAGTATCCAATCGGGTATTTCTTGAGAACATGGTGTGACAGTTAACCACTTTCCAATACCACAACTAAACCACAAGTGCACTAAAAATCTATTGTCCTCCTCCTGCTGCACACAACAGTAGAAAAATAATCAAATTGCACTTATAAAAATAACAATAATAGTTACAGGGTATTAATGGTTTGATTAATTGCCAATTATAAAATTAAAAATATGTTAAAAACAAGAACTCCAGTCAAAGGTTCTGATCACATGCTTCAGTTTATGTCGTAAAAAACAACAAATGTGTTTTTATCACATCACAAATACATCATATTCTAACGGAATAGTGTACATAGATTTCTAACGGAAGGCAGCATTCAAAAACATACTGCAGATCTTCAAGCCATTATGACTGTGAAGACTGAAAGTAGAGAAGTTTTCGGAGGAAGTTGAAAGATCCAGGCATTTGTTTATACAGGCCTTTGGCAGATATTTGGGAGACAGCATCATTTACCTAAAGAAAACAGATATTTCACATGTATTATATTATAATATAAATAATTATAACTATTATCACAATATAGTTATTTTAGCTGGACAGTCAAACATATATTGCTAAAATATTTAAAAAGTTTAAGCTTTTTTTATCCCATGGATACAGGATGCAAACCTAAGGTTAGAAAAAAAAAAGTTTGTCACCAGTGCACATTGTACTAGCATGTGATGCATTTTGAAGAGTATTATATACAGTAGTACAGTATCTATCAGTGGCTGCCTCTATCACATGAATCTTAAAAGTTTTAAGAAGCTTTAGGGGACAAAGACGTACCATCATCAGCATGGTCACCAGATCATCTGAGGCAACATTCTGCTCAAGCACTAGATCAAGATTATCCACATACCAGGAGCCGGCTTGCGTGTCCCTCCAAGAGACATAGCCTTCAAATACATTAGCATGTAGATCAGTCATTTGTATTTGGCAATCAAAAGGTTTGACTTCCTGAACTATTACTCAACCAAACAACATGTTTAAGGACACAGAACAAAACAGACCTGGAAAAGTTGAGTAGGACACCAGGATGTCACTGGGTGTGGGCAAAGTGGCCCGAGCATCAAGTTCATCAGACGTGCTGAGAGAGTCGCTGCTGGAGGACATGGGAATGGCGTCCATTTGGTCATCTATCCCACCCAAAGAGGGTTCCACCTCATCTGGAGAAACCTCAAAACCTGTGTCCTTCTCACCTACAGGTGCACACAAAAGAAGTTTGCATAATATGAAAAAATGCAGTCCACTAAGAAACATTCAATAAAAAAAACCTTGGGTTGTGTTTAGTGCGATCACATTAGCGAAATTTTGGTGAAATATTATGGGGAAAAGGGAGCACTGTCTATTGTTAATAGTGTAGCAATGTATGAAGCACTTTATATTTTCTATTTCAGCCACTTTCAAACCAGGCCGCTTCATGTTGGTCAAGACGGCGAAGTTCACATGACCAACTCATTGCGAAATTCCCAATCGTGTGGATTTCCATTGAAATGAATGGATTTTAAACATGAAAATTCACAGCACAGCGGTAAATGGCTACGAGACTTGTGAACGATTTTTGAGATGCCCACCTCCTCCACAGGCCTGAATGAAGAACAGTTTGGGCTTGCTCTGCAGAGAAGGACAGTTCTGGCCATTTAGGTAGTTTGTGATTAACTGAACTGGGAAAGCTGGTCCATCAACACCATGAACTGCTCCAGGGAAACGATTGTGGTTTGCCTAAACATTAGAGAAATGTCAAGCACCAGAGTAGAATGAGAAAATAGAACTCATGCATTAGGTTGTTCTACAAAATGAGGAAGCACATACAATTGCTCATGCAAACAAAAGTGAGGTTGTACTTCCAAGTTTGAGAAACTAATAGTCCTCTTTTTTTTTTAATAAATACACGTGTATAAATATACTGCATATACAACTTGTTTTACCTCAGTTCCATGAGAAAGGATGATCACCACACAGCAGTCATATGCAGAATGATCCCTCTTCGCTAAAGATGACATCTCATGTTTTATATGCTAAAGAGGGGAGCAAAATTGTTTTCTAAAATGTATAAAGCACAGGCGGACATTTGTCTTACAGCTATGTTTACAGTAAGACGAAGAGGAAATACTGTGCTTACTTTGTATTTCAAGTTCCTTTTTACAATAACCTCAAAGTTGAGAGCTTTAAATCTTTTCTCCATCTTGTCACAGTCAATGTTGGACCCCTTTCGATCTTTTAGTTTAGAGGCTGGTTCAAAATCGACATTGTTTATAATCAGGCACATCCCACACGGACTGGCATCCATCTTATAAGACTGTACAAAAAAGAAAATAGAGTGTGGGTGTTTGGGTGCAATGGTGCAGTTTGTGTATACAAACGCTTCAGTCTCCACTCAAGAACTTGATTAAGCTTGTGTACGGAACTATTTCCATGTTATTCCACAAGGATGTTCCCCGTGTTTCCTGCCAGTTGCTTTGGATAAAAAATAAAAAAAAATTCACACAAAACTGAAAACACTAAAAACTTGTGTGAACACAGATATGCCGATATTAATAATTAAGAACACTTGTCCTCAATTATTAGTGAGCAATGCCAATGAGTGAACACGATTACCTGTATACTGTCACGTCTCAGCCTGGTTGGTCTCACACTTAGTCCTTCAGAAGCTGTGGACATGCATATATCCAAAGTTAAAGCAGCAATGAAGTAGAAGTTGCAATAGCGAAACAGCTTCTTAAACAAGAAAACTAAATTGAGTGCAGGACTTGATTATGTACATCGGGAATTAATTGGATCATTGGTTCATTGAGTTCAACAGTGCCTGCACACTTTTTCAGTGGTTTTGGTTCCGGAAGTATTTTTTCCATTAATTTTCCCCATAGGGATTTAAAAAAGTCTTTTAACACGCGTTATGTATATATACTCAAATATTTAAGTATTTTGAGAGTGTAGGGAGGCCGACTCAATTACGTAATTCACAGTGCCTCATGGGAGTGGGTGGAGCTAAAGAGCTTTTTTGGCGCATTTTGCTTATGGCGACTCTGATTGGTGACATTTTCTGTACAGCATCATGCATTTAATTTTTTCACCATAAATTCTGCTGTTAAATACAATTATTTTAAAACTAAATTGAAATAATGCAGGTTGACAACTTCAACAGAAGCAAATGACATTGATTAACAACCTCGTAGCTCACAATAGGGCTGTGTTTAAAGGTTTATAAGTAATGATCAAAACTAAATTTCCCTAAGGATAATAGTATTGGATTTTTTATTACTTCTAAAACCCGACTTTTGCACTCAATTGCTGTGATCTCGTGTAAGAGATAAGTTGTCCTGCCATCTTGAATCGTAAAAAAAGAAGAAGATACGGATAAATCATTTATAATAAATAAAGCAATATTCCATAAAAAATAAGACTTGTCACTGCTGATTTCATGGAGATTTTAAGTAATTTTAGTAGTATTAAACAGATGAAACTTAACTTTTATTGAGAATTAAAACTATAATGTAGGAAGCTGTTTTACATGACAGTGACTTACGTGGGCTAAGAGGATTGAGTAGAGGCAGGCTTTCTGGTCTCGATGGTAGGACTACTAGAGGAGTGAGATCAGGTACGTCTGGCTTTTCAGTACATTTTGGATTCTCTGCATTGAATCATAAGATCAGACAAGATATCTTTTGAAAAATCCTAGTGGCAGTTACAGACACATCTCAAAAGGGTCATGGTTAGGGTAGGGTGTTTTATGTTCCACTGTATTATGGAAGTAACACTTACGGACTGGCAGAGGGATCAGTAAAGGCTGTACTGGGACAGGATGAGGCCGATGAGCACCATCACCACTTTTAAGGAGCTCTGCGAGATCATGATGGCTAGTCTCACGCAGGCACTCCAGGAAGGCTGAGAAAGCCTGACTCCCTCTCGTCTCCAAGTCTGTCACAAGTTGCCTGGCTTGGTCTCGTCTGGTTGCTTTGCTCTGTTAGGAGAAAAATTATATTTCACATTAGCAGATTGGCAATAAAAGAACTACTCGCACATGAATGGACAGTGGTCATATCATCTTACCTTCATAATTGGAAACTAAACAATGCACATTATTAACAAGTAAACATCCTGTCTGAAACACGGCAGTTTTAATGAAATGTTAAAATCAGTAATGGAAGTGGGACTGGGACTGTCATTCTTTACATATTTTTTTGTGTTTCACAGAAGAACAAAAGTCATACTGGTTTAATGAGGGTGAGTAAACAAATTACATAAATGGTCATTTATTGGTGTACTGTTCCTTTAAGCGTTTAAACTTTCACAATCCAGTCCCAGTTTTCTATATGAGAACAAAGGCATTACTATTACCTTTATTTCATCGATTATGTCCAGGGTGAAGACCCCCTTTGACAAAAGCCCATCACAGATATCTTCAGGATTTAATGCCGTGACTAGATCACGCCTGTGCCGGTGAAGAATATGTCTGTGCTTAGGGTCCATTCTGGCAACGATTCGGTATTTAAAGTGTTTATGAGTCTTATGACTATAGACTATGAGACGTTTTCAATATAACAGATTTTTTGGTGAAGTAATATACAGTAAACGCGTAAAAAACAATGATGCTTAACTGAATTGAATCGGCTTTTAATCAACACAAAACAAACGTCTCCTCGCTCAGCGCTTTAATTCTCTTCCTTGTTTACATCACGCTGGCGATGACGTCATTGACTCGAGTTTGGGCAGGTGTTTCTAAAAGTAGACCGTGAAACTGAAACCTTTTAACTCGAAAAAAGATTACTCATATAATTTCTATAGAAATGAAATAGAAAATGTCATTATTAGGAAACTAAATGTAGTTCTATAACTGTATGCAGGGAATACTAGTTTAAATGTCTATGGAATAGACAAAAGAAACGGCTCTTAAATATTAGTGGCCTAGGTAAAATGTCATTTTCTAATTCACACATAACATTAAAGGGATAGTTCACCCAAAAATGAAAATTATGTCAGTATTTACTCACCCTCATGTTGTTCCAACCCCGTTCATCTTCGGAACACGAATTAAGATATTTTTGATGAAATCTGAGAGCTTGATCACTCCTCCATACTAGTCCGAATTGAAACTTGCTGGCCTCGAAAAGTTATTAAAAACATCGTTAAAATAGTCCAAGTGACTACAGTGGCTCAATCTTAAGTGTAGTTACGTGGTTGGAACAACATGAGGGTGAGTAAATACTGACAGAATTTTCATTTTTGGGTGAACTATCTCTTTAAACAATACTGTTGTGATTTGAGTAACTGTTAAAGCATTAAGGCTTTCAGAGTATGCAATATCATTATATCGATAGGGAAGCATATTGCAACTATTCCAACATTCTTGCATATATTTTGTCCCTTCTATTATTTCTCCTTTCAGTCTGTTTGTGTGTGTACTGCTTTGGTACTATTCTATTTAAAACAATCATGCCAGTAAAAAAATAGTTACAGAAAGTGAAAATTGCAGAATTCTATTGCCACCTACTGGTAAAGCCAGTGAATGTTTTAAGTCATTTTGTCTCTTCACCCCCCAATTAAATACATGACTTAAGCAGCAAAAGAAGGCCAGAGTAGTCTATATGCTCATATCTAATGCAAATGTGAATAAATGCAATGCAATCAAGGTTAACTGATGCATCTTGCAATCAAGTGTGCTGGCTCTCAACAAACATGCAAGAAACAAGATGACAAAATTAAGTTTCACTAAAATAACTTAATAGTATAACAACTTAACAGATAAAACCAAGCAGTTGCGTAATTACAGCAGTAATTGGAGAATTTTGTCCTGATCTATTCACTTCTCAATGTAATTTTAAAAGCTAAATATTTTTGCAAGTGTCAATGAACAAGATTCATTTTGGCAAAAATGAAACCAACTTTAATATTTTATAGTCTGCATTATCTTGGTTTGGAAATGTGACTTGAGAAAAGAAAACAAAGACTGATATTTTTAAGAAGATATTGACAAACTGAAACAGTACAGCAAATCAAAACAAGTTTCCCATATAGATCTTAAACATGGAGCCATTCAACAAGAGATAAAGCAACAACATATGCACTCATACTTATCTCCATAGTATACGGTTTCAAAAGCCAAGATTCTTGTATAGATTTGTACATTCCATGGCAAATTTTACCTACATTTTTAAGCAATAAAACAAATATCAGGATACAAATGTCATTCACAGAAAGTAGAGTCCATACAGAAGAGCTTAGTTATTTGACTTTATAAAACCAGGTCTTGTCAGTCCTTTGTAGATGTGAAGCTTTCCTGCCCCTTTGACTTCAAAACTGTAGTCTGTGGTGACGTAAGGTAAATCTCCTTCAACTCCATGCTGGAACAAGAGAAAGAGAAGTTAAGTACAACTGACAACAAAGACCCATCAGGTTTATAACCTGTCAACACGCCCATTTACACAAATGGTTTTATATAATCTGCCCCCTTATATTCAGTGAGTAAAGTGTAAAATGTACCCCAGCGGTTTGTAAATGTCTAATGACACTTAAAAATTACCCATTCAATGATAATAAAAAACAAAAAACAAAACAACAATAACCCTTTAACCATTTTACGGATGTCAATGATCTAGACTTCTGTTTAAAAGTTTGGGTCAAAAGGATTTTTTTTTTTAACATTAACACTTACAAAAACAACACTTTTTTCTATACAACAAGGACACATTCAATTGATCAAAATAGACTTAAGACTTCTACATTGTTAAAAAAAAATGTATCAACTACTGAATATTATATTTTAATAACTAAAATATTATGTACAGAAAAATATTAAGCAGCACCACTTTTTTCAACATTGTTAACGCCAAGAAGTGTTTATTGAGCAGAAAATCAGCAAATTAGACTGCTGTCTGAAGGATCATGTGACACTGAAGACTGCAGTAATGATGCTGAAAATTCAGCTTTTCCATCACAGGAATAAACTACATTTTAAAATATATTAAAAATAAAAACAGTTCTTTTAAACAGTAAACCTATTTCACAATATTACGGTTTCTACTGAATTGTTGATCAAATAAATGTAGCCTTGGTGAGCATAAGAGGCTTATTTAAAAGAAAACTTGACCAACCCCAAGCTTTATGTTGCTGATTCACATACCTGCTTGGTGAGCAATACTTTAGGCAGAGTGATCTCTCCCAGCAGAAGACAGTTCACGTGCCTCAGGACAGAGGGAGATACTGGAGTAACCAAAAAGTACAGACCTCGTGCCATGTCTACCCCTCTCAGAACACCTTAATAAACACAACAGCAGGTACACAATTACAGCTTAAGGAAGGTTTTAGATCTTTCATTTTTTTTTTATTTCATATCTTTATACTTAAGTCTGCATGATGTATAATGAATATTGTTAATGCAACAACATCTGCAATATCACAGAACAATTCCATCTCAAATCCACATATTAAAGGCCTTGAATACACACCTAAGCCCACACATTGACAGATAGGAGTTTGGGAGAGTACAACAGGACCTCCTCTGCCCACAACCTTCTCACTCAGACAGCATAACCCTACTATACTGGCATTGACCGCATAAAAGATGTTGTTGGGTGCGACCTCACAGTGTGTTACCCCTATAGCCACTGATGAGTGTGGGACCTGCAATAAGAGAGCACAAAAAGGTGTTCACATAAAACATGATCAGAATTTAATACACATACATGTGTGGATACACACATATATACATACATACAAAAATTCAAATTAATATATATAAAAAAATAAACACCTGGTAGGGTATGAAGCAGTGAAGCGGGCGGATGGGACCAGGTTCTGATGACTGAAGCTTACTCAAGTAGCTGAGCAGAGCCAGGTCTCGCAGCTCATTACTGCGCTGATGTTGCCTAAGGGGAATGCAGGATGGAAATTGACTTTGGTTTGTAAAGTAGAACAAACAAAAAATGACCTAGCTAAATCTTCACCACAAGAACTGCCAACAGATCATAGGTACAGTTAAAATCAAAAAGGTGCAGCTGGCTGCCTTACATTTTTCCAGATATCCCAGCACCTTCAAATTCTGACTGGACATTGAGAAATACATGAGATCGAATGGTGAGGTGACTGGCTGGCTCCTCTGTCAAGGTGGATGGTGTTGGAGGGTGCGTATGCCAGCCGCGGGCAGTTCTGAGAAACTCTGGGGTGAGAAGTTGACACTGTGGCGCATTTCCATAACTCAGCTGCACTACATGCGTAACGGATAAAAGACGAATGAGGTCTACAAGTATCTGAAAGCCATGGCCTGTGAAAGAGAGAAAGACATTTGTAAGCAAGTTAGTACCAGAAACTCAAATGAAAACCAATTAAGATATTACAAAAAGATAAATATATTTACTAGGGCTACCAATTAAAAACAAACAAACATTTATATTAAATTAAATTGTCTGAATCGTAGATCACGTCATTAAATGGTTTGATAGCAAGATCCAATAATAAGTCCATATATCTGCAGTTCAAATCAATATTCCCATTTTATTGCCTTTCATGTGCAATTATTTTTGCTGACCTCTGATCCAGCCCATAGTATTAATGATGACAGGACTCTCTCCACTGACATGGCGCCAGAGGGATTTGAGAGACTCCAGATACCGATCAATGTCAGCGTGACAATCTGCCTGACCATAATAAACCATGTGCTTTGGGTCACGCATGTGCGTGAACGGAGGCCCTAAACAAATAAAAAAACAACAATCACGTCCATTTGTTTGGGTATGTAAAATCAACACATGCTAAATGTAAGACAGTTGAATTTCTACAGTACAAATGTACAGTACTTATGAATTAGCAGAATATGTACTTCATTTGGCTATATAGAAATGGAGAGAGAGCTTAAAGTATGCCACATACCCAGCAGTGGCTCTGTAACGGTGCATAAGGAAAGGCATCCAGGAGGGGTGAACTCAGTCTGGCCTAGATCACACTCCAAAAACTCTACACTTACAGTGCTGCACACACACAACAAGGCAGAGAGAAATATATCACCTGTAAATTACAATGCATGCAAATTTCTTACCATCATGCTCACAACTTGGCATGCAGACTAGCCTACAAAACCACAAGATTCTAAATGCATCCACTAATTAGTAAACTGAAATGAACTGTTTGAACTCACTGATTGAGCAGGCTGTTAAGAAGGTGCCGATTGAAGGTGGACTTGCCAACAGATTTGCCCCCACACACAAGAATTACAGGACAGCGGTCAAATTCCCCTGTGGACAAAAAACATGGAGGGAAAAATTAATTAATCAAATTTAGACAAACCATGTGCAAATTCATCAGTCAACACCATTGCTGAGAGTGTTTCTCCTTAAAACTACAGTGTACCATTAAAAGTTTCAAAAACGTGGTTTGAAAGCGCCCCTGTTCTCTTCCGTAAACAAACTTGTAACCAATCCCATCAACGTACGGGGCTTTCCCGATCATTACTTCTAGGGATGCTGATTTCTTAGAAGGCAGCTGTCTGACTCCTAGATGGCGAATGGGAACATGGTTTGTTTAGCATTAGCAACACATAATTAGCTATTTGTCAAAGTCAAAGGCTAATCATATCAATTACCATTATATGTCAACTTATTCAAATTCTGAATGGATTAAATATAGCCTAGAAAGCAAGCAAAGACAGCTCCCTTTACTATCGTTAAAAAGCTGTCACTCCTCTCAGCTTGCGATCTCACAAAGTTTTGTTATAATCAATGAAGTTGTCGGTCTACACTGCTCAATGAATCTCTTATTTACATTGTGTCTTAATGAGAGGATTTGCGGGGATGCAGAACTAAGCACTGAACAAAAACGGAGCCGTTTTTACCAGTACTAATAGGGCAGAGTTCATCAGCAGTCGTGGGAGGGGCCCGTGCAATGTAACATCACATTGCATTGAAACTACAAACGGCTTGTTTTTTGAGACACTGATTATGATTTATGGGGATTTAAAAAAGTAGTGGGTGGATTTTTACCATTATAGGATGGTTGTGTTCACACTGCTTTTCAGATTTCAGACAAGATTTTTTCACGCATAAACAGAGATCAGCATAGACTAAAAGATCGATCTTTAAATCGATATTGTCAACCCAGCCCTAATTCATTCACCCTCATAAACCTGTATGACTTTCCATCCTCTGCAGAACAAAAGAAGATAACAGTTTTGGTGACCATTTACTTTCATTGAAACAATTTGACAAACTATCTTCTTTATGTTTTGCAGAAGAAAAAGTTACACAGGTTTGGAATTACATGAGGTTGAGTAAATGATGACAATTTGTATTTATAAGTGATTACCATTCCTTTAAAATATGGTTTGAACAACTATTCAAATTTACCTGCCCAGGCACTGAGCAAACTGCTTATAGCTTCTCTGTAGCTAGGTGACATCACGAGACCCTGTGCACAAGGTCCACGCAAAGCTGTTACACCCACGGCTGACAGAACAGGGTTAGAGATGGCAGCCTGGGATTTTATCTCCTGCTGCAGAATGCATAGGAGACAGAGACACAAATATACCTGTTGCTATGCCAGGGTGCTCAAACAAAAGCGCCACAGTGTTTAGTTTCTTTAGAAAGACAACCTACAAATGGCTTACTTATGCAGTAGTCAACATTTGAAGTGGATCAAAAAAGGTTAATCAAAGTTGTCCTAAGACAAGAACGGGTATTGTTCAAAATTCATGTATATCTTTGATGAAAGGTTTTGATTCACTTTAAATGTTGACTACTCTAGTTGCCTTTGCATATTAAACTGGGAATGCATTTTATCATCACAAACAATATACATATCAGCTATTTAAACATGAACATGCTAAATCTGAAAATGTCCTCGACTTACCGAGTTGAGGCCGAAGATCTCTGCGAGTTCTGAGAAGCTGGTGAGAAAGCGTGTAAGCGGCGTGTCCAGAGGTTCCAGAAGCACCACACAGGAGTCCGAGCCCACCTCACTCATGAGCTTTTTACTTGGCTCTAGACATAAAAAGACGAATTGCAACAGAATTTTAGAAAGTGGGTGCAAAAAAGAACTTCAGTGCAGGTAGAAATTAAAGGCAACACTACGGGCAAAGGCTGTTTTTTTCAAGTCCTTTCATTATGTGTTTCGGACTGGTGGAAAAAAAAAATATATATCCAAAATACTCTTTCAGGTATTCATTTTATTGCACTTTATGTATTTTTGTCTGTAGATTTCAAATACAATACATATCTTTTAAGGCGTTTTTTTTCTAAATTAGTTTTTTCCTCATGCACGGCGTTAGAAATCTTTACTTCAGCAGCACTTCCATACACCAACCTTTTTACTCCTATCTATATGATAAAGGTTTTACAGAGGGCTTTGTTCATATATAATATTTAATTAGATAATGCCTCATTTGCATATTTAAACATAACATTTAAAAAAACTTGTAATACAAAAATTGTTTGCCATTATTAATGTAATCAATCAACCGGGTAAGTATGGTGACATCTATTAGTTAATTTTGTACCTTATTAACCTAGGATTCCTTGCCTTAAAGGAGAACTCCGGTCAATTTTAACATTGAACAAATTTTTTTTGTACATTTTGAGTGCTGTCAGTACAGACAAAAACGACACAAATCGGTGTTGCCTACACCGTGTTATCCTCTTTTTAAAATTCGCACCCTGTTGACTTCAATGGAGCAAGTTCTAAACCTGCTTTTAGCCTCTTAACATCCTTGATTTGTCATTACAAGTGCACAGCCATGTGAGTGGTGTTATTAAGAGTGACCACGGTCAATCTGACTGCAGTAGATGTGAAAGATATTAATAAAAATGATGATAACACGGTGTAGGCAAAACCGATTTGTGTTGTTTTTGTCTGTACTGACAGCACTCCAAATGTACAAAAAAATGAGCTCAATGTTAAAATTGACCGGAGTTCTCCTTTAAAGGGTGATGCAAAATGAGAAAATGGTTCATTAAAATGTATTAGGGAGGCAGGATACTCCTTGTGATGCTACCTGAAGAGAAATATTTGCGAATAATGACTTTGGCTTCGAGCAGCCCCTCCTTCTTGTTCTTGCTGGAGCCCCCAAAGTTGTTTCCAAAGGCCTTGATGGTGAGAGGGCAGTGAGACGGTGGTGAGAACAGGGGGTAAGGTTGCTGTCCCTCCTCTATTGTGAAGCCCAGGACCTCTACATGACCATAGAGGCAAGTGAGCAGGCACTTTCCACGGAAACACAAGACCTGCGCAGACATCAGACACAAAAGTTAGCCAACGTGCAGACACTAATGATGGACCTATATATTGGCCAGGCTGATTAATTGGCCGACATTTGTGTATTTTAAAGTTTGGAGCAACTGGCTGTAATGCTAATAGTCACAATATTAATACTAAAATAACGATAATACAAATAAGTTAATACAAATATTAACAACAATAGACTTGGTAGTTTTCCCTTAGGTATTATGTTTTTAGCCTTCATTTTTATTAAGATTAAATTTTTTTACAAGTTGCATTCACAAATTTGGAGCAAATAGAGATAAATAAGTTTATTGAATTTTAGCATTTTTATGACCATCTCACGCATTAAGGCCAATTCACACAGCACATACATACAAATCTGTTGGCATCTGTCGGAGCTTCCGCCGATTGAACATGCTGAATTGGAATTGTAATGTCTGATAAATGACGTGACTGTCAGCGTTGGTCTGCCTCCCTCAGAGCAATGTGAATTGGCCTTTAGGTGTAACTGTACATGCACACATAAACAAATAAATCACTGATCAACATCATAGTGATTAAATATCTACCTGGTCTTGTTTCATGACTAAAACAGCACGGTTGAGGGTATGGTCAAGGTGGGCATGGAATTGAAGATCATCTTCCTTCCACTCGTCTGTGTCAGGTAAGGCTGAACTTTCCATGCCGTTCTGAAGAACACTATTGGCATATTCACTCCATTCTTGAGAGTCCACTGACGCGCTGCTGTCATCCAGTTCTGTGCCTCCATTTGTGTGGACATGAGCAAAAGTCACAGAAGTGGCCTCAACCTTTCCCTCCTTGGCACAACTGTTTTCAGGGATAAAAGTCACAGGCTTCGCACACAACTTCTTCAACCGTTTTACTGTGGGGTTTTCCCTTTTGGCTATCTGTTGCGTCAACTTTGCTGTCCCAGAACTTGTGTTTAGCAGAGTTAAGTCCAGACTGCGTATTTTTTTGTGCCATTTATTCTTGCTGTGACGTTTGGTGGCATTTCGTTGCTCGTGCCGGGACTGGGAAGAAACCTTGTGTACTTTCATTGTCACACGATGAACTCCAACGAGCCTAAAAACAACATAAATCCAGGGCTCGGGAACACCTGTGAATGAAGACAGTAATGATGGGATCAGCATTCCTGGCATCACTAAAAAGGTTTTCTCTGTAAGAAATGCATTTCCTTGCCTTCTAGATTTGAAAAGAAGAAGAAAAAAACTCCCAAGAACCAAACTGTAGAAACCACCAAAAGGGGGAAAAAAGAAAGACTGACAGGTTTTAAAAGTAGCTACGTACGAGTACGTAGACAGAAACTTTAGTCAGTTGGTAAAATATGGTGGAAAATTGTAGTATCATCATACATTATTAACAACTACTAGTACGATCATCTGTTGTTAACATGATAATCAATGAAAGCCACTTTCATGGTAGTTCACTGACCTATTTGAAGTGAGAAACGGCTGTAACCGGCGATTCTCCTATAAGTTACAAATGATTTTAATCAAATCAGAAACGTGAAACACGTAAAACCAGAGTTTCTGTGAATATGCTGCTGTTTCTATGTAACTAGCAGTGGCTCCATGCAAACATCAAAATCACGCTGCACGATGCTGTTGTGGTTCCACTCCACTAACGTTAATCGAAACGAAGTCGTTCATTCCCCCCCCTTTGATCTGATTTAAGACCGCGTTGTCACTGTTTGTCGAATACGTTTGAAAGCACAAATATAACAGAAAAAAGATGAAGCGTAAAACATGTTAAATGACTCGGTGGCTAACAGGCGCGATTGTGTGCGGCACTGGCGCCTCACGATTATTGTATGTGCCATGTGATGGACAGTAACAGATTTTCCGGAGTTTGAGTGAACTTTGATTCCACACTACCATTCTGAATTAATACTCCACTATAAAATAATTCCCCATAACTATAAAAAGAATTTGAAGAATTAGTGTTCACTTTGGTTGCATGAGCTAAACGACTTAATCAGCTCATATATGAAGAAAGTCGAACTCTGCGTAATACGTTGAATGGCCAGATTCCGCAAAGCTCAAACAATATTTCAACGTCACTTCCTGTTTCTGTTTCAACATGGCTTCTTGTTGTTTAGCCCAAATTAAGCATTTGATGCTATATAATATATAATTAACTCACTAAATTACATTACGCATATATATCGTTTTTCCGCATATGAAAAGAAACATTAGAGCAATGATCTAATTTACGTGGAAGGTGAGTCATACACAGTTGATTGTGCGGCGAGTAGTTTAGGGAGCGTCATTAAAAGGCGGACATCGTGGTTAACGTTTAGGTAATATTAATTAGATTGTCGATTATCAGTCAAAGTCATCCGCATAGTATGGGGAAGCATTATTAAACATGAATGGATGAAAATGTGCAGAATTATTCTTTGCACGGTTTCATAAAATGAATTGCGCCAAAATAAGTAAGATCTTGGAATAACCAACAGTGCTTGTAGAACAATAATTGCAGTTATTTTGTGATGTTCAAGAATTTCTTAAAGTTGCATGACCTCTAAAAACATCGTCTTCATGAAACATTTATTATTAAAGACAGTATAGTAATAAAACCAGAACAGCCAGATGTATATATTGTATTTTACACACATTTATCATTATTCTGAGCATTAACATTTTTATTATAAATATCCACGAATTTCAAATTATTAATGATATTAAAAATTGTAATAAAATATTTACAATTTAAATGAAAATTTTAAAAATTATTCAGTGCACTGTTTCATAAAACGAATTACGTCAATATAAGCAATAATGATTTTCCATGACCTCTACTGGCATTATATCTTCTTGAAACATTTATTAATAATGACAGTATAGTATAAAACCAGAACAGACACACTTTTTACTGTATTTTACACAAATTAGAATTTTGAGTTTTTAATTATTATAAATATCCATGAATTAGCTAAAACATATACATTTTTTATTATTTATTTAAATGTAAAAATAATATTTATAATGTAAATATAATATTTAAATGTATACATTTATTAATAAAAACAATTATGGTGTATGTTGTCTTTATCTTTAATTTCATTCAGATCAAATTTGAAATGAAATTGTTGTGTCCTGCATGTCTAGATGGAGATACCTGCTCAATGGTCCTCTCATGCTCAGCGAGTGCTGTCTTTGCTCAACAAACAGAGGGGTCTTGGCCACTTCTGCGATGCCATGCTGAACACAGCAAGTGGGCAGGTGCATCTGGCCCATCGCAATGTTCTTGCCTGCTTCAGCCACTTGTTCCAGGAACCTAGTTCCTCACCGTGTATACAGATCGACCTGCCATTAGAGTGCCCTGATGATGGACTTGAGCTACTGCTTCATTTTTTTTACACTGGTGAACTCGAGTTAGACGACAGCAATTTAGAAAAGATTCAGAATGCAGCTAACGGACTGTCAGTGCCGGATTCTCTCATACCTTGCCAGGGTTTGCCAGGTGTAGAGACTTTGCAATCACCTGCTGCCTTGAGTGAAGATGATGAAGCCAAACCACTATTGCCTGATCCGACCCCGAAAGGAAAGGCTAGATCTTGGCAACGGACGAAAAATAAACCTGATGCATGCAGGTCTGGTTCACCGGTCACACCTAGCGATGATGACACCCCTACCTCGACGTCTACTACCACCACCCGTTCTGGAAGGCGTGTAAAAGGGCCCAATCGACTAGTCCGGGAAAGTCCCATGTCTGCTGTTACGAGGCAGGGAGCAGGAAGGAGAAAAGCATCATCTTTAGATGATAAAGAGCAGGGGATTGCTGCCACTGAGGAAAGAGATCATCTCAAACATCAAGACATGAGTGAGGCTGAGGTACTCTGTACATTTATATTCAACCAGAAGATATATATTTTATTCAAATCATTTAAACTCAATCATCTATTTCTACTAGGTTGAATGCATTGATCTGACTATGAAAATCGGATCCATTGATTATGAAAGTTGCTATAATAATATCCATTGTATCATGTGTTCTGATTTTCATTTCATACTACATTAAAATCCTTGATTTTTACCTGTAATTTGTACTACATTTACTAGTGTGTATCTCTTAGCAGGTGGATGGATCTGTTGATGATCAAAATGACGATGATGATGACGACAATGACGATGATGACTATGACGGAGGTGAGAGTATGGATATTCTTAATGAGGGAACCGATGAAGAGTATATGCCTCATAACTCACCTTGCTCAACCCCAAAGACTCCACGGGGAAAGCGCAAACTTAAAAGTACAAATAAAGAGAATGGAGAAGGAACATCTAAAAACAGCAAGAAAGGCTCTGTCCAATGTCCAACATGCCACAAAACATTCCTCAGCAAGTACTACTTGAAAGTACACAACAGGTATGCGCACACTATCAGTCTAAATTTGGGGTTTGGTCCATTTTTAGATGTTTTTGAACATCTTTTTGTTTTCTGTTTTAATATATATTGTAAAATGTAATTTATTCCTGTGATGTCAAAGCTGAATTTTCAGCATCATTACTCACATGTTCCTTTTTAAAAAATATTTTTTAACATTATAAATGTCTTTACTAAAATGTCAATTTAATGGGACCCCAAACATTTGAATGGTAGTGTAGATATATAATCCATATCACATACATAAGATTAATGTTAAAGGCTGTCTGGTAATGGTAATTTAATTAATACATTTTTATGTAATGAATTAATATGACTGATCTTTTCCTTCCATCTTGCTGTCTGCAAGGAGACATACAGGGGAGAAGCCCTTTGAATGTGCTAAATGTGGGAAGTGCTACTATAGGAAGGAAAACCTGCTGGAGCATGAAGCCAGGAATTGTCTTAGCAGAACAGAGGTGGTGAGTTTGATAATGGGGGACAATTTAAAAAATAAATACATGCAATAGGAATAACCATAATGTGTCATTTTTGGTGTTTACTGTTGCACAGTGGCAACTTACTTCCTGCACCTTTTTAAAATTTGTGGCAGGTGTTTTCGTGTTCAAAATGTACCTTGACCTTTAAAAAGCGACATGAGCTGCGTCTTCACACAGTCACGCACACAGGAGAGATGCCCAATAAGGTACATCATCCATTGTGGAGGTCAGATGTGACCTTTTGTCCAGGGACATTTCGGCAATGTCATTTTATTTGTCGTTTTAGTGCACATCATGCCCTGAGCAGTTCATGCAGAAGAAAGATCTCAGGATCCACATGATTAAAATTCACGGAGCTCCTAAACCGCACGCAGTAAGTTACTGTAATGCTTATAACGTAGTCTGCAATACCATAATGCCCTGTCATTGAAAACTAAACCAAATATCAGATCAAATGTTATGTAATAAAAGTTATATGTGTTGTGTAGTGTTCATTGTGTACCAAGTGTTTCCTGTCCCGCACTGAGCTACGCCTGCATGAGGCAGCCAAACATCGTGGTGAGAAACTGTTTGTGTGTGAGGAGTGTGGCCACCGGGCCTCCAGCCGCAACGGCCTGCAAATGCACATCAAAGCCATTCACAGGCATGTGACATATGACATCACTGAAACATGCTTTATTTGTTGTTTATACTATTATTCATTATTTCTGTCTGCCTTTCAAAGATGATATGCATTCATGTGGTGAGCAGACAATAAAACAACGTGAAGAAATCTTTTTGTGATGTTTATGTGTGTAATCAGTTTTGCATGTTTTGTGTTTACCGGTTGAATTAATGCTGAACCATATTTGTTGCTCTTCTCTTCAGAAATGAGCGTCCTTTTGTGTGTGAGTTCTGCAATCATGCTTTTACCCAGAAAGCCAATCTCAACATGCACCTTCGAACACATACTGGAGAGAAACCTTTCCAGTGCCACCTCTGTGGCAAGACGTTTCGCACACAAGGTAACTTTTTCTTTGCATTCGAAGGGTTTTAATTGTGGCCATTCAGATTTCAAATTAATTTTGAAAACACAATTCATGCAGTTTCTCTATTACTTTTGTATTATTAACCAAATGTATTCTGATTGTGTGAGCAGCGAGTCTGGACAAACACCACCGCACACACACAGGAGAGCGGCCATTTAGTTGTGAGTTCTGTGAGCAACGCTTCACTGAGAAAGGTCCTCTATTACGCCATATAGCCAGCAAACACCAAGAAGGCCGACCACACTTTTGCCACATCTGCAACAAAACTTTTAAAGGTGAGATATCTGGTGAGATATACATACAGATTTATACAGTTACACTTTTGAGGCAAATTGGTGGCATTTTTTTACTTTCATGATAGATAGATAGATAGACAGATAGACAGAGATAGATAGACAGACAGAGATATCATTTTTTAGATTATTAGTATTTTTGACTATTTTTAACATTACATTGTTAAAATGTAGATTATTTTTAATATATATATATATATATATATATATATAAAACATGATGTATATATTACATTCAATAAATGTTATATAAATTATATAAAATGTATTTAGTTTTATGACATTATAAATATTATTTTTAGATATTTTATACAATATATATATATATATATATATATATATATAAACATTTATTTATCAAATTAAATAATATAAATACTTTTGTGTAAAATATATGAATAATTTCATTTTTATTTATTTCAAAAACAAGAATATATGAAAGGCAGTGGTTTAAAGTAATCAGTCCTGAATAACAATTTATACCCCATGATGCCCTATCAGCCATCGAGCAGCTCCGTGTTCATGTACGACGTCACAAAGGCATGAGAAAATTTGAGTGCTCTGAATGTGGTTACAAGTTCACCAGACAGGTACGAAATAGATGTATTCATGAATTAACATATCAGATTTTTTTTCCCTCACATTTCCTACTTGAGGTTTTAAGAGCTCAGTGTCTCTATCTTGCTTTTGACAGGCACATTTGCGACGACACTCACAGATCCACAACCGCGTGGAGAACTACAACCCCAGACAAAGACGGTTACGTAACCTGATTGTGGAGGATGAGAATGCAGCTGCCTCATCCAGTCCTTCCAGCCAGACAGAGGTTCAGGCAGGACCAGGGGACATGGTTAACCTGGTTATCCAGCCAGAGACGGTTGTGGTGGAACAGGTCATCTCGGCCTCTGCTGGAGGAACAGGAGGAGACCAGGCCACATATTCAGTGAATGGTGACCAGACTGGGTTTGCTCTGACTGGAAGGACTGATGGTGGAATCGAGCAGACTCCGTTCACTGTAGCAGATGTGATGGAGCAGACACTGCTGGTGACCGACGCATACCCCATCCATCAGTCCAGTGTGGTGGTGGAACTCCCCAGCACTGGAGCTGATGGGAAAGTTTAAATGGAGACTTTTTGACTCCAGAGCAAAGACATGGAGGGAGGAAGGGGGGTTCATGTTGAAGTATGTATTAAAAAGTCATTGAGAGATGTCAAGCATTGTAAATAAACAGTATTCTTGCATGAAATACTGGTAAGAAACTTTTGATATTAATGTCTTTAAAGAAGTATCAAGCGTGACATGACAAAATTTGCTTGAGTTTTCTATTAATTTGAAATCATGAGATTCTCTGCTTTGCAAAAATGCATTGCTGTTTATCAACATTTCAGGTCAAACTATGTACAAATTTTGCTTGAAAATGCTCTTTCTCTGTTTGGATGAACAGGCAAATCTTAAAGCTTTTTATTCTATATGGAGAAAGTGAAATCTTATTTCTTCTAGCTAATTGACTGGCACTTTATGCTAGAAGATATTTGACAAATTTGGATTTAATAATGTACAACCAAAGTTCTTGTAAGAGAATGTCATGATTTATTCAGCATCTGGATTTCATAATGTAAATTAAAAATAGTCATAAGCTTAATGTATACTTTTGTTTTAATAGAATAAATCATTAAAACAGAAATCCAAATCTGTGTGTTTTATTCACTTTTCTATGCACTTGTTAGTTTATTTTATTTGACAGGGACAAAGGACAGTAAGAAACTGTCGCAGAATTAGCTACAAAGCTACATTTCATCAGCAGTCCCTTAAAGTATTATTATTTTGCAGGTAGAAAATCCTTGAACCTTGATTAAAAAAATAAAATAATTTTTTTGGGAATAATGTGCACCGATAAATGGTTCACAATAAAACCAGGTTCATTTCTGATTTAATGTTGGCTTGTCCTAATATTTTAGTTTTATCTTCATTATGGAGTTAAACTTGTGTGTGCTAATCATCTACTGGATATTCATTGTGCTCCAGCTGATGCCTCTTTCTGCATCCTTATACTGTCTTCCACTGACTGATTCCAGAGGACAGGATGTACCAATCCCAACTTGATGGGAAATTAGATGTGGCTAACACAAAGGGTGGTACAGAACATGTGATAAAAATGTATGCCAGACAGTTGGTCTCTCATGATCTTACTTGTTACATATACATACATGAAAAGAGCAAAAGTAACAGTGCTTAAGTCATTTATTGGTTGACCACACATAAAAACATTACACAAATCATCTCCTTGTTAGTGTTGTACAAATAATTTTGGCCACAAAACAAACTAAACCTTGTGTAAGAAAAATAAAGTACCGCTTCAGCATGTTGTAAATAATTAGTTTCATAATTACTGGTATTGTCAGACACATATTATCAAACACATACATTTACTCAAGAATAATGAGATACTGAATTACTACTTCCAGTTTTTAGTACAGCTTCCTAAAACAATTTGGTATAAAAAACAATACCTTCATTAATTCTTCATGTTTTCTTCATCAACGCAGACAGCTTTAAAAAAAAAACAAGCTGTTTCTCATAAACTGTAACATAGTTTTCTCTAAAATAAACAATGACCAGATAATCAAACTTAATTTATTATTAAAATATGAGTTTAAAAGCAAGTCTAATACAAAAATGTGACCACTGCATGCATGCATGCTAGATTGTCTTACACATGTAATTCTAAGAACATAATAAATGGGTTACACTGAGGCCCAGATTTTAAGTTTGTCTGTCAAACAAAATTGTTGTTTTTGGGAAGTCTTGGATTCTCCAAAATATTTAATTTCAACTCCTCTCTGCTTATATTAAATACTACACATTTCAGAATACAGTCAAATTATACCATAAACAATCTACATATCTACAGTCTAAGTGATCCAAACTTTAACCTATTGGAATGCTTGGGGGTCTCAAAATTATTTTTGAAAAGAACAAATGTTCTCATTATGTAATTATATATTATATTATATTTTTGGGGTTTGAAGTTGCAATGTTGTGAATAGCTTTAGGTCCATGCTGAAATAGAAAATAAATTAAAGAAGAATAATGAGTGTAACCTCCATGCAATTTCCAAGGCATGGATTGCTTGAAATTTGCCAAACACGATAGGCACTATTTCATGAGTCACTTCACGTAAGTCTCTGTTCAAGGTAAACACAGCCAGCATTAGAAATGCATGCAACAATTAAAGCTGTAGTAACACTGGGTTACTTGGAGAAATAACGGAAACATTGACTGTCCATTCACCAGCTCCCTTTACTGCCCAGTTGAGGTGAATATGTGATGAAGTGCAAAACACTTAGTAGCGATGTCAAATTGAATGACCTTCAGTCTCATGTTTTCGAAAAGTTCTCAATGCACTTGATTGACATCTTGGTTGTGGTTCTGATTAACATTGTTGTTGTGGTTGTAAAGTGCCTGGTTGCGGTGGTGTCTGTGGAGGTGGATGGCGTTGGCCTCAGGTACGTCGATGGGTTCGAAGGTGCTCGGAACAAGGGGCATGAACTGTCGGAATATGCTAACACTTCCATGCCAGAAGGTGGGCTGGGGGAGCCGGCCAGCTAGCGTCCAAGATCGAGCAGAGGGGTCGTAGGCCTCAACTACGTCAGATAGCTCAAAGGTGTTGTCATAGCCACCGGACACAAAGAGTCGACCACCCAAAACTGCTACACTGCCTCCAACATGAACCTGTAAGTGCGAGTATTGGAAGTGAAGACTTTTTACTTATCTTTGTGAAAATGCAAGTCATACATGGTGACTTAAATACACTTCTTTTATGATTATTAGGTAGTTTAGTATCTTGTATCATTATTTCTTAGAAAAAAATTAATTCATTTTAATTTGTTAATAACAAAACTGTTTTACTGCAGAGCCCCTAAGGGGAAATGGTGATCGAAAAATACACGAGATGGGACAACAAAAAAATATTTTTCAATGGTTAGTTAATATTTTTTTTATACATTTCATCATATTATGAAATTATGAAAATAAATATTGAAATATGTTCCAAAGTATTGTATTCCCATAGAAACTTTGCGCTTACTCTCTATAGCACTGCTATGTAGTTTATAATGACTGGTCAAGGTCAATAGGCGCGTTTCCACTGCCGGGCCAAGGCTAACAGCGAGCCGAGTCGGGCCAATGGCCTCGGGCCTCAAGCACCGGGCTTGCGTTTCCACTGCCGGGTCACTAGCCCCGTTGCGCTGCCCTAAACCCCGCCCTTAACACGCCTTCCTGGATCGAACGTCATACAACCGCACCCATTTCAGCGGGGATTATGAAGTTCATTCAGGCAAGACACAACGATCGAGATGGAGAGGACCGAAGCGTCTGTTTGTTTGCTTTTTTTGGTGTTTGCTTGGTGGAAGATGAGCGTTGTTCGGCGAATACTTAGCTTAGCAAGTTCAGCAACGATGTACTTGATAACATCCTCGTTTCTGCACACGCCGTCAAATTGACGTTGTACTCTTTCTTCTGCCCAAATGCTCAGAAGAGCTTTGGTATCTTCAACAGACCAGTACAGGCGATTATCTATTTCGTGCAGCGATAATTTTGTGCTATTTAAAAAAGTGAAATGTGCATCTTGCCGCAGACCATATCTTTCCCTAACACAGATAAGCTCCGCCTTTTACATTGACCACGCCTCTAGCCCGAGCTGGCCTGCTTTGGCCTAAGGTATTCGACGGGCCAGAAATCCTGGCCGTTGGCCCCGAGTTAGCCCTGATCAAGCCCCGGAAGTGGCAGTGGAAACGCGACTGGCCCTGGCCCGCACAAGCGCGGCTCGGCCCTGGAAACGCGGCTATTAAGTCACTTAAAATATCAGATATTTATGACATGGTCAGTTCCGGTTGTAAATGTGGTGTGATACCCCAAAAACGTTCAATTGATAATTCATGATATTTGTAAAAATACACTTTATTGTGGAAACTCTTAATCATTTAAATTGATTACTCTCAATAGTGATGCATGACCAATTTGAATTTGATTAAAATCCTCAAGGGAAAATATTTTGCACAATAAGTGAAATTACTATTTAAATTACTCAATTTTGATTGTGAAAATTTGAAGAACAGTGGTAAATGTGACCGCATCTTAATGGATTGAAACAAGGCAAAATTTACATACTTGTGCCATGGGATTAATCTTGTCCCATTCGTGTTTCTGTGGGTTGTAGACATCAACTTCTGCCGAATCATCCCTGAAACACAACCGTTGTTATGAGAAACATATAAAAGTTAATTTTCTTCATCGTTCCTTTTTCTGCAAACCACAAGGAACTGGATATTTTAAAATGTATGGGGAAAAAAGTGAGCACCTCACCTTACAAAGTAGATCAAGCCATTTAGAGTCACTGATTTGGGGGCAAAGGACCACGGAGGCAGTTCTCCACCGTTGATTAGTGACCAGCGGTTGCTATCAGGATCGTAGCACTGAATTGCCATTGTGTCCTCTTCGGTTAAGGATCCAATGGCGTAGAGCCGCCCCCTACATGCTGTAGTAGAACAGTTATCCATGGGATACAGCATGGGCGGAAGAGCCTCCCAGCAGTCTAGGGTATGGTCATAGCGCTCTGTGCTGTCAGAAGCTACTACATAGAGTTGACTCTTCATGACGCAGGAGCTGTGGTACTCTCTGGCTTTCAGCATGGGAGAGACCTCAGTCCACTCATTCACACTGGAGTTGTATCGCCAAACGCAATCATAGAGACGTGATCCATCCGAGCCACCTGTCACAATGAATCAGGTTTGAGTGCTGATATGCAATACCAAACAGAATAGATGCTCTTTCCACTCATTTATCAACCTTATTTTTCAAACTTGCCTACACTAATAAACTTTTTAGATTATGTGTCCCTCTTCAGAGTAGTTTTCTTTAAATATGGATGACAAAATTTGGGATTAAAAATGATAGGCCTAGTTAAAAAAAAAAACAGAAGAGAATACAATTTGGCTCTCGCATGTGCTTTTTTCCACCAATATGCTTTCCTGCATTACTTATTGAGCTAAAACAATGCTACTAAATCTACAGTGCAAAACAGACAGTAGGGCTTTTTACACGTGAAATAGTTAACCCTGGGTGAATGGAATCCTGGTAACTAATGTCTTAATTGACATTTGACACTGCTCATAATTTCATAATAACAATTAATCCTGGGTATTTGTACGCTGCTGTTTCACACTGTACATTCCTAAACCCTGGGTTAACCATTATTTTCAAACGCTATTGGTTGACGGTTGCTAAGCATCTAGTAGTAACATTCTAATACTGCATCGTTTCACACTGTACAAGTTTGGCACCACAAAGAAGGTTAAAGGGAAAGTTCACCCAAAACTGAAATTTAGCCCATGATTTACTCACCCTCAAGTCATTTTAAGTGTATATGACATTCTTCTTTCAGACGGATACAGTCGGGGTTATATTAAAAAAAAAATGTCATGGCTCTTCCAATGGCAGTGAATTGCTGTTTCTGTTTTGAAGTCCATAAAAGTGCATCTATCCGTCATAAAAGTGTTACACAAAGGCTCCGGGGGGTTAATAAAGGCCTTCTGAAGCAAAGCGATGCCTTTGTGTAATAAAAAAATGCATATTTAAAACTATATAAAGTAAAATAACTAGCTTCCGGCCAAATGAACATACAGATTCCACTTATGCGAGTAATGCAACATACTGCAACATGACGCACTACGCTACATCCAACGTCATAAGTTGCGCTCTAGGCGCAAGTAGACTGCGTATGGCCATTTGTCTGGAAGCTAGAATTTTACTTTGTAATGTGTTAAATATGGATATTTTTCTTACACAAACTCATCGCTTCGCTTCAGAAGGCCTTTATCAACCCCCCCAGAGGAGTGTGGAACTCTTTTATGATGGATAGATGCACTTTTATGGACTTCAAAACAGAAACAGCAATTCATTGCCATTATAAAGCTTGAAAGTTTAACTCCGATTGTATTCGTTTGAAAGAAGAATGTCATATACACCTAGAATGACTTGAGGGTTGAGTAAATCATGGGCTAATTTTTGATTTTGGGTGAACTTTCCCTTTAACACCGCAAAAGCAATGATAGTTCTTCTGGTTCTTCTTAGCGACTCAAATGCATTTAAGGTTAATAAAGTCCAAGTTCCAAGAGACTTTAAGGGGTCATACACATCATACATACAGTTTACAATTAAAAGTACAGTCACATTATTCACTGAAATTTTGCAGGCAAAAAGGTCCATTGTCTATTGCAAAGAGTGTGGAGATGTATGAAGCACAGCACCCGCTCATACATAAAGGATTGAAATGTTACCATTTTCTGTTTTTTAGCATTACTATTTAATATACAGTAAAGGCTATTATTAGATAATCTTATTAGACAAGATTAATTAGAAAGTCAATAAAATGTCTGTGAATATACCTTTTGGAAGATTCTTTTAATTTAATTTTTCATAAATTTTTGTTATTTTATATATATATAAATATTTAATATAATTAATTAAATGATCTCCTCATTTGTATTGAAATTGTATATCTTTTCACTAAATATTTATTCCTTAAAAGTACTAAAAGAATCGTAAATAAAACCATTAAGGAACCAGAATTGTTGACTGGAATCAGAACCAGAATTGCTGAATTCCATAGTCAGTGCTCAGTCACCTTTTTAAACACATTTTACATAACAGCAAAGGACACTTAGAACAGAAGCAGCATGTCATCTGAGATGTTTTCTCAATTTAAACATTGTCCGTTCCTGAAGGTAACTGATGTCACCTGAAATCACGTTGACCACGGCTGATCTGGCATAACATTTTGTCCTATCACCACAATCTCGCATAGCCAAATATAAAGGGCTTTTTTTATACATTGGCTGCCATGTTGTAAACAGTTTGAAAAGAAGGACACTCTAAGCCTACTTGGGGATTTGCTTGTTGAGTATGAGTTTGTGTTTCACAGAAGTCTTTCAAGTCCTAAAGAGCATTATTGTACTAACCTGTCACGTAAATGTCGTTGCCCAGGGCAGCTACGCTGTAGCCACCTCCAAGGTGGTCTGGGAATTCTGCCAAGTACCTCCACTGTCCGGTCTGTGGGTTGTAGCAATCCACCGTAACAAGCTCATCACACTCTTGATCACATCCTCCCACCACCACCAGAATTTCGGCCAGGCCGGTGGATGGACGTGGTCGCATTCGATGACCAGGTCGGTCATGGCGGTCGTATTCGTAGGACTGAAAGCTGCGTGCCTCACTGACTAACCGTAAACAGGCCGGTGACAAGTAGACCAGCGGATCACTCTCCACGTGGGCCAGAAGGTAGAAACGGCGAACAAACGGCAGACGTACTTGCTGCAACAACTCAGGCCAGTAATGCAACCGATGCTGCAAGTCGGCTTTGACCCAGCGTACGGCAATCTGGTGTGCGGTTTCTTCCTTATCCACACACAGTCCATCATCAGACACAAACTCCAGTAGTCGCTTCCACGACAATCGCTCAAAGTCCATGCTTTTCGCCAGCTCCACAATGTTCTTCAGTATAAAACGGCGGGCGCTAGCCGCTAGCTCACGGCAGGCATAAGCCTCTGCAAAGTCCTGGATCTCCAAGCAGTTGGAAACATCAAGTCTCTGCTCAAGGAACGCACAGCACGCTTCTTTGACGGAAGGGAACTGAAAGAGGTCCGCCGTCTTGAGCAGAAGGTCCACGTTGTCATGTGTGACGGTCACGCGACCCGTGTAGCAAAAGTCCACCAGGAGGCCCAACAGTTCAGCTGATACTTCGTGCAGCACCACACGGTCCATGACGCTCTCTCTCAGAGTACCGGCAAACATGGCACGGAAGTATGTGCTCGCAGCTGCCAGCACAGTTCGATGGCACTGGAACTCTTTGCCTTCAGCACACAATGTGACGTCGAAGAACTTGCGCTCTGCGCGGAGCTCATGGATGCCTCGGAGCAAGTTGATGGCATGGGCAGTGTCAAAGAAGGGCAGCATAGAGGGCTGCGTTTGTAAAACTGGTTTCTCCATAGCAGTTACTTATTGCTTACAGTATTTCTCTTGGTGTACGTTTAGTCAGAACGCTGGATTCATCTTTAAACAGAGAACAGAAGTTTTATTAGTAGTTTATAGTAGTAGTTTTTCATTCAACTTTGTGAAACTAACTAAAACAAGTCCTAAAAAGAGAAAAGCCCAAATTGAAGTTACAGCCTACCTGTGTATCTTCTCAAAGCGTTTACATTTGTGAAAGGAAAGAGACACGGTAGCTTCTAGAATGAAATATCATGTGGCTATGACAAATGTGCGCAACCGTTGGTCTCTTAAGAAAGAGTGCTCATCATGTCTAGTCTATAAATAAACCAGCAGTGTCCATTTTCACAGGATGGGAGGGGGTCTCCACACAACGTTTCGCTTATTTTACTGAAGATTACAGAAACTTCTCCACTCTGAGTAACTCCTAATCAACAAAGCTAAAGAAGGTTTAAAGGGGTAGTTCAGCCAAAAATAAAACCATGTCATCATTTACTCAACCTAATTCATTCCAACCCTGTATTACTTCCTTTCTTCTGTGAAATGTAAAAAGGAGAATGTCAGAGACTCAGAGCTGCTCTTTTCCATACCAGGAATGAGAAAAAGGACATAAAAAGGACATAAAAGAACACACCATAAAAGTACCATAGAAATACTTGTGCACTATATCAAAGTTGTCTGAAGCTGATTGTGAGCTTTGTGTGAGAAACAAAGCTGTTTTTCACCATCGTCCACTGGTGGATATTAAAACTTAAGCATGCACCGGTTACGTTGTCTGCCGCTTTAAATTCATGAGCTTGTTAAAGTCAAGTGGATTCTGATTGGCTTTCAATGTTTTTATCATTCATCAGCTGGAATAAATTGTTCTGAAAGTGATTCTAACGATATTGTTCCTTTGTGTTGTTATCGTAATAGCTGTCGTGTGGACCTGACTATTCTCATAGAATTAGAACAGTTAGGCTATTAAAACTTTATAGTTATAGTTATCGTCCTTGGTATGAACAAGCATTAATGGCTCAGATTTGCTATCATATGATTTCAGAAGACATGGAATATATAATTTTATCGTTACTTTTATGTTTTTCTAAGCTTGTCAGTGTAAATCACCAAACACTTGTGTAGAAAAAGAGTAGCTCAGACATTCTGCTTCACATTTACTGTTCTTCACATTTACATTTACAGAAAGTAATGTATACAACATGAGGGTGAATAAAGTGTATTTTTGGTTGAACTACCCTTTTAAAAGTAAGATAAACAATGTTGAAATTTTACAATAAACTGCTCAAAAGTTATTTCAAATGAAAAAGCATTTAGCAGTCTGCATAAATATGCTTCATACCGTTTCCCCTATATATTCTGTTAATATTCTCAAAAAGAATTACAAGGCAGGCTGTTAAAGAAAGGTTTTTTTTCAATGGCAGTGTGAGTTTAAAATAAAATGGCATTTCCATCTCCAGGATCAGGTATCAAAACAGAGTGGCAAACACATGAGTCCTTTAAGGCACAAAACAACCATAGCTTACTGAAGAGCAAATGCGACACGCAGAGATTTACCTACTGTATGCAGCTGGCAGCTCTGAAGTTTTATGAAGGTTGACTCATCAAAAAGAATGAGAGGGAGAGAGGGGCCCTAAAGGGTCAACAAACTGCAGAGAAATAGACCTACTCTGAACAGCAAAGCTCTACAGTTTCCAGTGAGAGACCAACATTACGCGTAGCAGGGCTGAGGAGGAATTATGCATTCACTTTCTACTGGGCTCCCGAGAGACTGGGTATTTTTGGAATTTATTTGATGCCAATATATATCCATAATTCAGTTTCTCAGTTCTGAGTTTGTATATGTTAGCGAAATTAATTACCTGAAAAACGGTCGACCGATAGTGGATATTAGAGTTTTAAAAATGGATACTGAATAAAAACAAACAACACATAAAATAATAGCCTAAACTTTATTACAAAAACTTTAAAACACTACTGAACCATGAAAATGTACTGTACTTTTTACATATAAAAATATTTATATATTAATTATACCTAGATCATTCAGTTCATAGTGCATTAACTACTGTTAAGAGAAACGACTTTAAAATGTAAAAATCTATTAGTAGTAAATGTTGAAATGACCAATACTTCCACAGTTAATGTTACAAGTGGGGTCTTATTGTAAAGTGTTACCACTTCATATAAATTAAAACAGTCATGTTTAATTAAAGATGCCTCTTTCAATATCTACACAGAGGCCATTGAAATTAGTCACATATGTAATTGTATATATATATATATATATATATATATATATATATATATATATATATATATATATATATATATACACTCTCACACTTTATTTGCTTCTATTTTAGAACATCTAATATAAATAACAAAATATGTATTTAATGATAATAAACTTAATGTTTATTTTCTAACAATCATTGCTTTTCAAATCCAAATTTGATTCTATTCAATGACCGACTATAATGAATTAATAACAAAGCAGCACAGTACTGTATAAGTGAGTACTGGTTTTTAATAGGTCATGGTTTATGAAGCAACCATCTCGTTCCTCTCATACCTGTTGGGTATTAGGCAACTCGAATGCCAAGGTGCTTACTAGCAGTCTGTTTACCAGTCAGTCCAAGTATAGCATGGCTGACACTGACCAACACTTCACTTCTCCTGACTTCTTGTCATGTCAATAAGGTGTCATGATCTATAGTTAGGATCTATAGATATTCCTATAGTCCCTCTGTGCCGTATCATGAGCTGCTTTATCAACAGTAGGCCTTTCTAAAATATAATTTTGAAAACATACAGATTACTCAAAAACGTAATTTATTGAATATTTATATAGGAGTCTAGTGAACTTCAGATTTGTCCTTTTACTGAATCCTTTAGATCTTGCAACAGTTGGACCATATTAAGGATCTTCTTTGTACAACTTCAGAATAACAAACCCCTTTACGAACCCCTCAGGGCCCCTCTACCATCTGCACAGCCATTGTACACCCTGTATGAAGTCTCTAACCCACCAGTGGTCTGCAGTCTAATGTTGCACCTGGCTGAGAAATGCCCATCATAACACAGCTGCCATGGCTCTGCATTCCATCAGCAAGATCCCAAAGTAGCTGAGCATGTTTGGGCCTCAGGACACCCATAATCAGGCCCTGCTTCACATATAGCCAATTATACCAGTCCTCAATCCATCACATTCATGCGGAAGCCATCACTAGGCCTTGTAGGTTCCTTTGGTGTGAATCAATCAATGCTATTTTTTACATATTTGCTCATTTGCATTTACATAAATATTTACACACACTACTCGTCAAAAGTTCGGAATAATTAGGATTCTTACACACACACACACACACACACACATTTCTACATAAAAATAAATAAAAAAAAGATTTATAAGCTTGTTCCCTTTAGTTCCCCACAGTGACAAGTCCCATGAGTTAGTGTGCATTCAGGTTGAAGTCCTCACCAGGATAGAAAAACAAGCACACAGACACAATTTTTTTATTATTGTTTTTGCTAACCAAGGCTGCATTTTTTATTAAATCAAAAATACAGTAATATACATTTTAAAAAGTAATATTCTGAAATATTATTCATATTTTAAATAACTGTTTTTCATTGTAATATATATTGAAATGTATTTTTATTGGCATATCTGGTTTTTGATCTTCATTACTCCAGTCTTCAGTGTCACATGATCCTTCAGAAATCATTATAATATGATGATTTGATGCTCAAGAAACATTTCTTATTATTATCAATGATTTCTTGTTATTATCAACAGTTTTTACTACTTAATATTGTTGTGACACCAATGATACGCCATTCAAAACTTTTTCAACACTGATAATAATAAGTATTATTAATGAGCACCTAATCTGCATATTATAATGATTTCTGAAGGATCATGTGACACTAAAAGTCTAAAATAATAATGCTGAAAATTCAGCTTTGCATCACAGGAATAAATTACATTTTAAAAATATATAAAAAAGAGAACATAAAGCCTATTTTAAATGTTAACAATAATACAAATGTAATATATAAATATAAAGACTTTTTTCAAAAACATTAAATATCTTATTTTCAAACTTTTGACTGGTAGATATGCATTCAAACGGATGAAAAAAATAATTTAAGACAGATGTTTGGTTAGGTAGGAAATCAGTCTAATCCACAGCACTGCATATAAAAGCAAGTGCGTTTACAAATGTTGAATGATGCAGTACAACTTACCTAAATGTATATCCCTCATACATAATATCGATCAATCAGTGTGTTTTTCAACTGTGGAAAGAGGTCAATAAAACAGCTGGAGAACAATTGTCACATGCCATTTACCTCAGGAAAGCCATTAATGACCATAATATATAGGCTAGCACGTTAGTTGTCTAGAAAAAAGAGCAATATGCCTAGAGGGTATTTTGCTAAATATGTGCACTATATTACATATTTATTATATTTTTACTTATATCATAAAATAAAGTTGTTATAATAATAATAAAAAAACGCATTTAATTATTTTTAACCTTAAATGCTACCAGCTGATAGGGCTGTATGTTTACAGCATTAGGTGGGATTTATTTTTCTTGTGTACCTAGCATTTGTCCAAGTGAGTCAATATTGAATCAAATCACAAGAACTGAATTGAAATCGTGAAATCTGTGTCAAGCAATAATAATAGAAAATCAATAATAAAAAAAGTAGCTTACCAGAAATTGTAGGACCATTTTTTTTCACTCCAAACTAAACTCAAAAGTTGGCAGTCCTGAATTTATGGATTACAAAAATATTATAAATAATGTCTAGACCTTCTATTTTGGGATTAAAGAAGATCAGACCTTTTAGCAATAGCCTACAGCCAGAAGACCTTCAAAAGACAGTCTATTTTAAGATTTGACCTGATGATTATTATGTCATGCATTGCTCATCTTCACCTACTGCCAACTACAAAGAGGCTTCACGTAACAACGGAAACGTTACTTATATAATTAATTTTCAATCGAGTAAAGTAATTATAAAGACGTCTGAGCAAAATCCAGCGTCATGAACAACTACAGAAGCATACGTTACGTGAATAGGTTTGCGACACAATAACCGTCTGCTTCGTTTGAGAAAAACAACATGAGACTCGTCACATTTTCACCTTCAAATACACAAGCTGTTTCTGACGCAGTTCTACTCACCCAATCCAGCCGTTAACGATGTCGGTTGCTCTTCGCCTCGGATAGTTTGACAGATTGGTCGAATTTGTGCTATATCTCTATGTATCGTTGTAACTTTGCTAGTGTCCGTTGTTTCTTCGCTCATGTCAGCGCCATGACTCCGCATCATAAGAGACCCTCATTGGACACTCGTGCACCAGTTACACGATGACGTGATGTCAAGTTTGAGTGTCCAAACCAAACTGTTGAACTGAAGCCGCACATGGACGCGCATCCATTACAGTCAGATTCTCTGTTTCCTTTCTGCGCGAGACCGGTATGTTTGAACAGACTCCTTAAAAGAGAATCAGGTTTTGCATTGAATAAATGCTAAACATTAAAGTCCGGGGTTAGTTGTCACGCGGGTTTTATCACTCAGGTTTTATCACTCAGGTTTTGAATCAAATATGCTTGTTTTCTCTAGCAGTGGTTATCTATGTTCAGTAGCCTATATTTAAATAAATCTACAAATACAATATCATCTTTTTTTGTTGTAAAGTTAACGAGTTAAAGTAACATATTAGTGGTATATTAAAGATTAAGTAGCTAAGTCAACTAAAAAAAACATTCAGATATCAATTTAGACGATGAATTCACCCTGCTGTATACAAAAATATATTTTTAATTAATTAACAAATAAATATATTAACGTTGTTGATAGGCCTATTGATCTATTTCATATGTTGTGGAAGACGGTATAAGTGTGTGTTTGTGAGAGAAAATATCTGTCAGTATACTGCAGGTTCCTGTCCTGTGTGACAAAATGCCCCAATATGTTTTTTTAAACTGGGAAATTATGGTGGAAATAGTCTTTAGACTTATGAATTTTATAAATAACCACCCCACAATATTTACTAGAATATAAAGAGTGAGTCTTAGTCTTGTCTTGGCCCTCCATAGTTATGTATTTACACACTTTCAAATGAAATTTTAATCAGATTGAACAGTTTTGCTTTTTTACTGTTTGTTTGTATGTTTTTTTTTTCTTGACTTCAAAGCAAAGGGATTACTTTATGCTTTTGTGCTTTTGATTTAAGATGTTGGGCCCCCTGGTGCTGTAAAATAATCTTTCTGCCGAGACTACGTTTTTGCATGCATAATCAGATATATTTGTTTGAGTGAATGAATGGTTACATGGAAAAATAGAAAGCTTGTCTTTTTGATTAGAACATTTCAGATAGGATTTTTAACATCATGATTAAGAAAAGCTAAGATTAATTTTCTCAGTTTTTTTTAACCATGTTGGATTCTAAATCTGGATTTAGTGTGTGTGTGCTTACACATTTGAAATCTGAAATGAAATATATGTGACTAATTGAATTATATGAGATGCACTGAGCAAGTCTAATCCTGAAGCAGTTTCATGCCAGAAATGCAAATTACCGTACATTTAATCAAGTCAGTATTCCGCATCCTATGGATATCCATTATTTTAATATTTTATTATTGTATTCATTAGAATGCACCTTCAGATTACTTAATACATTATATTATTATTTTAAAACAAGTGGTCAAACATGGACCTAAACTGTATGGAAAATCATCCGCTTTCATTAGCTCAGAAAATGCTGACACTCCCTTCTGAGAAGAAACGATTTGGCTCAGGCATCATTCTGCTGCTTCTCATTGATTAGCCATGACGTTGACTGCATTTTAACACGCTCACAATTAATGTGGTGAAGAAAGTGCCTCATATCTTTGATGTATTCATCCTTGAGAAGATATTTTGCTTTTAAGCCAGTCTTGTAGTGCAGTAATGCTATGGCTGAGGACTCTGAGACATAGACTAAAATTGGTTATGGTTATGCATATGGTTACATGGTTATTTCTCAGAGCTTTTGTGGGTTAGATTGTAGTGTCTATCCATCCAGAGTGACTGTACTGGAACATACAACTCACAAGATGGAGCTATTTCATATATTGTAGCCTATATATTGTTCTTAAGAAATGTTATATTATTTAATTTGTACTAGACTACTGGTAAATTCATTATTGACAAAATTGCAAGTTATGATAATATTTATATTAAAATAGTATTATATATATGTATATAGTTTATTTTAAATGTAATTGACTGCACATCTGGACCTGGATACATATGGCTACATGTCTAGCATAAATCTAGTCACTGCATGCTACGCATAACTGCTTGCCTCTTCTCATAAATCCAGTGTCTATTATATTCTCATTTCCACTCTACTTGGCAATGTTTAGCATGGATTTACAGCTTTGCTTTAGAAATACATTACCAGGTTTGCACATTATTCATAAGAATTCATTTAAATGTCCTCATCATAAGGTTTGGTATTAGTCATTTTTATAGTTGGATGATGTAGACGTAAAGCTAGATTTAGGCACTGCTGCACAGTGTTACTGATCAACACTAAATTTGTGGATTATTTTGCTCCATTATCATTCTACTGAGCAGAGCAGTGGGAAAAAACACCACTGTCAGACGGTCTGAGCATAAATTATTGATGCAACTGTTAAATCAGAGTGTGGTTGGAAATGCCAATAAACTTCACGGTCCTCGGCACATAGAAACAATCATAACACTGCATTCAGAATTCTGTGTGTAAATGCACACTTGGCAAACATAACAATCAGGTTCAGAAAGTAGAAACTAACATATATTATTACACAGGTCCTTTGATTATCATGGAATTAGGCAGTCTGATATTTACTAATATTCACTGTTGTTCATGTCCCATAGACTCGCTCTTTTTCCTCTCTCTCATACAAACTTAACTTGCGTCTTCTTCGTTTTTAAATTGTACATAAAAACCTCAGAGGACTTTTTATATTACCTTTTGTCTTGCTGCTAGGCTAATTGTAGTTGACTATTTGTCATATAGGTAATAGGCTATTATAAAATAATTCATATGTATATTTAATAACCAAATATGTATATTTGAAAATAATTAATATTGTTGCAGTGTTTTTTTTTTTTTTTTGGATTTTCTAATTTTCCCCTCTGATTGTTGTGGTTTAATATAATGAATATAATAATAATGAATGATAATGAAGTGATGTCTGTACATTATTAATTGCATGTATGTTAGTATAGGCCTGTGGTTGTCATTTCAAGTTGAAATCTAATATATAATGTCAAGATGTTGTTCACTATGATCAGATTGTGTGCGCACCCATGTCTACCCATCCATGTCTGATGGTAAAACACGCTGAAGATCCTGGTGAAGGGGTTAATAGATTCTAACCTGTACTCATAAATCTCCAGGGAAACGTTTATCATCAGGTGATGCTCAAGGGTGTTGCTTAGAATTCAAGAGGCCTTTCTGAGGACTGCCTTGACTGTCTGAGCAGAAAAAGAAAAGTGTTGTTGTATTTCTCATCCTTTCTAATTCTATCCCTGCATTTATAGATCTTTATATTTTCTGGTACAAATGTTTATGTTCAGAGTGTTAATCATGGGGGAAAGTTATAGCTCCAAATTCTGCAATGAATACCTCAGTAATTTATCATGATGAGATCATGGAAAATCAAACAATACAGTTGTTGAAGCTCATTTATTTTCCTGGTACAACCCATTAGTGGCAAAACTTCTCATTATTCAGACAATTGGCTAGTTTATTCTCACTTCCCAGAGTACGCTAAAGCTTTCCACATTTGCTATTATGCCATTTATAAGTGGTTTATCCTCTTATTCACACATCATTAACTATTCGGGCCTGAGGTTTATTCTCCTACAAATACCATTGGCTTTTTTAATTTGGAAAATTATTTAATTTAACTGGAGAACCAATGGAGGCTAGACTGATCATTTGACTGATCATTGCATGTGAATGTGCTGGCTTGGGGACATGGAGTTAGCTCCTACTTCAACTTAAAGACTGTGGCAGTTTAAAAGAAGTGCTTTCATCTTTGGCAGCAACAAAATTTGTAGTATTCACCTTGAAGCTGAATGTCATCTGCTTGTTTTAGCATTGTTTTAACCCTGATTTAAAATGGTCTCTGTGCCCACAATACCAGGTCAGAAATGTTTCTTTCTCTCTTTCACTGAGACAAAGGATCATAAATTTGTCCTTTCTGACACACTGTTATCTTTGCTGTCTCATCACTGATAGACGAGAGTAGCATTAATTGTAGCACTTTTTGGCTTATGCTCATTCATTTATAAAATGATTGTCTCAAACTAGTTCAAAGCTGAAAATAGCACAAACATTTGAACAGTTTAAAATTGTTACATGTGGGTTTTTGTTGTGTCTTGTATATCACGTGATTCCTTGTTTGTCATGTGATCCTGCCATGTGCCTTGTCTTTTGTTTGTTGTTGCTCAGTGTCCACAGGTGTTCCTGTCTATGTTTATTAGTCTCCCCAGGTGTTTCTTATTAACCACGCCCCCTTGTTATCTTGTTTAGCTTGTTTGTCTGTGTATTTAAACCCCTGTGTTTCAGTTGTTGGCTGTCGGTTGTTGTTTAATGTTACTTGTTTCCTGTAGCTGTTCCGGCTCCCGGTCCCGAGTTCTTTGGCTGTGTTTCTTTGTGGATTTCCTGTTTGTTTAATAGAGGTGCTTGCGTTTGAATTCACTCTCAGAATACTCCTAGCTGGATCATTACAAAAATACTGTACATTATCATTCCAATGTTTGGGGTTGATTTTTTTTTATTTTTTTTTATTTTTTTTTTACGGTTTTTAAAAAGTCTTTTTATGCTTACTGCATTTATTTGATCTAAAACAGAGCTAAGCGGTAAAGTATTATTACAATTTCAAGAACTGTTTTCTATTTTAAAATACTTTTAAATGCAATCATGATATCTCTGCTCATTTGCCTTTGTTGAACCTGCTCCTTATTTTCCCCTTTCTTGACAGTTTTTGCTCTGTTGTTCCAGTTTTCATTTCTGTTTTTCTCTTAGATTATAGGTTGAAATTCTTGATACTTGACAGGTATCAATTTTCTTTCTTTTATAATGAGGGGATTTCTCACAGCATAATACAAATATAAATAAATAAAATGAAATGTTTTGATTGTATGATTACTTTCTAATTTGATGATATTTTCAATTTCAAAAATAGTTGTTGACCGAGCATTATTCTTTATAACAATTGATCAAACACCTGACAGAAGTGAGTTCCAGAAACAACTATCACATTTGACATTGTGGGTTCAGAGAGGTTTCAGACGGAGAACAGTGCAGCAGGAGGAAAGTAATGAAGCACAATACTCTCAGAGTCATTTTACAGAATTCTGCATAAAAATGGGTTCTAGATATTGTCTAGTGTCTGAGATGAATAACCTCCTGTAATACTGTAATTAGTCTTTTATCATAGGCCATTTGGCATTGCCTCTATCATTAGGTTGTTGTTTGTCATCAACCCCTTTGAGTCTTAAAATATCACAATGGATTCTCTGTGGGTACTATTCATCACCTAAATTCAATTATTTTCTGCACATTTAAAAACCTGATGTGTCAACACTCGTGATGTTGTATGCATTTCTGAGAGATATAAAGAGTTTAAAGAAATAGTTCACGAAAAAAATGAAAATTCTGTCATTTACTGACCCTCATGGCAGTGAAGTAATGATCTAATGGAAAATTTCCAGTGAACTATATAAATAATTCCCTGTTAACACCTGTAATTAAGATGCGTTTTGGTCAATCAGATCACATGTGGATGACGCCAAAACAGGTGTAACCGGGGACTGCATTTACATGACAACGATGTCCTAAAAACTGAAAAGTTTTTCTTTCGCGTTTTTCATGTACAGACAACGTCTCGGTTACGTATGTAACCCTCGTTCCCTGAGTAGGGAACGGAGACGTTACGTCGGAATGACGACGAAATGGGGTTTCGCTTAGAACACCTATCGACTTCGAGTATACAAAAACGAGCCAATGGCAAAGAAATGCCATGGGTCTGCGGAATTTGCATGACGTAACTCCGCCCCACCTCGTGGGTATAAAAGGAGGACGCCGGCAACATGCAGTTATGTTTCTTCGCTGAGGAGCCAAGACTGAACTCAGGCGATCCCCGCGGTACAGCGGAAGTGGCAGGAAGACGTAACGTCTCCGTTCCCTACTCAGGGAACGAGGGTTACATACGTAACCGAGACGTTCGCTTTCGTGGTCACTCCGAGTTACGTCGGAATGACGACGAAATGGGGTTAACAGTCTAATCACGCCACCTTCACAGCTGTCTTCCAGTGCCCTGCGTAAATCTGAGCCCTCGATATAAGTTAGGACGAAGGACTCCTATTTAACACGGAATACCAAGGTACACTGGGAAGCATATCCCATAGCTTAAGAGGAAAGTGGAGTGGAATGGCGAGCAAGCGAAGACACCTGAGCGGGTCCGGTACTAGCTAGTTGAAGCGAGTACATGAGAGGACACTGGCTCCACTCGGAGATTGAGAATCTGGCGAATGTGTTCGGTGTCGCCCAGCCTGCAGCTCTGCAGATGTCTGTTAGCGAGGCGCCATGCGCTAGAGACCAAGAGGATGCCACACTCCGGGTGGAGTGGGCAGTCACACCAAGGGGGCACGGTCGACCTTGCTGCTGGTATGCCAAAGCAATGGTGTCCACTATCCAGTGAGACAACCTCTGCTTTGAGAGAGCCTTTCCCTTCAGCTTCCCCCCATAACAGACAAAGAGCTGGTCTGAGGTCCTGAAACACTGCGTCCTGTCTACATAGGCGCGGAGAGCGCGTACTGGACAGAGCAGTGCCAAGGCTGGGTCTGCCTCCTCCGAGGGCAGCGCTTGCAGGTTCACCACCTGGTCCCGGAAGGGAGTGGTAGGAACCCTGGGCACATATCCAAGCCGGGGTCTCAGGATCACGTGAGAGTAAGCCGGCCCGAATTCCAGGCACGCTTCGTCAACGGAGAATGTGTGCAGGTCCCCGACCCTCTTGAGAGAGGCCAATGCAACCAGGAGCGCTGTCTTCATTGACAGGAACTTAAGCTCCACTGATTGCAGAGGCTCAAAGGGAGCACTCTGCAGGGCACTTAAGACCACTGAGAGGTCCCAAGAGGGAACGAGAGGAGAACGAGGAGGATTCAGCCTCCTCGCCCCCCTCAGGAACCTGACGATCAGGTCGTGCTTCCCTATGGACTTACCTTCCACTAAGTCGTGGTGTGCGGCAATAGCGGCAACATAAACTTTGAGGGTGGAGGGAGACAGCCTTCGCTCCAACCCATCTTGAAGGAAGGAAAGCACGAAACTGATCGAACACCTCCGGGGGTCTTCTCGGCGAGAAGAGCACCAGTTGACGAAGAGGTTTCACTTCAACGCGTAGGCGTGTCTCGTGGACGACGTTCTAACGGAAGTGATGGTAGCCACCACCGTAGGTGGTAGGGTACTCAAACCTGCCTCGTCCCGTCCAGGAGCCACACGTGGAGGTTCCAGAGATCGGGACGAGGGTGCCACAGGATGCCCCGTCCCTGAGAAAGGAGGTCCTTCCTCAGAGGAATTGGCCAAGGAGGTGCTGTCGCGAGGAGCACTAGTTCGGAGAACCAAGTCCGGGTGGGCCAGTACGGTGCAACCAGAAGGACTTTCTCCTCGTCCTCCCTGACCTTGCGCAAGACCTGCGCAAGAAGGCTCACTGGGGGAAAGGCATATTTGCGGCCCCGCGGCCAGCTGTGCGCCAGCGCATCCGTGCCGAGCGCGCAATGGGTCGAGTCGTGGGAGGCAAACAGATCTATCTGTGCGTCTCCAAACTGGTCCCAAATCAGCTGGACCGACTGGGGATGGAGTCGCCATTCTCCAGGGAGGGGCTGAAGCCGTGACAGCTCGTCGGCAGCACGGTTCAGGGCTCCGGGAATGTAAATGGCACGAAGGGACCTCAGATGCCTCTGACTCCATAAGAGGAGGTGGCGGGCGAGTTGCGACATATGGCGGGAGCGTAGACCACCTTGATGGTTGATGTACGCTACTGTGGCGGTTTTGTCTGATCGGACTAGTACGTGTTGACCCATGAGCAGCGCTCGGAAGCGGTGCAGGGCAAGGCGTACTGCCAGCAACTCGAGGCAATTGACATGCCATAGGCGCTGGGGTCCTGTCCAGGAGCCCGCGGCAGCATGTCCATTGGACATGGCGCCCCAGCCTGTGGTGGAGGCATCTGTTGAGACAACAACATGCCGAGACACTCGTTCCAGGGGGACACCAGCCCTGAGAAAACTGAGGTTCAACCACGGGGTGAAGGTCTGACGGCAGGTCGGAGTAACTGGTACTCGGAGCGTGCCTTTTTGCCATGCCCACCTCGGGACTCGGTCGCGAAGCCAAAGCTGAAGCGGTCTCATATGAAGCAATCCGAGCGGCGTCACCGCGGCTGCAGATGCCATATGCCCTAGGAGCCTCTGAAAATGTTTCAGTGGAACCGCACTCTTGCCCTGTATTTGTCTCAGACATGTCAGCAGTGACTGCGCGCGCTCGCTCGTAAGCTGCGCGGACATGGCGACCGAGTCGATGTCCATACCGAGAAAAGAGATCCTCTGCACGGGGCAAAGTTTGCTCTTCTCCCAGTTGACCCGAAGGCCCAGACGAGCTAGGTGCCGGAGCACAAGGTCCCTGTGTTCGCAAACCTGATCTCGAGAGTGAGCTAGGATCAGCCAGTGGTCGAGATAGTTCAGGATGCGAACCCCGTGAACCGAAGGGGAACAAGGGCTGCCTCGACGACCTTCGTGAAGACGCGAGGAGACAGGGCTAGCCTGAAAGGGAGAACCGCGTACTGGTATGCCTGCCCCTCGAAAGCAAACCGGAGGAACGGTCTGTGTCGAGGAAGAATGGAGACATGAAAGTAGGCGTCCTTCAGGTCGATCGCTGCAAACCAATCCTGGGGCCGAACACATTCAAAAATGCGTTTGGCAGTGAGCGTCTTGAACGGCATCCTGTGAAGGAAGCGATTCAGTACGCGCAGGTCCAGGATTGGTCGTAACCCACCGGTTTTCTTGGGGACAATGAAGTAAGGGCTGTAGAAGCCGGACCTCATCTCGGCTGGAGGGACAGTCTCGATTGCACCCTTCGCCAGCAGGGTGGCAATCTCTGCTCGCATGATGGGGACATTGCCACCGACCAAAGTGGAGCGGACTCCCCTGTAGCGGGGAGGAGACCGTGCGAACTGAATCGCATAGCCGAACCTGATGGTGCGGGCGACCCAGCGGGACAGTTGGGGAAGCTCTAGCCAAGCTCCCAAGAACTGAACCAGCGGGGTCATGCGGACCACAGGCGTCCCCCCGGAGGGGCAGCGAAGCGGCCTGGATCCGGTGTGGGGGCGCAGTTAACATCCGCGCCCTGACAGAGGAGGCCAGGGAAGGACCAGCGTTCCACGGGGGCCTGCTCTGCCAGGGGTCTGGCGACAGAGTGGGACAGGGACGAAACGGTCCGTGGACGGCACGCCGTGTCAACCAACTCTGGGACAGAGGGGGACGAGGAGAGCACGGCTTGTGGGCGGCGCTCTGTGTCGTCCGAGAACTCTGTGTGCTCAGAGACGAGAGAGTCAGTTCTTTCTGAATAAGGATTCTTCGAGCAGCCCATCTCAAAAGCGCCGCTTAACCCGGCGTCTAGCGGGGGGCGGGGCTGGAGAGGGCTGAGGCATCCCCCCACGGTCTTCCAAGCCAGCCCGGGTGAACGGGCGGGGTTGGGACCGTAGTAGGGCGCCTTCGGCGGTTGGCAGACTGAGGGACCTGAGCGGACGGCGGGGCCGTCGGCAGAACAACCTCAATCTGCTCCCGGGCGGTTAAGAACTATTGGGCAGAAGAACTCAACCGCACCGCCGAAGAGGCCGACCTGGGATGTGGGGGTGTCGAGCAGACGAATCTGCCGACATCCAGCACATCAGACCGGTCAGCCCCAGAGTGGTAAACATCACTTGACTCGGAGAGCGCACGGCCACCTTCGTCGCTCGGAGAGCAAGGTCAGTGGCGGCGCGCTTTTTGATAGCTCATTAAGAGCCTCGAGTCAGTCCCGCCCTCATGCATAACCATGAGCATCTGGGCCAGGTAGACCACAGAACGGTCATGGGATGCAGTGAGGCGGCTGCCTGTCCTGTGGCACTATAGGATTTCGCCACAGATTAGTGTAGACGAAAAGAACTACAGGCTTCGGACGGGTGCTTAGGATAGCGCCGGGAAGCACTCTGAGGACACAGTAGCATCGCAACAGAGCGTTCAACCAGGGGGACCCCAGTGTACCCATGGGCAGCGGCCCCGTGAGGGGGGAAAGGCGGATGAGACCAACGAGCGGTCCTGAGAAGACACGGGGGTCTTTCAGGACATCGAGATCTCATCATGCACGTCTGGGAAGAAAGATATTGGGGTTTGCCGTGGACGCGGGTCGGCGGCCTTACCCAAAAACCAATCGTCCCAGGAAAGCATGGCCGTCATCTCCGGATCAGACTCAGGCACAGCATAACACACCAGAAGGTGGCAGCTGTGACGAGTCGTCACTTCCAAAAGAACCAAGCCCACCTTATGATGTTACAACAGACATAGCATCTTCCTCTGTAGCTTCAACCGAAACTCGCGGGCCACCCGAAGGTCGACCCGCGGGAATCGGAGGTTCACTAGCGGGCACCGTCACACAGGAGGGAGCTGGGGTCGCGGACAGATAGTCGGCGCCTTGTTCCAGACTATAACCCTCAGGTCACCCTGGCCACCAGCCGAAGTAGCACCCCTCGGGGGAGCGCTAGATCGGGGTGTGGATGAGGGGACTCTCACTCTTGCGAGTCCATTGAGTCTCGACCTAAATGACGCGATGATCATGTTCCCAGAGAGAACATGAATCACCCACGAGCGCTGTACAAGCATAATAAAAGCCCTACACACTAGACAGCGCTCGTGCCCATCAGAGTCCGATACCAATCTGCCGCCACTTTTTTTTTTTTTTTTTTTTAAATGCACGGGCGAGCCGTCTTTAAAAAGACGTGCCGCGTGCGAGCTCTTTTGTGAGAGGAGAAAAAAACTCCGCAATGTTGAAGCGAGCGGGGAGAACACACTCACTGGCAGATCACTGCACAGATCAGCAGGCAATATGAACTCGCTGCAGATCGCCATCACACCAACACCGGAGAGAATGGCTCGTCTCGTAGAGTGAAGTCATAAATGGCTGTGTAGTGAAGAGATACTCTTGGCTCCGAAGCGAAAACATAACTGCATGTTGCCGGCGTCCTCCTTTTATACCCACGAGGTGGGGCGGAGTTACGTCATGCAAATTCCGCAGACCCATGGCATTTCTTTGCCATTGGCTCGTTTTTGTATACTCGAAGTCGATAGGTGTTCTAAGCGAAACCCCATTTCGTCGTCATTCCGACGTAACTCGGAGTGACCACGAAAGGGAACAACATTGTCAAAACAATCCCAGTTCACGAAATTTGCGAAAATGACTAAAAACACTGTATTCTGCTGTCAGGCCAGTAGTTGGCGATGTGACTTTGTAAAGAAACACTACGCACCTGTAAACTGAACATGTAATATGCATGACGTCACTGTTTTTGCAAATTCTCGTTTTTGTTGTTTACAGAGAGACAATAACGGTATTATTTTCAGAAACGTGCCTGTTTTCAAAAGTTTGTATTTTCAGCCCCCCAAAACACCTTTGTCTTGTAAATAAACAGCCAAAATGCATAAGAAGTTTCCCATTTTTAGTTGAAAACAGTGTCTTGTAAACGGCCCCTAAAACTTTTTGAGCTTGTCCGCTTTCGACCACTTCCAGAGGAAGTCGAAAACGCATTTGACCAGATTGCTTTCATAGTGTAAATGCTCATGTGGTCGAATGCGTTCGAGCAGCCGCAAAAGACCGCCTACTCTCTGCATGCTGACCTAGCACGTAAACATTTTGGTAAGCGCGCTAGCCAGACCGGATTTAAACTTTGTCGGCTGAAGACCCAAGTTTGGTTTGAAGTCAAGAAAACATACCAAGCCCAATGTTCTCTCTCCATTCCTGATTTCTAACACACACTCACAGCGTTCAACGTGGTCTTGCGGCTGTCGGAGCAGAAACGAAAGCTGCCGCTCTCCGTATGTTGTTCTGTTGTCTCCTATTGAAAGATCTGAAAAAGCCCATACATTTACCTCCCCATAGACCTTCCCCTTGAAGAAATCAGGACATAAGTGGTTGAAAGTGGACAAAAGAGACGGATTACCAGGTGTAAACGGGGCCTATAAATACCTGAAACCCTTTCTAGACAATTGACATGCTAACTTTTGTGAACTCATTAGTCCATTTATTGAGGGTGTTCTTTGTTCTGTTCAGTGAATGAATCAAGTCCACGTTTACATTCATCACACATAGATGCCTGAAACCCTTGTCCTCTGGGACACATGTACTCGATTCGATAAATCTAAATCAGCTGATTTATGGGCTTCCTTCAGCTCTCTCTGTCAGCTCTTCTGTAGTTATGGCAGAATAAGAAATAAACATATTTTGCAAGGCTCTACTGACTCTTAAGTTCGGACTGGTTTTTCCAACTGAATTCCCCTGGTGTGTCCTATCATTTGTGAAATGGCACGGAAATGATTTCACATTAGGACCCCTAGCACTTACATTCCCTTGCAGAAGAAAAGCATTTATTGCACACATCTTCATTTTGTCACAAATGCATTAGGTTGCATTAGGAAAAGGCTGTTTACTCCTGTTCCTTGGTTACATTTATCAGAATCTGTCCTTTTATTTACACAGTAGGAAGAGGGAACAATAGCCTTCACAGAGTGCCCAGAACTCGACAGACGTTCATCCATCCATTTACCCTTTATCCGACGCAATCAATCATCCTGTCTGTAATCGAAGGAAAGGCCAGCACAGCATTACTCATTACTGTAGTAAGTGACTCACGGCACTACATCGGCACAAGGTTCAAAAGTAAACTGAAATGTGAAACTCACTTCCTGAAGTTTAACTTTCAACTTGGTCACGTTGTTTGATTTCTATGCAATAGATGCAAATGCAACCAGAAAGGACAGATTATAAAGGAAAGGAAATACTAGAGGAATCATTTATTTTATAGCCAAATATATCACGACTTTCCAAATTCAAAATTTTCCATGGTTGGAAAATGCATTTTACAGGTGTTTCTTTGAAGCGCAATATACTGTTTAAATGTTTGGAGTCAGTAAGATTTAAAAAAAGAAGAAGAAACAAACTAATACTTTTGTTTTATTCAGCAAGGACGCAATAAATTGATCAAAAAGTATATATACTGTATATATTGAAAAAAAAAATTAAAATAAAACTGTTCTTTTGATTTAAAATATTAAGCTGCACAAAAATATATAAAAATGGAAAACAGTTATTTTAAATGATTATTATATTTCACAATATGACACTTTTTGCATCAAATAAATGGAGCCTTGGTCAGCATAAGAGACAAAAACATTTAAAAAATATGGCTTTAGTCCATTGAAACCACAGATTACAAAACCTGAAAAAATATATTATATTGAAGAAGAAAAAAGCAATATATTGCTCCAAAAATTTTAAAAGAGCTTCTCTCCATTCTAGTAGATATTAATGCATAGAATGAATTTCTCCATGAAGCGCTTTCATTTCTACATTTTTAGACTCACAGGCTCACGTGCATCACAGGCTTTCATCTAAACAGCATGAAAAAATTGCTCTTTCAGAACTTTGTCAGTGACTCTTTATCAACAAACGTCTTACGACAGAACATCATACTAAAACTGCTTTGTTCACATAGCATCATTACAGAACTTTGCTAACATTTCAACTACAGGTCCTATTCACACATGATGTCTAAACAAGAAAATGCCATTACATTTATGGAAAAGGTTGTTTGAAAGTCTATTATCTAATGTGGTGGTTCTGTCTCCTGGCCTTTCTCAGACATTCAATTTACCATGAACTATGACTTTATAAAGCTATAAGAGTGTGGGACTATGGGTCATACAGAAAATGCTACAAATATAATCAAACTACTGAGATTGATCCTTCAGAAATCATGTAATTATGCTCAAGAGACATTTCCTGTTATTATCAATGTTGTGCTATCAAAATAATGTTATGGGCATTTTTTCAAGATTCTATAATGAATAGAAAGTTAATTTATTTACAATCAAATTTGTTTGTAACAATGTAAATTAGGATACTATCTGTAGAATATATTCTGTTTAAAGTGAAAGTCCATCATCTGTTTTTATTTTGCTCTTGGCTATAGAGGCCAGGCTGGTCAACCTCTTATTTCCCATCAATTTTTGGCAGTTTCTCAGCGTACATGTGCACCCAAGGATGAAACTCTCTTGTCAGGTTTTGAAATTCAGTACAACTCAATCCAAAAAACCTTCTCAAATCAAAGCCTAAAAATGTATGAAACAAGAAAGTAGCTGAAACAGCAGGGTGTGCCTTATCAGAACATATCTGAACAACTTCTGAGATGAGCCAACAATGCTTGACTGTGCTTCATCTGGTTCTGCCATGGCAAAATTACAAGATATTAATCCACAGGAGGCTTTGAGAACCACATGTCCCGCACAGTCTGAAGAACAGTTTTGCCTCACTCTCTGGAGGACCCTTCAATTAGCTGTCCCATCACAAGGCAGATAAGCAGCTGTGTCATTAAAATGGAGCCTCAGTGGGCAGAGAATGAAGTCAACTGATCATTAGCAGAAATACAGTGTCAGCGCTGGGGCTTCACATGGACTAAAGCACTTTGAAGAGGATAAAGCCACATAGCTTGAGAAGTTGTCCGAAATGTATTTTTATTCACTTTCAAACTGTCTCAAATTCAACTGCCGTCCCTTTATGAATCAATATGCGTTTCAGACCAAATATGCTTTTCAATAAATTGCTAAATGGATCGTTTTTTCAAAATGTTTTGATTATTACTGTATCTTAATGATATCTCAATTAATATTATGTTGATTATATGAAAGTGGTAACGCTACACTATATCTTTCCTGTCAGTGTAGCTCAAGTGAAGACATTCAATTACAGCTCAACTCCTTTAGCAATCTTTTCCCATTTATTTCACTTTCATGACGAGGTTTCTCGCTCTCACCCACAAAACTTCACACTCCATTTGAACTCTGACTCTGCTTTCGGTCTTTATTATTTGCTTGCTCTCAAATCACCCTCTGCCTGCAGCTCTAGAACATAACGGGGAAAGAAGAAAGGAACAGCCTGGCTCAAAGTCAAAGGTGCACGTTATCAAGTCTTCACGTGTACTGAAGATTAAAATCACACTGATACTCTTAACTCTGGCGAACTGCTGAAACGCCTAATTATCCATTATATTTAACAGCTTTGGCAATTCCTATTATTTCTGTATGAACAAAACATAACGTGACACCATACAATGACATTCAAGAGAATTCTGTGTTGTTAACAGGTATCAGGAGTCTTTTTTTATTTCCTGACATGAATATTTCCACCGCAGTGTCATTTCCACCGCATCTCAAATTATGTAATCTGTTTGGTGGATTTTAAAGACGCTTTAAATAAAATGGCAGACTTTTCAAAGGTTTGCTAATGCTAATTTCATAGCTAGTATTTAATTAAATCATATTTTAATCATTAACATTTGGATAATTTGACAAAAGATGAGCTTGATTTGAAATGATGCACAATTAAAACATATATTTACCTTTTTTTTTCATCAGGTTTTTCATTTTAAGCGTGCTTTTCAGTGACATTCTTTTCTCCCTGGTAAACATGTACTCTAACTTAGAGGAAAAAATGTTGTGGTGGAAATGACAATTGTGGGACAGTAATTTAAATGTTTATTCATGTTAGACTGAAATGGTTTATATATATTTTTTTTACTCTGCCTAAGGGACACAAGAGTGCCCAGAGTTGAAGAAACACCTATAAATTGTGCGTGGTATGATTTGTACAAAGGTTTAAATTAGGGGTGCACGATGTATCAGCCACCATATCGTATCGGACGATTTATGATAATTTAAAGTTATCGTTATAAGCCCGATAAGAAAATTTGGCCGATATATTAAAGCCAATAAATGATGGATCATTTCATTCAGCTGAGACACTTCAGATGTGCACTGTTCTCCATGATGTTTTTGAATTGCTTGAAATATGATCGGAATCATTCAAAAAAGTCTGTTATATAGGCTACATAGAATTATAATGAGAACATTATAATTCTGTGCTTAGGACATGGCTTTTAATGGTGAGACTTTAAAAAAAAAAATCAGGCTAAAAAATTAATTTTTATGTTAATTTATAAGTTATCGACTTTTAAATATAAATAATTATCGGTTATCGGCCGAAATGTTCATATCGGTGCATCCCAAGTTTAAATATGAACGTGAGTTATTTTTGAAAGCTGTTAGTGAATTTAATTGGCACAGGTAGGTTCAGTTTTCTGCATGACCTCTTTCCTCTGACATTTCTCTCTGTTTCTGCTCTTTCTTTGCTCTGGCTGCTGGGAAACTGTATCTGGGGGTTATCTCTCGGCTTCTCAGTCTATTTCTGTGACTGCAGTTAGTTGTGTGACCTTTTGCTAGATGTCATCCGAATGTTTTGGTTGTGCAGTTGTGGTAAATGGCAGCATCTAGCTTTTGTCTGCCTGCCTTGGAATTTAGAAGATTTCCTCCCAAGTTGTTTTTGTTGTTTAACGTTTGTAGAATGCATCAGCCAAACTTAAGGATCTGATGTAAATTCAATTCAATGTGAGTATTGTCCCAGTTTAGAAGACATTTATCAAAAGTGGAAGAATTGTGCTCAAGATATACTGTTAATTGTACATATGGATATGTTAAAAGTTATTTCAAGAAAACTTTAAAGTCGGCATAAAAATAATTTTTCCTGTGAACATTGAGATGTTTATTGTATACATTGTGATGTATATATCTGAGTGAAACGGTTTCTCTAACAAGAAAAAATGTAGGGTAAGACGAAGTTGTTTTGATTAAAATTTTAATTAAAAAATGCATGTGCATGGATATATCATTTATAATGAAAAATTATAATAAAAAAAAAAGAACTGCCCATTTTGATTTCATGGTGACTCTCAGTTGGCAGTAGTTTGGTCATGGTCACCATAACCATTTTGAAATGAAATCAAGCCGCTCTGGTGGGTCAGGAGATGGTGTTGAAAGTTGTATTTATCCACACAGAAATAAATCTCCCACCCCTGCATCACTGCCAAACATCACATCATTCCACCTGGCTGATTTCAAACACTGAGCGACTGCTATTAGACACAGCACAGCTGGAGAGAAAGCTGCAAAACGGAGCTCAGTAATACCTTTATTTAGTTCACTGATCTGAGAGCAGCTGCACAGACTTTCTTTCATCATTATTGTGGTATTTGAGAGAGGGTCAGCTGCTCTTAGGTCACTGTAAAGTCTTTGTCACTCCTGTTAAGAACTTTGCACTCTGTTGTCTACTGTGGTGCTGCCATACTCAGACGACTCTCGCTGGCTGACCGCACAGCACCCCATCATTTCCCTGTTCGTCTTAGGCTTTTAGTTACCAGGGTGAATTGGTGCAATTACAGTCATGAGCCAAATTAGCCTGGAGACTTGGGAGAAAAGTTTTAGTTTTAAAGGTTTACAACTGGTTTATGTTTGTATGGACATGAAAACATATTTCATCAACAAAAGTCAGGTTAACAAGTTTAGAATATTTTAAGGACTTTAAAAAAGGCTTAACATTACGTTCAGTAAAGACATTTCTCTACAATAATTAAGAAATGTAATTTAAATGTCAAGTTGAAAGAACACCAAATATTCTATCATTGCAACAATTACCCATTTAGATTAGAGTTCTAATTCAAGATGAATCGCTACATTCAAAATGAATCGCTACATTTGTTCGAATGAATCGCTACATTTGTTCAAAACTAATTGCTACATTCAAAAGGAATTTCTATATACAAAATGAATTTATTTATTCATTACACTTATGCACAAAATTAATAGATACATGAATTGCTACATTCAAAACAAATTGCTATTAAAATGAATTGTTCATTTATTAAAAACAAATCGATACTTATTCAAATGAATTGCTACATTTCTTAAAATGAATCGATACTTATTCAGTATGAATCACCACATTTATTAGAATGAATCGCTACATTTATTAGAATGATCCTAATCCTAAATCCCTTGCTAGTTTTGAAATCAATGATATGAGTCACCTGAACAGAGGCAGCGTGAAGTATAAACTTCCTCATCTGAGATGGCAATGACACACAGCCTTGAATTAATTCCACATCCTCAGTTTGGCTTGCTAGGCATGCCAAGCCATGTTTGAGTCAGACAGGTAAAGGACGTTTGACATGCTCTCTCGGTGTATCTCTCATTGCCTCAGGTGAAGCAACGATGCGACAGGACATTAATGACAAAATAAATATGGAGGGAAAGGGTAACTACTAGTTGATATTTGCATCGTTATATATGAACAAATCAGGGCAATAACACTCAAACAAAGAGCAAAATCAGCTAAATATTTGATATTAGCCTGCAGACAACAATACAAACAATGCAGAAATTGAGATCATTACATAATTACTTTTTAATCTGTTTACAGAACAAATGTATTTATTGAAGATTTATTTTAAAGTGATAGAGAGCTTTTAACAAAGTCGACTTCGTCTGTAAAATGAATTAATTAAAATGGAAACTTCAAAGCGATTGGCTGCTGGAAAATGGACCCAACAGGTGAGCAGTGAGTGTCCTCAATATCAGCCTCAGACTTTGAGGGTAATGTTCAGTGTGTCCGCTCTTAAAGAGCAGCGCATCATTTGCATTCCCGTCTCTGTGATCTCCTGTCGGATTTAATCAAAGTTAGCCTTGGATTTATGTTGCTCTCTTTCATTTTGCTCTTATCAAAAAGGTTGATTGTGTTCAGTCTGAAATGAAAGCACTGTGTAGGGAGAGGAAATAACCAGTTGCATCCGTTGCTCAAATGCAGCTCTGATTTTGAAAATATGTAACATTGTTATAGTGTATATACATTTATGTGCAAATGTGACTTCGATTTAGTTTCACGCTACTTGTTAAAATATTTATTGCACCCATATGTGTGTTTGCATATGAACTTTTTTTATTGCTTTAACTGTCATCCATTAATGCAACCTTCTGGTTTCACATTCAGTTTATAATTAAAACAATATAATTATATAAATACATATTTTAAATGATTTTATTTTAAATATTACTATTATAATAATATTAATTAAAATGAAATTATGTATTATTTATTAGTATATAAATGTTTACTATTTACGATAAACAAGTGTGTTGGATTGTCATTTGATGTAACATGGGTTGTGAAGCCAAACCAGTTCAGAACCACTGATCAAGACCAACATAGCAACAGTAGTGGGAAACCATTTTTGTGCTAACATGCTCTCGACTTGAACTTGTGTTCTTAATAGTGTACCTTCTTAAATCACTTCCACATTAAACCATTCACTTAAGTGTAATGTTTAATTCAAATAAAGCTTAATTTCATACACACTATATTGTAAATATGTTCTACCCTCCAAGAGGTGCCCATTAAGGGAGATTAATTAGCATGCAGGCATGATGTTTGATTACAGGGATCAGCATGTAGTCGAGGTGAAGGCTCATGTTTTATGTGATCAAGAAATGTCCTTGTACAACTTAGGCTAATGAAAGTATGTTGGAAATGTGATGCTTTGATAAATGTAGAAGATGATCATGAATACCACTGCCCTCGTGTCCTTTACTTCCTCTGTGGTTTACAAGGCTGATGGAGAAAACGATAGGAAATCCAATAGGTTACTGTTTGGATCCCTGTAAGCTTCGTTTAAGATTGGATGCACTGGGCTTGGGTTATTTGCTGAAAGCCAGGGTAATATTTTATGTATTTCTTATTTTCCATTTTTAAGTGGATTCATAGGGCCACAAATTGACTACTAGACATTGTATTCCTCCATTTGAATACAAAACATTCTGTATGTTTATAAATACAAATCTCTTATCTTTGCCACTCCACAGCCCTTGATTAGCATGATTTGAATAAGCAGCCTCTTATGCCATGCGACAGGCACACGGAGAAGTTTTGCACCTGCAGGAATGGCCCTGTCACTTCAGAGACTCATCACTGCTGATTTCCACATGGACGAATTCCAAACTCTTGGAATTAACTTTAGTTATCTCAACTAAAAATCTATTTGGGGTATTTTCTGGGTCAAAAAATAGGAATATATTATGACAGAATTTGGGGGCACTTTTTCATTTCATAATTAACATTATTATTATGGTCATTTTTCCAAGTAGTATATAAATATTTCCATTGTCCATGTATTTAGCAAGAATAGACCACTTAAATGTCATGACATTTGTTTCCGTGGCACTTGAAAACAAATTTTAATGGTATTAAGATTCAGATTCTATTTAAAATTATTATTGTGTGTGATCTGCAGATAAAATTTGACATTGTATGTGTTTGGAATGCCATGAGGGTGAGTAAATGATGGCACAATTTTCATTTTTAGCTGAACTATACCTTAAAACATGCAAAAAGGGGATCATGATGAGACAAAGAGTTGGATTTTTACATTCCAACATAGAGTGAGAGAACCATATTGATCTGTTCATTTGTTTAAGTTACTTCACAAGTAATATGCACTTTTTATGAATTGTTTACTAAACTTGATTACTTCACATTGAGATGGTTGAAATCTTGTTCAGCGCCTGCAGCTGACTGAGAGAACAGTGTCTTAATGTCTCAATGTTTCTCTCAAGATAAAATGCTGAGTCCTAAGATGATGAATCAATATTGAGATTATGGTTTGTCTGAGTCTCGATTTTTTTTTGAAAAGCAAGTTCTAGCAGCTTTGCAATAACCCCCAGGTTCATATTAAATGAGTAGTTTTTGGTTGTTGTTGTTGTTGTTTTAGCTCTAGGTGTAATCAAGTTATGGCAAAATCATAAAAATCTGAAAGTTAAAAGGATAGTTCACAAAATGAAAATAAATTGTCATCAGTTACTCACCCTCATTATCGTTCCAAACCTGCAAGACTTTCGTTTATCTTCTAAACACAAATGAGGATATTTTACATTTAAATCTGAAAGATTTCTGTCTCTCCATTGACAGCTACGCAACTACCACTTTGTCGCTTCAAAAAGTTCATAAAGAGATGAAATAACCTTTTAAAATATCACAAAGATTGTCCAACAAGTCCAATGTTGATTTTAAGGACTATTGTCTAAATCCCAACAAAATTGTGTAGTTCACTTCTGTTTAGACTGAAGGCAAGAGCTTGAGATCAATAGAGTGATTTGAGTAGCTGAAGGAAATTAGTAAAAATGAAGGAGCATGAATAACCGAAGTGTCACCTCAGCCATTCCTCTGTGGCAGAGTCTCTAACGCCTGTCATCTCTCGCTTTTCACAATCCGATCAGTGCAGCCAGAAGAAATAACAATCTAATGATCCAGAAATTAGAAGAAGAAAAAAATGTATGTGAGCACCTGCTTAACCCTGTGTGTTCAGTGGAAAACATAAAATTGTGATTTTTCAGTTAGTTATTCTTCAACTTTGATATATTTAATGAAAATGGACCCCTAGGACATAAAAGTGTCCAACCCACTCTTAACAAATGAACTCTTTTGGTTGTTGCTATGTGAAGGTCACAATAAAATTGCCTTCATTTATTTTTGCTATACATGTATACACTGGCCACTTTATTGACCTGTTCAACTAATAATTAACGCAAATATCTAATCAGCCAATCACATGGCAGCAACTCAATGCATCTCAATGGTCCGATGAGCCCTACAGCCTACCTAAGTATTGTTGCTAAGTATTATCACAGTTTATCCATCTTTTGATGGCTACTTCCAGCAGGATACGTGCCATTTGACAAAGCTCAAATAATCTCAAATTGTTTGTTTTTTTTAAACATCAAATGGGTTCCACAGTCACCAGATCTCAATCTTATAGAGCACCTTTGGGATATGGTTGAGCGGGAGATTCGCATCATGCATGTGCAGCCGACAAATTTGCAGCAAATGCATGATGCTGTCATGTCATTGTGGATCAAAATCTCGGAGGAATGTTTCAAGCACCTCATTGAATCTATGCCACGAAGAATTAAGGCAGTTCTGAAGGCAAAGGGGGGTTGGTACTAGCAAGGAAGTCTTCATGCTCTGCATGGGTATGTCTACATATTATTTGTTGAATTTTGACTCAACTGTGTAGTGTATACTTATCAAAATATATTTCACAGTATATATCACAGTGTACCACTCAAAGAGGTGAAATAATACCATTATATTCATAATAATAATTATAATACCATTATATTCATTTATAATAAAAATAAAAACTATTGTACATCATGAGAATATCTTAATACTTAACATAATACTTAACTTATAGAAGTACATAATACTTATATAAGATGTATAAGAATGTTAATCTCATAATGTAATATCTTTATTTTAGTCCATTTAAGGCTGTCAAAATCCCTTAACTTGATTTTATGGGTTTCAACTCGATTGTCATTAGTAATTAAGTGTAATGTCATCAGTAATGTTAAAAAACAATGCAGTGAACTTATCACTGCTGTAGTCACTTTATTTTTATTTAATAATGTAAGGCTGCAATTAGTCATTTTTAGTGGGTTGACATTATTTACATTGTAGTTGGACCAAGAATATTGTATTTTTTTATTTATTGCATTATATATTTCATTGTTTGTTGTGTATTATATGAAATGCACATGTAATATCATTGTTTTATATATGCGTGTGTATATCTTTTTATATCTCTGTTTTTCCTTACAGATACAAAATCACCCATAACACTGATTCCTCTTGGCAGTTGATTTGCATGGAGTTAATACGGCTGTTTACTTAGTGCTCTGAACGTATTAAAATCCCCATATATCACAGGCAGCAAATATAAACACAGTTAACTGCGAATGGCCACATATAGTTACAGTCATCATAAAACAGAAATTGGAGTAATGTATCTTCCACATAGTTGCTCAACAGAAGCATCATTAAAGACTCAAAAATGGTGCATATGTACACGAACACACACTATTCCCTCTGTTCACACATATGCACACAGGGCTCTGATCTCTGAGGACAGATTCAGAAGAGGAGGCGGCACTGAGGGACACATCGACCTGAGAAAAACAAGCCCAATGGTCATAATGAGAGGCTATTCATTACAGGGCGCAGGGATTGGTGTGGAGCGGGGCCAAGGCGAGGAAAAAAGGGGCTGAAGGAGGCAGAGGCTCAGCGCTTTATAATCACAGCCTCCCGCTGCACCGCTGGACTCATTTTGTTGCATTTCATTTGTGGATCTTGAGATTAAATGTGATGCAATAACGCTGTCTTTTGTATACCTGGGGGCGTTAGTGAATCATAAAGCACGGCGCACACACACACACACACACACACACACATATGTTTGCATGATACACCCACATAAATGAACAAACAAAAAAACTGTCACACACACACATTCTTGCACACGCACTTGAGGAACAATAAGAATCAGCAGCAGGAGAAAGTTGCGTTTGGAGGGGGTGTGTTCAGATCCCGCTGGAGGAGCCAGTAACACTGAGGATGTGTCAGGGAACATGACTGCCGCCGGAAAGGGGCATGACATGATCTGTCAGAAGGCAGTGTCTCTCATAGTTGACCTCTGTATGCAGGACAGCCCGCGGCTGGACCACGACACCTGTGAGGAGTTCCTCTTTCTCATCTCCAATCAAGAGTTCAACCACAAAGATTCGGGTAATGACGATTCTTTTCCTTGAGATTTACAGTTCTGCTGTTTGTAGAGTAGATTATGTTGTTGCTGATGCTTGTATATCCTGTTTTAAATCAGAAATGCTTTATTTTGGCTCAGAAACCATTGTGAAACAGAGCCATTAAGTTTAAATGACCTGCTTTCAGTATAGCATCACTCACGGTTGTAGTGGGAATAATTATTTTAAGTCCAGAACTGCCAGCACTGCCAGCCAAAGATTCCTACCAGACATTACTGTTAAGAAAATTAATTTGGCAATAACTGTTCAGTGTTCCCGGGAGATAAAAATCGTTTGGATTTGCCACAGATTTTGTGCTTATGCACTGTGACAACCAATATGCTTGTGCTTTTATCAGAACTGTTGTATTATTATCAGATGTAGACTAGAACATTTCATCATGTGTGGAAGCCTTATCTGAAACCATTTTTTTTGTAGCAGGCATAGTTTTGACATGTTTTCTTGAGTTGCGGTCCCTTTGGTCTGTAACAATGTAATTAAATGGTCCTTTTTTTAATTAACTTAAATGCAATTGAATTAATTTAAAAATAAATGTAACTTTTTTAGAGATGTAAAGGTGCTTAGGAAGTTTGGAAACATTAATATTAATTAGTGAAATTGTTGATTATGAAAGGGCAAGAACAATAATAAAAAAAGCATTGCATTAAAAGCAACCCTTTTACTTTCAAAGCTACTGTAAAATGCCTGCTGTTAATATGTGGATATTTTACATTTATTACAAAACAATAAAACAATTGTTATTAATGTTATTTCTAATGTAAAAAGGCTGCTTCTTTTTTGTGTATATTTATTTATAATGTAGATTTGTTTATTTATTTATTTCGATTCAACTTTTTTTGAAGGTCTTATTATTTTGTCCTGTTCAATCAATTAGCTTGCAGCCAGACTGGGGGTATTTTTGGCTGGTTTTGTTTTTGTCATGTCGATGTATTGACAGACCCCTACTTGGAAGAAATGTGTCATGTGAATGTAGTGAAGTTAATAGAAAGTGACAAGATTTGTGTCTAGTCAAATCGAAGGCCCTCCAGCCCACCATTGGCATCCATGGCTGAGCCGTGGGGGCACTAAATGCCACGGCATGTTATTTGACCATCACTGTGAATCACCAGTGCCAGATAAAAGCTGAATATGGCCTCTTCTATTATTGTTGGGCAGATTTAAAGCCGAGTGTTGGGTTTCCCTCAGAGGGAAATGTCAAGCAGCTTGCTGTGTTTGGAAAGTGTGTGGAAATTCCTCAGGAGCAATTTGCATGGAAAATCTCAGTCTCATCATCGTGAGATAATTGTGCGAGAAGGTGATCATGTGTGTCTTGATAATAAAATGATGTTTTTGTACTATACTTGCTTATCATTTTGCAGCATTTCTTCCCGTGTCTTCCCGCTGTCTGCCAAATCATTGCGATTCTGTAAACAAACCAATTTTCAAATGTCAGATGCTTTGTTTGATACTGATGCATTCGACATGTCCGTCTGTGATTTCTAATCTTTGACAAACTCTGGCGGAGGCAAAATTTAAACGTTCAGACAAAAATAAAAAACAGTAATGTTTCTGTTTAATCCAAGATCTTTCTTTTGCGAGTGCACTAAAGGGGCTACTATATACACTGCTATAGGTTCTTTTGTAAGTGTTTCAACTGAAGCACAGATGCTGTTCAGGGATGGTAGGACAGGGGTGTGGATGATGGATGATGGATGGAAAGCCCTGTACAATCCCATTAACAGTCAACAGATGTCTAAAGATGAGGTGCGCACAGTGGAGCAAAACCAACACTCATCTCTATGAGCTTGGAGTGCTGTTTTATTAAAGACAGACTGACACCCTCGCAGTTGTCCGTGTCCACAAGAAACCCTATTGAAATGATAGATGGCGAATCACAGGTGAGGTGTCAGATTTCCACTTCAGCTCTAATCTCATTTTCAAAATCCCATCATCAGATTCCCTACTAGCAGCAGATGATTATTTATTATACACTGTGCTCTATTCTTTAAAAAGATGGAGAAAGTTTTGCATTGCAGGTGCATTGCAGTATAAAATAAGCTACTCTACATGCGTATACGCTTTCAATAATTCATATGTGTCTCATCATGTCTTTTATAGAAAACACACTCTTTACCCCTCAAATTGGCTGGCAGCCATTTTGGCTCGGGAAGATAATAGACTTTTGCTGCACTGGTGTTAACAGAGGCAAATAGATGCTACGACAAGTCCAACAGCACTGGCTAATTTACATGATTATTATGTGTCATTCTGAAACTGGGGTAATTGTTGCTGTGGTGGATGAGCATGTGTTGTTGGGACCTAAGCTTGAGGGGACTGAAAAGAGAGAGGTGTGAAAACCAATCTGTCCAATATAAGTACATGCTGCAGCTGATGGGTACAAATAAAGGAAACCACGTCTATACAAATTAAAACACCTCACCCTAACAGTATATAGTTCTTAGTTAAGCATCTTCAATACTCTTAATATTCTTCAATAGTCTCCGACCAACACCAAGTAGTGCTGTTTCCTGTATGAATCAGTGTTTTGATTAACCAACTAATTGGTCGAGTGGATGATTTATTGACTCACTCATAAAGAAAGTCACTTGGTTTCTTTCTGAATGAATGAGTGTTTCTGAACAAAATGTTATTTGGAATAAAAAATTATTCACTTATAAAGACAGTGGCTCTGTCCAAAATCAAATACTCTCCAAGTAGGTAAAAAAGTACTATGTAGTGTCAGTGTACTGGATAGGCTACTACATTCGTCATGTTATCATTGTCACATAACAAATCTACATTTCGCTTCCTTTTTAACGACTATTTTCAAATACAGTTTCTCACCTACTAATGAAGTGTGCATATTTGGATGCAACCAGTCACTTAGTGTTTTAAATTAACCGGTTCAGTGATTCATAGGCTGCGTCCGAAAACTGATAAAGATAAAGATGGTGTCTGAAAGTTGTGGCTGGCGGTCAATTTGTGTGCATTTGTAAATTTTTGATAAATGTTTTCCACTTATGTCATTTCTAGTGGGAAATTACTATTGTAGTCATTAAATATTCACTTAATTTTCACCAAAGCTCTCTCTATTTTTCTGTAGATCATTAAACCATTAAGCTGCCTCAGAAGTCTGTCCGAAATCATTTTCGTAACGTAACTTTGTTCGATGACGCTGCCTGCAAAGTCGTTGCCTGATAAGGCAGCGAGGCAACAAGTCAGCTGCCTAAGTTTTCAGATGCAACCATAGACTCTCTTAAAATCTGTCGTCAGCACCTACTGGCATGATGAAGTAGCCTGCGGACACACTCAATGAAAATAATATTATATTATCTGAATTATATTTTATATTATATTATTAATTATATTATATGCTTATTGATTCCGATTTTTTACGCTTCCCAGTTCTCAATGTGATGGGTTAAAAACATATCAAACATATTTATTCTGTGTCTTTTGGCTAAATATTTTGTTGATTTCCAAGAACGAAATTCAGCAGCCGTATACAAGAAAATCAGAAGCCAAAAGATTACTAACATTTTCTTATGGCTTTAATAAAAATACCACAGCAAAAACAACTTGACTAACTAATATAAATTTCAAACATTATTAAAAACAAGTAAACAATAACAAAATAAACACAAATAAGCAATAGGCCTAGCACAAATAAATACAACTGAAAAAAGGTCAGGTACAGAAGTTGTAATTAAATGCAAAATAACAGTTTTCTTTTAATAAATAAAATATAGATTAATCCTAATTAAAGGTACAAAAGCTATTCAGTAAATACCAGTGTTGTGTTATAGTGTCCTTTTATGTTTATCCGTGTGGCGCGTGGATATATCTATACATGTATTATCACTAAATTTAATAACATACCATGAGACTGACTCTGAGCCTTGTGCATCATTTTTACTGAACTCTCATAATGACACAGGCATGAGCAATCAACAGATGATCAAATTCACCACAATCAGTTAGTGATTTTCACACATGATTGCCACCACCAGCGTTTTTGATAATTTTACAATACAATGCCATAATAAAATACAATATCTTTCAGAATGCCACAGGATGTTTCAATGCTCATCACAGCGATGAGTGAAGACTGAAGAGAAACACAGTTTAGACTCTTTTTTTAAAATTACATTTATCTTGCCTAAATGTATGCTCACTCATTGCATTTTTACAATGGGGTATTTTTGTTCTTAAGAATTTACACAACTCAACGAAGCTTGATTTCAATCTTTGAATTAAATTGAAAAAAGTAGCAAAAATAAATACAATCGAATAAAGATACCAATAAAGAGAAAAGTTGTTGCTTAGGTCTAACACTAGTATTCAGAAATACTACAGAGACTAAATAAAGTAATCAAATGTAAAATAACATGCATGGTAGTATTTTGGTCCCGACTAAATTAAATACATATAGGCTATTAATCCTGATTCCTTCCAATTAAAGCTATGTTTTGTTTTGGACAACCAAATTAATGACAGACACATATGACTGCTGTCACTGTAAGAGCTAGTGCACGGATCCTGTTTTCATTATACGGTCACGTGCGATTCATGCTTATTTAAGACATAACCGACTGTGAGACATTTGAGAACGTCATCCTCCTGGGCTTTTGGGAAACACTGATCCACATTTTTCTGACATATTATAGACCAAACAACTAATCGAGAAAATAATCAACAGATTAAAAATAATCCCAAATCCCTAATCATCATAAGTGCATTGCATTGAAGCCCTGGATATAAGCTTCCCTCTCTATCTCTCTTAAATATTTTTGTTCTCTCTGTTTTGTCATTTAGTAAACTTTATAGATTTCAACCATATTATTCCTTCTTGAGTCTCTTTAACAAGAACTTAATGTATGAATTGAAAAGTGATTGTGTGACCTGTGATTGATGACCTATGAGTGATTGTGTGACCTATATGATGAGGGAAGTAGAGTACCATCAAATGACAGCCTATAGTAATGTCATCAGGATACACATACACCGGTAGGCAGTGGCCCACCTCACCGGGTGACCGCGTTGTCGTGGTCTACCAGAATTGATAGTTTACTCACCTCTTTTTTTACCACTACACCTCTGCTGCAGGGTAATTGCTTGACAGATTAATGAAGGGAGGAAGAGTTCGCAGCACCCTTATTGCTAATTGGATGAGAACACTTCACGCTTTACAGACCAAATTCCACTGCTTTCATAGCTTCAAAGAATATACATTTTTGAAGAAAACACATCAAGTCATTATCATTTACACTCTATGGCCCTTTTTACACATGGTAAGATCCATCTCAGGTTATCTGATTAGCTGTCATTATAACATGAGTCATCAATATACTGTATTACGTCAGTTTTCTGGGAAGAAAAACTACATTGTGCACAGGAATATCTCCTTATATTGAATATCTCCTAAAATGATTTTTTTTCCCCAGTTTTTAAAAATACATACTAGTTAAACTCAAAGCTAACGCACATGAACTAAAAACCACAAAACTCAATTTTAATTTCATAGGATCTTTAAACCATATATGGTGAACGTTTTAAGTATCTTTTACACTAATTCGTTGGACATGATTTCAGTTTTGTGTGCTCATTTTTCATTGTTTGTATAAAGCCCATCAATCATTGCAAATACATGATAGGGGATGTAATATGTTCCTTGTCAGTGTAATGCAAATGAGGAAGCATGTTTGGCAGCAAACTCTTCCTCTCGTTCTGTGTCGTGCTGTGTTAACAGACAGCCTGGGTGTTACGGTGTAGCGCGAGCATCTGCTCCAACAATGACAAAGCTTTACAGACATTATCTTCCCTGTTTCCTGCAAAAAGGCTCAGTTGAAAAAACTGTTTTCTTGTAAAGAGTTATCTGGAACGCCTGCAGATATGCCCATCACAGTGGGTGCTGACAATATGGGCACAATGTGAACAAGCAGAACTGTAATACCACGGTACATCGGGGACAAAAAGAAAAATATCATATATAAATTATCTTGCACAAGAACAGAAGGATTTCTTTTTTTTTATGCATGGTTTGTTTTTGTCTGACCTCATGAAATGGCTTTTCATCCATGTCTATTAGTTTTAAGGTCTTAGATGCTTGTGCATTTCTAAAGGTTGACAAAGTTGTTAGTGTTGTTGGTTACTACAGCTAAAACTATTAAATCATTTTAGGTAATTGAAAGTTAAAATACATATTAAAATATATACTAAAATAATAATTAAACTATATCATGTTTATTTTTTAAATATTTAAAAAAACCAATATATATTCAGTTTTAGTCATTTTATACTGTAATAGTATATCCAAAAATTGTTCACTCAACTTACATTTTCTAGTTATCTTTTTGCTTTGACTCAGTTAAGTTTTATTTAATTTGTTTAGTTTTATTTATAAATCTACTAAGTATTTTCAACTTAAAAAGTTTAGTTGACACAGTTAAAATAGTTGACCCAACAACTAACATGGACTATCAAAGTTTAGTTGAAATACGATAACTTACATTTTCAAGTTATCTGTACTAAAATGTATGTTCATTGAACTTAAATTTACAAATTTTCTCAACTTGCAATAGTACATTCAACCAAATAAATAACAGATTTTTCCATAAAAATGATATTGTTCCTTACAAATCAATAAATGTAAAGAACAAACTCAGTTAACATATTCAAAGGAATAAAATTGTATTGCAATTGCATAAAGTTTACAGATAAACATTTATTTGAAAAATGCATGAAAGTGTGATGTGGGATTCAAGTTCTCATGCATCGATGGCCTGACATCCATTCTCATTGTTTAACTTTTTTTAAGTTAAAAAAGTTTAAGTTTAAGTTTACTTGGCTAAAGCATATATTACGATTGCATGTGTTTAAAAGTTATTTCACAGTTAAAGGGGTATTATTAATGTGAAAAATCTTTAAGTGTCAGTTTACACAAAAATGAAATACCATTGTTAATATTGCTCTCACCCTCATGCCATCCAATATCTTTTAAGACTTTCCTTTGTTGGAACACAAATGAAGATCTTTTTAATAAAATCGGTGAGCTTTCTGTCCCTCCTTTGACAGCCTACGCAACCACCGCTTTCAAGGTCCAGAAAAGACATCCTTAAAGTAATCCAGTGACTCCAGTGGTTTAACCTAAGTTTTATGAAGCATTGTGAGTGTTTCATACCATTTTATTTATTAAATAGTTTTCTCCATCAAATGTTTAAAAGAGCATAACAGCCCATGCTTCTTGTGTCGACGTGAAAGCAGACACGTTTGTATGTAAACAAATAAACCACTGAAGTCACTTGGATTACTTTAAGGATGTCTTTTCTGGACCTTGAAAATGCTAGTTGAGTAGGCTGTCAAAGGAGGGACAGAAAGCTCACAGATTTCATTAAAAAGATCTACATTTGTGTTCCAAAGATAAACAAAGGTCTTTTAGGTTTGGAGCAACGTGGTTAAATATCTAACAAAATAACTTTAATTTTGGGTAAACTAACACTTTAAGATTTTTCACATTAATAATACCCCTTTAACTGTGAAATAACTTTAAAACACATGAAATTTTAATATATGTTTTAGCCAAGTAAAATTAAAGCTGCAGTCCATAACTTTTTTGGGTTAAAAATGATCCAAAATAAGCCAGTGTTCAAAACTATCTGTTTGCCGTAGCTCGATTCAAAACGGTAAGCTTGTAATAATGTTTTTAATTCCATTGGTACTGGTGGATTTTCGTTGGAAATTCTAGCATATATTTGCGTCATTACGTCACATCTGTACACTTAAAGAAGGTGTCTCGGCTAGTAGACTATGTTGCGTGTGAGGATGTTGGAGGTGGAGATTTATAGCCTTTTTAATCACGCGATTTAATCAGCGTGATTTACTACAATACTTTTTCCCCCTTAGTTGGTCAGAACAAAAGTGGATGTTAGCTACTTACTTTTTCAGACGACATTTTCCAGTGAAAATTCTTATGTTGGTCATACTTTCAAAAAGTAGAATCTGTGATTCCGAATGACAGTATCCACACCAGCGCGGTGACTGACCGCTGCACATTCTCCTCAAAACATTGCCGTGCCGCGCCACAACCCACGTACACTTGATAATTCCGTGAATAACTGCAATTGCAGATTTCGAACAGAGATGGCGACAAAGAGGAAAAGCTACAGACTGCAGCTTTAAACAAAGTTAAACAATGAAAAAGGATGTCAGCCCATTGATGCAGAGAACTTGTAAAAACGTGAATTAAAAAAAAAAAATCACATGAAAACACAGGTAGGCCTACACCAAGTCTTATTTAGAGTTCCGAAGAAGAATAAAGGTCTTACAGGCTTGGAACTACATCAGGGTAATTAATGACAGAGCTTTCATTTTTGGATGAACTATCCCTTTAAACTGAGAGAATTAGGTCGAATACTATACACTGTGAATAAATGGAGGAATTTTGTATATTTATAGATCATACACTAAATGAAACAAGGGTATAAAATGTTAAAATCAAGCTACAATATTTTAAGGCCTGAAGAAATTGATTTCACAGGGGATTTTTTTTTTTCAAAATGTAATTTTGATTATCAAAAAAAAGCTTAATATAACGTAATATAATTATTGTCTAGAAGGTGACTAAGTAGCCTAATTTGAATTGATTTTAATTGCTGTCCATTTATGGTCCTCATTTCAGCAATGTCAGCACAGCGCTTTGAACGGCAGACACAGCAGTTTTGGCAGATGCCAGTCAAGACCCTCATAAAAGGACTTGCTCAGGTCCAGTGACATTAGCCTGTTGAATTCTGCACTGATCTAAACTGATTAAATTAAATGACACAAACATAACAGCAACTTGTTGAACAACACTGCGAAATAGAATATATACATATTCATCTAAAAACCATTTTCAGCAGTGTGGGACTTTACCTTTCTCTCACAAAAAAAGAGCCGACCACCTCTTTTTCATTTCAGATACTGGAGGCCCCTTTTTTAACTATCTCCTGTCTCCCTGTAATGCCACAGGTCTCTGAGAAAGCACAAAGATCACAGTTCAATGTAAAAGCTGCAGCACAGAGCTGGACAGATTGTTTATGGTCCCTGGCCAAATGTTATCTTAGAGCAAACTCAGTTCTAAATGAACACACACAGTCTTTATAGATGCAGGGAAGCGGACAGTAACTTGCATGATGGCAGTGCTTCAACTTGTTGTGCCTTATGACAATGCGTTCATTGGTTGTCTTGAAAAAGCAGAACTTGCAGCTCCACTTTATTGGTCAAGGGCAAATGCCCCACACTGCTTGCTGCCTGAAGTAATTCTATGAAGAAAAGAAAAACACAATCAAGATCAGGACTAGATTAATAGTGTGTCACTACATTTCTGGATATCTATTTATTGACATTACTATTAAGACAGTGTTAGGACCGTATTAAGCATTTCACTAGTTTTTGAAAAAACACTGCCATGGTGAAGTGGTTGCTAAAGTATAATCTCCCACAATAAAATAAACATAACTGACCACAGTCTTTTAAACAAGACCGACATTTAAGTAGTAAACTAGACAGCTGTACAACAACTTTTCAGTTATGGAGCGTACAGCTCGACCACCGGAGGATTCTGATAATCCTGCCGCACCCCTCACAGATGCAGTGTTACATTAAATGACATTATATTTGTCAACTCGTTATCTATTCACGCGTCGACGCTGCTTTGTATGTGATCATGCTTCTGGCGCAAAGAACTTGAACACGAGAGTGAACGTGCAAGTGTGTTTTTTCCCGCAATGCATTTCCCGCGCTGTATTTTGACATTCATCCATATATTAGTCTCTCACATACACAGTAGCCACACCTATTCTGGCGCGCTTCAGCGGGAAGCATCCTGATAAGATGTGCGTTCTCGCTGCTTCGCCATAGGTTCGTGGAATTCCCGCAGCCCAGCCAATCAGCGAGCTAGTCAGCTCTGTGCTGTGCTGGCTGTGCAGCTGCACCGCGTTTGAAAATAAAGTCTTCAATATTCTTGAGAAAAGAAGTTTTCTCATAGCGTACAGCTACGCAATACTCGTTCCCTTACTCTCAGGGAACCAAGGTTACATTAGTAACCGAGTACGTTTTGTTACAGACATGCGGTGCAACCGGTAGACCAATCACAACAGACTGGGCCGTCTGACAAAACAGAGCAGAGTAGCTCTCTGAAAGGAGGGGATAGAGAGATTCAATTTTGTAACAAACTGTTTTCAGACTCTTTGAGAAATGAGGTAATGCTCATGTATATTATGAGAAAATTAAAGTGTTTTTTGACATTAGATGCTTATAGAAGACCTCCTAAACAAAATGAGGAACCTTTAAAATTGCATAATAGGGGCAACTTTAAACATTTTCCTAGGAAAATGAGAACAACAGTGTAGATGACTCATGCCGAACTACACAGATTTTAAATTGATCAAATACTCCATACGAGAATGTCCCCCCTCTAAATCACTAGCAAGTGATTTATTGCTATGTAACTAAAGCCTACCGGCTATTTTTTTTATTTATATTAATTTATTTAATATTTTTTAAGAAAAATCCTTCAGTGTGTCTCACCCAGACTTACTTTTTCAATAGGGCAGAAAACCGCACTAGTCAAGCAATTGCATGACATATTTAAATCTCAAATCAGAAGATTTGCCTGTGGGTACAAACTATCTTTTACTAACTGTGTCAATCAGACAGTAATTGAAAATTTATTAAAGGATCAAAAAGCGTGCAAATAGACATTTGGCAAAACAGGCAGATTTTTTTTATTAATGCAAAGCCAATTGTTTATTTTAGAGCTGAATTTACAAGGGAGTTATTGACTTCACATAAATTATACATCTGAAACTGTTGATTTGTTAGGCTTCTGACTTTATTATGTTCATAATAAACTCATATAAAAGCATAATCTTCACCTTTTTGTATAATTTCATGCTCACTGGCCTTTGTAAGACATCTTTAAACATGCACGAATGCGTGTGACCTTTAGGTCACTTCATGAAATTCTATGCAAATTTAGAATCCACATAATAATAAATTTTCTCTCTGACGACTATCTTTCACAGCAAAGTAATCCAGTGAGGCGTGTAATTACGAACACAATAAGAGTATGCTTTCATGCAATGCCAGTGATGGTCTTCATCGGCCTTCCTCTGCTTTAATGCAGAAAAACCGGTGAAAAACAAGCCTCTTGTTAAGCGATAGCACGATGTCTGAAGCCTACTCCACTCATCTGTTTACGCACTGAGCCATTTCAGTTCATTAAGCATCAAAACAGTAATATTGCGCAGGCGAATAATGAACAGCGGACCAAAAGAAAACCGTTATCTTTCCACACAAGCACTCATGTAATGACATTGTGGATTGAATTGAGTTTGGAGTGCACTCCTCACCAAAACGCAGACCCACATTGTAAAAATTTCATCCGTGAGTTGTGGGACGAGGTATGTAATGTAATTACAAAATGTGTGATGTACATTGGGAAAAAAAAAGTGAAATGAATGCACTAACCATTAAAACAGGTGCTGAAGGGTCGGAATACGAGACCCACGCCGCATGTTAAACATGAGGAGTCATTGGTGGCGTGAGTGAAGGGAACATTTTGCTCCAACTGTCTGATATGAATGTCTAAAATGAAGTGTGTCTTTAAAACAGGACGAGATCCCTGCCCTGCCTGTCTCCTACGAAAAACTTGTGAATATTGCTTTCATTGCCAGGAGCAATATCTGGTCATTTATGGAGTAAAAAAAAACTACTAATAGAAACAGTGTTTAAACATAGAAATGAGTCTTTCTCTTTCACAAATGTGACTTTAATTTTGTAATTGTAACTTTGTCACTATAATTCTGCACTATAATAAATCTTTAAATCTCACAATTGTGTCTTTATTTGTTGTAAGTAACTTCATATCTCATAATTGAGTAATCTCATAATTTTTTTAGTAACTGCGTCTTTATATCTCAGAATTGCGACTTTATTTGTTACAATTGTCTTGATTTCTCACAATTGTTACGTTGTCAATTGTGACTTCATATCTCATAATTGGAATTCTGCCTCATAATTGCAACCTTATTTTTTTAGTAATTGCACAATTTACATTATTTGTCATGTTTTAATCTACTAGTTCAACTTCATACTGTATCTCCCAATTGCAACCTTATTTCTCGTCAATGTAAATATCAAAACATTTTAATATTGCTACTTAATTTCTTGTAACTGCGACTTTGTAAGAAATATAAAGACCAAATTATCAGAAATGTTGCAATTGTGAGATATTCATATTACACATTGTGACTTTTTCTATTTGTGATTTTATTTCTTATTTCAAAATATTTACTTAGAAATATCATCTTTTTTTTTTTTTTACAGAAACTACCTGCATAGTTATTCAGATTTTATAATCTAGTTTTATTACGTATGGTATAGTCTATTCTAAGGGTACATTTCCACAACAACGATGTAGACACAAATTACATAATGTATAATTGTTTTGTCCGATTTTCATTCTAAGGATGTTAATCTCAATAACACTGTATTACTTTGTATTATAAATTTCATCTTCACAAAGCCAGAAACATTTACTGTAATCCCTCTTCTGATATAAAGTCCCTTTTTACTTTCTTTAAGAAAATATAAACCTTTTGAACACAAGGTTTTCAAAAAGACTAAACACGCAATAGCCTCACATGTATGACGTCACAGTTTTCACAGATTGGTGTTTTTGTAGTTTACACGAAAATGATACGGGTATCATTTTCAAAAACTTGCTCTTTGATACCGGTTTTCAAAAGTTTGAGGTTTCAGGCCAACAAAACGCCGTTGTCATGTAAATGAACAGTCAAAACGCATAAAAAGTCTTCTGTTTTTAGTTGAAAATGGTGTTGTGTTTAACATTCATATGTTTAACATAAAGTTTAACTTTAAACATTCCAAAGCAGACATTTTGATTAGCATGTCCCAGATTTTTGTCCTGAGAAGCTGTTGTAATTAGTGATAGGAAAATAGGATTGAGACTGCCTGTGGCCAACAACTCCAAAGTCATTGATTGATAGGAGATCAATCAGAGAAGATAGTGTAGATTAGCTGTACACTATGGAAGATTTCTGCTGACTACTGTACTCTCTCAAGAATTCAAGAAAACAAAAACGCTGCAAAACACTTCAAACCGTGTACCTGCTGCAGCGAAAACACAGTCAATACATGGCTGTGATGTCTTAAGTTGCCAAATATAGAGAAACTGTGAAAAGAAAAGTAAGATTACTGTCTAAGACGCTAGCCTCTCTTCATTTTCAGTGCCATTTGGAATCAGCAAGATTTGGGATTTTATTCAATAGCTAAGATTAAGTGGATTATGCATTGTCCACTGTGTCATTCTTCAGTCAGATGTATTGCAATCTCTCTATTCTTCTCTAGAATGTGATTTTTTCCTTCCTTCCTTCCTTCCTTCCTTCCTTCCTTCCTTCCTTCCTTCCTTCCTTCCTTCCTTCCTTCCTTCCTTCATCCCTACCTACCTAACTACCTTCCTACCTTCCTCCCTCCCTCCCTCCCTTCCTTCCTCCCTCCCTCCCTCCCTTCCTTCCTCCCTCCCTCCCTTACCTTCCTTCCTCCCTTCCTTCCTTCTTTCCTTCCTTCCTTCCTTCCTTCCTTCCTACCTTCCTTCCTTCATCCCTACCTACCTAACTACCTACCTACCTTCCTCCCTCCCTTCCTTCCTCCCTCCCTCCCTTACCTTCCTTCCTCCCTTCCTTCCTCCCTTCCTTCCTTCTTTCCTTCCTTCCTTCCTTCCTTCCTTCCTTCCTTCCTTCCTTCCTACCTTCCTTCCTACCTTCCTTCCTCCCTCCCTCCCTTACCTTCCTTCCTCCCTCCCTTCCTTCCTCCCTCCCTTCCTACCTTCCTTCCTCCCTACCTTCCTTCCTCCCTCCCTTCCTTCCTCCCTCCCTTCCTACCTTCCTTCCTCCCTACCTTCCTTCCTCCCTCCCTTCCTTCCTTCCTTTGTAACAAGCAAAGTGCCTGGCTTGGAAATGAGCTCTGTGGAATGCGCTTTCACATTAGAGCTTTAATTTGAGTGTTTATTTGCTGTGAAATTAATTGAACTGCCAATGAAACTCATTTGCTCATGAATGTGCTTGCAGACAAACATGTCTGAAACACAATGACTCAAATTCCCAGGGACATAATAGCTTTGATCAGACTATGTACTGTGGGTTGTCCCACAGTATATGAATCACCTTTCCCCCACTTCTTTTCCTCTCAGTGCCCTTTTCAGATCATTTTCACATGTCCGTCCTTAACCTCCTCTCCTCCTTTTAAGTGTGAGTGCCCTTTGTTAAGGGATTGGTGGATTTCGACAGGTTTTAAAGCACTCCTGAAACATCTTAGAATGAACCAATAGGATTTTGATTTTTACTTTTCCACATGCTGAGTCTCTAAAGAATGATGCTTCAATCCTGAGCCTCTTTTACTTTGAACCTCTCACCCAGAATCTCCCAGCAGGCTTCCAGGTGCTGTCAGATCTGTGTCACGCTTGCTGCCAAAGATGACCTGAGGTGTAGATTTATGGCTCATTAGAGAGATGAATGGCATGTCCGGTGATGCCTGACCCTGAAGCCCTAGCTTGTGAATGTTCAGAGTGCCATTTCCTCCTATTGCGGATGCAGGGATCGTAAAATGCATAAAAAGCACAACCTCTCATGCAGGAACTTTGTGTCGAAAAAATGAAAAATTCTGATGTGTTCTCTATTGACGCTCAGAAAACCATCTCATTTGTCTTGAAAATACAACAAACAACTTTCAGGCATCTGACATGTATAAATAAATTAGGCCTTTTTGTGCTAAAAAAAAAAAGGCTTGGCTTGTCAATGCAATTGCCTACAGTTTCAGCCCTTGCATATGGTTTTAGTTTCACAATGGAAGATTAAATGTTGCATAGTGCTTTTTCAAATCGCTGTCTATGACGTGAACTTTTGTGACCTTTTCCCGAATTTTACATGTGGTCTTTCATAGTGATTTCAGTGGAGCACAAAATGAGAAATACCACTATTTTCCATGCAATATGGCTTTCAAGCTTCAAAAAGTGACAAAGTCACCATAAAAGTTGCCCATTAGGCATTCAAATGTCTTTTTTATTTTTCAAAGAAGTAAATAAAGTGGGTTTTGAACGACACAAGGGTGAGAAAGTAATGAGAGGTATTTTCTTGTTTGTCTGAACTATCCTTTTTGATAAAGCTGAGGACATGCCCTGATTTCACAATACTGACATTTTAGGCAAAGAAGACACATTTTTCCTCAATAAATTGAGCCACAAATTAAGGAAAATCAATTTAACACCACAGTGGAGCTGAAATCACTCAGGGGCTCTTGTGTAGTATTGCATGCATTATGTGAATCAAAATAGCTCTCTTTCATTAGGGCTGCTGTAATGATTCCAGTTTGAGACGCACAAGGTGCATCCCTGGTGCAGAAGATAGCGGGAGGAAGGCGGTCCCATGGTTTAACTGCTCTCCTCGTTCAGTGTGCTCAGCTGAATGCATGCCGATAGGGTGATGGTAATCTAGACGGAGCGAGGCAGGGGGGAACCGCTATCTCTCCAGCTCGGGTGAAGATAGTGCTGCAGTGGTTCAAACCCCATCGTTGACGCCGCAGTCTGAGGCTGGAGTGAAATACAGCCATTGCAATATTAAAAGCTGTTGGCGTCTTACACATGCTCTCCGTCCATCCATCTTTCCAGCTGTCATGGGTCTCTTTAATCACTTTGTCGAAACCAAGCTGCACAATGGTCCCTTTTCATCCATTGACACGTCCTAAACTCATTCGATCTCTCCTTTGCTGCCTGCATTCAATAAATATGTTTGATATTCATGAGTTTGCCTCATTAATATGCATGCAACAAACTTATGCAGCACCGCTGCTTTGTTATTCTAGTTAGATCACAGCTGTTTCTCTGGTGTTTTATATCTCTGATGTATATCTGCCCCCATGACAGACAGGTCTTTGCCATGCGTGTTGTGTATTGAGCCGTGCAGTGCAACACCACAGGGATAATGGGAGTGTGGAGTGCTTGTAAGTGTGCGTAGAGCTCAATGAGGGATCTGCCCCCAGCCTTTCGCCGTATCTCGCTGACTGGCTTGCTCTCACTGCCATAGAAACGGGGTTCTTAAACGCGGTGGAGGCTCATTCTGCTCGGGCGCTGCCGAGCGTAAGCATCAAAGGGATCAAGGAGGACAGAGAGAGAAAGAGTAAGAAGAAACAGACAAGTATTGGTGAGTACACAAGTGTTGCACATTTTTGGAGTAGTTTGCATTTGTTTGAATGGCTTGGAAAGATGGATTTGTGCATCAAGGGAGAAACAGGTTGCATGAGCATGCTGTGATAGAGGGAAACAAAGACGCTTCCTTACACGTGCTACTTAGATTTATTTTACTTTGATAAACTGTCCGAAGTAGTTGCTGGAAAATCCACATTATGCTATATTTAAATCTACATTAAAATGCTTTTTAGAGCATAGTAGCGTTTTTTCTTTTTTAAAAAAAGCTATTAAACCAGCTAAAAACAACTCAAGGTGGTCAAGCTGGAGCATGACAACTTTAACCTGCTTAGACAAGCTAAAGACCAGTTTAAACAACTGGATTTTCCAGCAGGTGTACCAATGTGCGCATTTACTATGTGTGTGTGCACGTGCATGCTGCGTCCATCACATCAAAGCAGGGATGCAGTTGCTCCAGTGAAAGCAACTGTGTGCTCTTTATTGCTTCTATTTCATCTCTCCGGATGAACGTCAAACACTTTGAAAGCAGATGATGACTGAGTAACACGCTTTTTTTTTTTATCTCTTGCCCTTTCAAAAGCTTTTGTAAATATTTAATCAAAGGGGTTTCTTCCCACACCACGTCCTCTGTGTGCGTTTTTGTTGTTGCTGTTGTTTTCTTTCTGTTATGAGTTATTTCCATCTGCCAGCAGAGTACATTATGATCTAGCAGGTGAATTGCGCTCAGCAGCTCACAACAGCGACTGTGATCCTGTATCACTTTGTGTGTTTGTTTGTTTGTTTATGCGTCCGTGTGTGCATTAAGTGAGCAATAATAGCTGCAGGGATGTAAAAATCTCCCCCTCCCATAAGTGATACTATCTTACCTGCTGCACAGGGGATCCTAGCATCAGATTGAGTTCAAGAACAGTGCATGGGGTGTATATCAGTTTCGGTAAAACTCAGCCCGATCAACTGGGGGCCAGTCTCAGTGTCTAACCCTGCTGGAAACCACTCGCAAATATGTCAGTCCATCTGTGAAGCACAGCGCAGGCACCGGCACACCCTCTTCCAGAGAGAGAGTCTTTCTCCGGCAGTGCAGCAGTGCAGTCAGAGTGAGCAAACTTTGGCTCTATCACCTCCCAAATATACAGCACTATCATAAATCAATAGCGTTGCATTATGCATGGATGAGAAAGTGTTTTAGGTGGTGATGGTGGAAAAGCACAAATCTGCAGCTCACAGCCCATGCTCTATTCAGTGTTTTGTAATGCTGTGCATGTTGCGGTGACACTTACCCACTTGTTTTATACTGTCAACTGAAGTCCATCTTATATCTGCTTTGGACACAGATGCTTAGTGATTTCTTGTAGAGATTAACACACTTCCCTGATGGGGGTTGATTACCCTGAGTACATTTTTTTTCTTGTTTCTGCACTGCTTTTATTACTGCTTTCGTTCTCACTTGCTATCCCTGTCTTCACGGTCAGGTTTTTTCCTAAGGCTTATCCACAATAAGCCACAATAAGATTTTTTGTTCAAAAGACAAGCGCCACAAATTATTTTATTTTTTTTACACCGAAGAAAGGATGCTAGTTAACATGTCCCTGTTAGCACCTACTGGTGGATGTTGTAATTACAAATAGCAGCTTTTTTTGTAATAAGCACATCGCTAATATTACATTATAGATGTTTTGTCAGTGCCTGAAGGGACAGTTCACCTGAAAATGAAAATTGTTGTTCTGTGGAACACTTAATAATGTTTTTTTTCTTTCATTTATTTCTGTAAAATGTGTATGTATATATTTAAATCATGACCACTCTTAGAATAGTTTTAGCATCTTCTTGAATATGGAAATGTATTTGGTGGACACGATCTGTTACACTGCTGCTGCTGTTAATTATTGCTGTTGCTGTTGCTGCTGCTGCAGAGCAACTATGGACTTGCTACTGCTAATAGATACGCAGACATACAGCTGTGAGCATGTAAGATATGCTGCTGTAAAAATAGACATACATAGATCCCCATAGCAGATCTAGGCAGGTGGAGCTTGGGGAGGTGGAGGGTTTCAGAGGAACTCTGATAGTACGCTGCAGGACAAGATTACAGCAAACAATAAATTGCTTGCTATTTAAATGATGAGCAAGCAATCTCATTGGCCGCAGGATTAGCAGTGGCCAATCAGCTTGTGCCATGCAGTAATGATGTGATTGCTTGTTGCATGTAAAAGACCCATCAGCCTGCGCCTTCTAGAGTTTCATGACTGAACTACTTATATATACAGTTTATCATTTTTTTTTCGTCATGCAGATTCGGAATGATGTGAGGGTAAACTATCCCTTTGAAGAGCGAAATGGACTGTATTTTCCCGTCTGCCGCCTTTCACATCACAGCTCAGGGTAGTTACTAGAAAAGGGTTTGGGATTGTTGTTGTGCCGTCAGCAATGTAATGACATCATTTTTTCTGCAGCTCTAGAGTGATTAGTCACATGAAATTTATTGCTCAAAGAGTGTGTCCAGAAATAAAAGCAAATACCATTGAGGTGAATAGGAATACATATATGTATCCCAAGCCAGTTGTTATTTTTTCATTTAGATGCTAAGGTGATGTTTTAAATTGTTTTTATGATCAAAAAATTCACTGACCATGCTGCACACAATGTCATAAAAATTCTTCATTATATTTAATGTGCATGTGCTGATAGGTCACGGTTGTGGCTCTGCAGGACACTTTAGGGCTTTACAAATGTCATCGGCAGACAAAACTGTAAAAAAATTCTGATGCAACAGCTGGATGTGTGAACCAAGTGAGACACTATGGAATTTGTAACTTGTAAAGTCATACTGGCAGGTGGAAAATGTGAGTGTCGAGGTGTGAGATGTGCTGAGAATGTGTGTGGTCCCAGGAGGACCGTTAAAGGAGCAGTCTGTCTTATGACTGTAAAACACAGTGCTTTTCCCCAGGGGTGTCACTGGGATACGTCTGAATGAGACCAAGGCTTCACTTTTGAGTGGAAAATGATTGAAAATAGCTTCATTCAGGCAAGTAAAACCTAACAAGAGATGCAGATACTTATTCGAACAGTATATTCTCTGAGATTAGTAGGGCAGTTCTGGGCTGTTTAACTTGAAATGGATCTCATTATTATATCACACACACAGAGAAAGAAAGCGTGTATACCTTCGTGCACTAGACTGTAATATGTTGGTCAATAATTTACCCATGCAGTATTAAATCCTCTTTTTGTTTTAATGGGAAATTCTCCCTTGAGCATGGCTATAAGGACACCTAATCGCTCCAGTTCTACAAAACAATTTCCCATGTGGAGAACATCTTGTGGCCAGTAGACATGTTTCTTCACAGTTGATCAGTATCAGCAAATCAATCTTTTATGGGTTGGGGTAAATTAAGAATGTTGTACAGAGCGTGGTGAAAATAGTGCTTGTTTAAAGGGATAGTTCACCAAAAATAAATTTGTAATTGTCAGTGGCAGCCGGTCAATAGGGGGTGCTGGGGTGCGCCCTCCTCAAGTTAGCCAGAGAAGAAGGCTCCTTCAACATGTTCAAAATAAGGGGCGTGGACAAATCTATGGTCTATGTGGTCAAGTGTCTATGTAGGTCCGTAAACTTGTAAAAAACGCACATGACTTTAGGCTGTGACTTTTTGGCTTGTTTCAGATTGCACCCCAGACCCTCCCAATTTTGATTTTAGCGAATCAATATTGTTGTTTGTATATTTTGGCCTCATGTGATTGGACCATTCTCGACTTTCAGGTAGATGCAATATCTCTTCTGAGATGAAAGTAAATTTGGTTTTATCTTTAAAAAAATAATCCTTTCACAGGGCGTTCAAATGAGAAAAAAAATAAGGATCATAATGCTTGGATGGAGTTGGCTTTCTGGATGCGATAAGTCATGCCGTTTATTGTTTTCCCTGTTTACTATTTCAAAGACCTGTTCTCGAAGCGTTGTCTGCAAGGACACAGAAGGTCAATAAAACAATGCAGTTTCACTTGAGACGATCATCGGGGTTCAAGCACAATGGCTTGTGTAGATGATATAGTTATAAAATGGACTTGTCTCTTTTCAAATAAAATATGAGTCTTTAAGTGTCTCTTTATTGAAGTATTATTATATATAGGCTACTATATTAAAATAGACAAATAATATAGTGTCTCTTCTTCAATTGGACATACATTCAGTTATGTCTGGCAACTTGACATTTTGTCAATATCATTAAAATTAAAATTAAGATAAAAAAAATAATGGTCTACGTATTTCGGAGATCCCAGTTTTTGCAAACGTATTGAATGGGCTTTATTAAACTTTATGAAACTATGCTGAATTTATATGCAATTTTAATTTTAAAACTAATTTAGCAATTACATTCAGTCCTGCATTAACAGTGTGATTAAGTTAGTAAGACCATAATATGCCTCTTCAAATAGGTATTTTACCTCAGTAGGGTGACATTATCAAACTTGAACAGGTTAGTAGTTTATATTAAATACAGCAAAAACACACTAATATACATAATCATGTAAAAAAAGTATTTAAGTCTTATTTATATACTATTATAGTTTCATTAATATTTTGAATTAATTTTATTATTTAGCTTTAATTTGTTTTCATTTTAGTAATTTTAGTACTTTAACTTAAACATGTTTTATTTCAACATTACACATTTCCATTTGTTTTAGTTTTTCATGTAATATTTCTATTTCAATTAGTGAAAAAAATTAATAGTTTTAGTTACCATTAACAACACTGTCCAAAGCATAATACACTGATGAATTGATGAATCATTTGAGTGAATAAGGTAATTTAAATGAACGTACCGATTCACTGAAATGAAGTGGAGTTTCCATTGGTACATGTGTGAACTATTGAAAATGTTTGCAGCATCGCTGATTTTTAAAACTCTGCATACGACATAAGATGACACATCAATAACATAAATTGTCATTGATTCTCAAGTCTCAATGCCATATCAAACCAAACTGTCATTATATTAAAAACATGTACAGTGTCTCACTGAAAGAAAATAACTGCTGAGCAAATAATAGTAACTACTAATAATAACTTGTTTTCCTTTAGCTTTAATGCATTAGCTGAACATGATTTTCCATGTTCTACTTCTTCACTGAATAAGTGCAAAATAGACTTCCCACGGGACCCACGCACTTCTTGTCAGTCCTAATGCGGTGTGATGTTTTGCCCAACAGCCCCGTGACTCCCGCTGTCATGCCACTGTCAAGTCACAGATCAGTGAAGTGATGCATTGCTCTCTCCAGTGCTGACATGATGTTTACTTCATGTCACAGGCCAAAGGCCAGGAGGAGCCAAGACCCAGAGCGACCAAGGCAACTGATTAGTCAGCCATTTACCAAAAGCATGAATGTTATTTACAAAGGTTCATATTTACAACAATCTGTCCGACCTTCAATTACCCCGACCTTACCCTGATCCAGAGCAGGCCTGAGGTTTACTGATGTGAGTAATTCACATAGACAGTTTTGACAGGAAGGGATGTGAAAAGCTCTGATATTACCTTCTACTGACACTCTAGTTTCCTCAACTTTTTTTACATTATATATATATATATATATATATATATATATATATATATATATATATATATATATATATAAATATAATATATATTAGGGGTGTAACAATTTATCGTGTCACAATATATCAATACAAAACTGCAACAATATGTAATGTGGATAGTGACGACATACTGTATATTGTGAATAGTTCAGATTACAGAGTTTTTGTCAGTACTACATTAAACTACTATATATAATTGTGGCGAACAGGACGGCCGAGGGACGTGAGAGAACGGCGCGAGGCCGGTGATGCGATTGCTAATGAGCAACACATGTGAAGCACACCGGTCTCGCATCTCTCACGGAGGAGCGGAAGCATAAAGGAGGAGCGACGACGTTGATGATCGAGAGAGGAACAGGCCTGTATTTTAGTTGTTTTGTTTTTGTATTTTACTTTAGCCAGCAGTCGTCCGCGAGGGGCTGCTGGCGGTATTTTCGTTTGTTTGTTTTATTTTAAATAAATTATATTTTGATTGTTCGCCGGTTCCCGCCTCCTTCTTCCCTGAACATTGCTACAATAATGTTGAATATAATGTATAATAATGCAATAGGGGACAATTTGTGGGTCCTGAGAATGCCAAATGTCTTATGTTACCAGTAAAAAGTGGTCTACATTATTTTAAATATATCTAGTCAGTGACAGAGTGAAAGCATTTTCTTCTCATTTTTTTTTGTGGTATTTTCAGCTTCAGAATCATGAATATTTTTATTCTGGTGTCACCACTGTCCTGAACATTGGGTTATTAACACTAAATTCAAGGCTATTCATTTACACCCATAATGAAATATCAAATTTAGCATTTTAATCAAGAGTACATTTTTTTGTTAACCTTTTATTATTTGTCTTGGAGTATCGCTATAATATCGAATTGTGAGTTCAGAATCTTGCAATAAGGGTATCGTTACACCCCTAATATGTGCACTTCATTTTAAGGTGCCCTTGTGACATAATTATACAAATAGGTACTGAGTAATATTAATTAACAACATATTTACTATATAACTTGGGTTATGATTAGGGTTTGGTTTAGGGTTACTTGCTTGTAATTATGCATAATTTTATGTTATAAGTACGTATAAGATGTGTAACAGGGACACTGTTAAATAAAGTGTACCTATTATTGCTTTATATTATTTATATGAATGATTTATATTGATTAGCAATAATAATGTTTTCATTCATAATATTTTTCATACTAATAATGTCTGTGTCCTACGAGCTAAATATTTCTCTTTGGAAATTTTTGGGATACATTATCCATTTCAGCCAAGAGGTCCGCCTGGAACATATTAATGGCTGCTCAAAATCTATGGAGAATATCAGCTTTAATTTCTGTGGACAGGCAGGGCTTACCATTTTAATGCCAACTGTGGTAAAAAGAAGTAAAACATTAAATGAGGATAATCTAATTTTACAGCTAAGAAATGAAACCGGGTGAATTTATTGTGATGCGTGTTGAAATGAAAGCAGCCATAAATTGGCAGGAGATGCGTGGGCCAAATCCTACAATCTTTATCACATTTTCCGTGTCACACAAATCTCCCGGCACTCATATAAAGCTCCCGGTGTCCATCTGATGGCATCTGCCTCCATGAATTCTGGTATGTGCTTTGCTCTCCATATAAATTAGATATATATCACTGTTACTAGAACCAATTAAAGTCCAGGGTATGTGTAATAGGAATAACTGTGTGATGGGGTCAGTTATTAAGGAGATTGTAAATGCTGCAGTGGGGAGCAGGGACAGACAGCAGCTCTTTTATTGCCAGCCCACAGTTGATTGACACACCTGAATCCATTGAGCTAAAAATAAGCATAACAAGCTCAAACCTGAGTTCAGCCAATTGTCATATGTCACATACATGTGATTGTACAGTTTTTTTTTATTAAGCCTATATATTGGATCTCCTATGCTGTTTACCAGAAATACTAAGGCAAAGAAAATGTCTGCCAGTAATGCAATTTCGTTTAAACTGTAAATTCAACAAACGTTGCATGTTGGTGGTGCAGTGTTTTGCATCTTTCAAACATCTGCAAATATGATTCAGACAGGGTTTGAATTAGTCATCATAATTAATTTTCTCTTCCGAAATGGTTGTTTTAAATGCAGATGTGCATGGAGAGACCTGAATAAATACTGCTACCCTGTTCGCTACTGGAGTAAAGGCAGAGTATGTCAAAAAAAAAAATCCAAAGTGAGGAAATGATGTGCACATGTTTGATATAGTATAGCAAATGTTTAATACCTGATTTACCATCTTTGGTAGTGAGACAGAAGCACACATATAGGAGACACAAAGAGCATCTCTGGAACTTAGTGGTCCCTACTTTTGTCCTTGCTATGTCTTGTAAAGTACACTACCATTCAAAAGTTTGTGGTCGGTAACATTTTTAATGTTTTTAAAAGAAGTCCCTTCACCAAGGCTGTTTGATCAAAAATGCATACTGTAGTAATATAGTGAAATATTATTACAATTTAAAATAACTGTTTCAATATGCAATTTATTCTTGCGATGGTAAAGCTGAATTTTCAGCATTATTACTCATTCTTATTCAGTCACATGATCCTTCAGAAATCATTCTAATATGCTGATTTTCTGCTCAAGAAACATTTATTATTATCAACTTTGAAAACAGTTGTGCTGCTTAAAATTTTAGTAACTAGAAGGTTCAAAAGAACAGCATTTATTTGGAACAACATATTTAATAGCATTTATTTGGAATATTAATGGAAATATGTTGTAGCAATGTAAAAGTCCTTATACTGTAATCTTTGTGCATCCTTTTAGTCCATTTAAACCCCCATCAATTTCCTTACTTGGATCCCTGAACAATACAACTAGTTGAAAACACAGCCTAACTGATTATGTTATATAATCAGCAGGTTGCAATGAATCGCACAATAATGAAGTTTAACAAACAGAAACAGGCTTTTAATAGTAAATCCAACAAGGAATATGAAGGAAATTACAACAGAAACATAATATCACAACCACGCAAAACATAGACAACACTGAACAAAGGAAACTAAGGGCTTAATCAGTGTAGCTAATCAACGGAACATGAAACAGGTGCAACATAATCAGTAACCATAGAGACTAACTAGTGAAAACAGATGGGCAGGCAGGGCAAACCAAAATATAAACACAAACAAACTGAACATACTACTGCCAAAATATATATCATAGCATATTTAAATTAACATCAGTAGAGTCAATTCATATAAACCTTGCAAAAAAAAAACAAAACAAGTAATGTTTTTCTCAATGTTAAAAAAAAAAACAAAAAAAAACAATGATGTTCCCTGGCCGGCTAATGTTCACTGACTGAAAACACAAATTATGACAAAAATGTTGCATTTGAGCATTGTTGCTTTGGTTATATACTGTGATATTTGACAAAGACGTATTTTACTTGCAGAGCTTGCATACAGTAGATCAGCAGTCTGTACTGTATGGGATATTATGAATTCTTATCAAGTGTCATATCGAAGACTCAACACAATACTTAAACATGGTACTGGCTTTTATAGAATAACTACTGGTTTATCTTTTACCTTCTCACATAAACACTTTTCTACACTTGAAATGATCAGTGCTGGCATGTTTTTGCTAATAGGGGAATGTGGATGTGAAGGTGCACAGCAGCAGTATGTGATTTGTAACACCTTTTGCAGAGAGGTGTGTTTGTGGGATTCAGATCGATAAACACTTCAGACAATCACGCTGTGTCAAATAAAGGATGTGAGTTCAGGAATTTAATAGCGTGTGTGTGCATCCAGTCTGTTGCTAAGCCATTTGAACCATCTTGTGAGGCATTCAGGTGGGAGGTGAGCAGATTAACGTTGTCATGGGACTGGCTATGACAGCGGGCAAAAGTATACTAAACTTGACATAAACTGTAAACTGTAAACTTCTCCATAGGATTAGAACAAGTTAACATCTACATGCAAAGATAATTATAGTCAGAATAATGTCTGTAGGAGGACCATCAAAAAAGATATTAAGCCGATAGTCTACTAAAACTCTAATGAGAGTTATTTGACATGTAGTTGCAAAGTTACTTAACAGAATGTCCGAAGAGATGCATCATTTAACCGAATTCAGCTTGATTGTCCCAATCAAACTGAATTCACCCCTACGTCAGAAATAGAAAAGAAAATACTATCACAACTTCCGTTTCATGCTGACTTCAACATGGGGCGGTTCGCCTCATGGAGGGCTGCCATGTTGAGATTACATGACTTGATGTATATTACTGATTTTATCGCGGTAAACCTGCTGTTATCAGACACATTCGCTCGCTAAACAAATGAATCATGGCTGACTGTGAATAGCACATTTCTACAATGATATTTGTAACTGACAACTTGTTTTTTTGTGATGCTGCGTCCAAGGCAAGAGGTGTCGGTATAAATAAAGGATACAAGAGCTAAATATTACTAATATTTCGCCCTGCACAACATGAACAATAATTGACTGTCCCTTTAACAAAATACTTTCATTTTTTTCTTTCTCCATTTCTCTACACGATAAGGGAAAAAAAATCTTTGTAGTTTTCCTGACATTTCAGATGTTTTATTCAGGCCTAATTTCCAAAATCATAGCCTGTCTGTAGATTGATTATGCATCAGTTTCTTTGTCTTTTGGTTACTATTCCTAAAGAAACGGTGTCTGCAGGGTTCTGAGCTTTCTAATGTTTTGATGATTGGCTCGCAGTTCTCTTCTTATAGCTTTGGGTTTAGCTTAAACTTCTTTATTAGCAGGATATTCCTCAGATCAATTACACTAACATGGAAAAAATCTCTTCTCCAAATCTTCTTGAAGTCTGTAAAGCTCTGGGACTTAAGAATAACAACAATGTGTCATTGCTAAAAACATGGTCCAGATGTTTTCACAATGAATTTATGAATATGTGCCTGAAGCTCTATGAGAGGCTGTTTACCTCCCAAAGTCTTAGCGTATGAATTCTGCATCGCTCCCAGCAGTCCTTCAATTTGAGAACCCCGGCTTTGTTTGCTGTGGCGCTCCGCCACTCTGAGATCTTGGGAATTAGGGGATTTGAGATTGCAGTGGAGAAGGAGTTATGAAATAGAGCAATCTAAAAATGGCCCGGATGTGGCATGAAGATTTGCTTGCAGAGCCGATGGGTTTTTTTTCCCTGTGCAGAATCAAGGAGAAAAGCTTCCCCTGTAAAGCCTGGGATGTCATGCAGCATCATGCGATATGATTTATACAAGCGACCAACTGAGGAACGTCCCCAAGGATGCACCTTGATTTTTACACTTGTTCTCTTGGCTTAACTCCTGCCTAAAATTTGTCTCCTTACAGGACATTTTATATGTTTTTTCAGTTTCCCATTCATTTTATATACACACATGTATACATACATTATTATACCATTATTATTATTATTATTATTATGTATTTATTCTATATTAAAATACATGTACTGTGTAAAGTACTGGTACTAGAAATCACAAAGCGATCTTTACTGAGCTGTCACATTGATTTATTCAGGATTTATTTGTAATTGATCTTGACTTACATAGCAAGGCTTTGGACTCGGAGGCAGCTAGTCCTTCTGTGGCTATATTTGCATACATCCTCAAGAGATAGACCCTATAGGAGACAAATTTACACTTTTCAGTGTATTTTCCTATTCCACCATCAATATTAAATCTACATGTGTTCACATGGGAACAGAGATCTAGTTCAAAGGCATGATATGACAATGCCTCCGAGCTCTAATGGTGGTCACTGATTGTGATGCCAGTTCCTATCAGTGTGTCTCCCATTGTCCTGAAAATATCAGCTGGCGGAGATGTGTGGGTGGAAGAGAGACTGTGTAATTGAGGTCCGCTGAGTTGGGTTAACACACTGTCTTCCTGATTGCCCTTTGTGTGTTGTTAAATGAGGATGTGTTAGCACGGTGTTCCATTTTGTTGCAATTTTACCCTGTAATTAAGAAAAGGTCCATGTTAGAGGTTCTTTAATTGGGTTCATTTCAAGGTTCAGATGACCTCTCTGATGTTGTTGTTTGTCGCCTCACATTTTATGTCCTCACACGTTAATTCTTCATTTCATGCTATCCTTTGAGCACACATCAAAGCTTTTTGTTTTTGCTCAGGATTAGATGATGGGATCTGACAGGGCACATGTTGCATCTTATAGCTGGTTTCTATGGAAACCAGGTTACATTCGAAGACATTTGAATGGAAAACCCTCAGGCCCCAGTTTGTTCCCTGACTCAGGTTCAAAACAAATCTTAATTGAATTTGTGGGCATCCTGATATTACTCATGTGCTCCAGACATGGCCAAACCCTAGTGAACCCTGTGCCTGAGGAGGAGGGGGGAAACGAACAGCCCCTCCCCTTCATGTGTTATCTCATAGGACAGCATGTTCTCCTCTCTGTTTCTGCAGCACTGGGCTGGAAAATGTTGTTGAGTGCCAAGATGGGATACAGGTTCCACAAACATAAATGCTGTGGATTCATTATGCATCAGAGGTTGAGGTTGTTTTTCCAGATACTAGCTACATAGAGAGTAAAGAAAAGCTTGACTGAATATCTAATTAGCAGGTGCATTTGCTGTCTGATCAACGGACCTGACAAAATTATATATATTATCCAACATTTTGATGAGCAAGTTTTAAACTTTGTAATGAAAATTAGTTTAGATTATAAAAATTAGTATATTAAAACATTTAAATAAATATATATATTTTAAATGAACAAAGAAATAAAATAAACGTTAACTGGAAAAAAAATGAAACCTGTTATATTTTAGCTATAGTTGAACCATTCTCATTTTTAATTACTTTAAATTGATGCACTAAAATATCTATTAAAACTATATAGACATTTTAAAAAAACTTGACCGAAGAAGTCAAAACATTTTGGAAAGGTGTGAAAGAAATGATAGAGAAGATTCTTGATGTTAACATCCCATTATCACCTTTACTTTTTCTATTACATTTATTTCCTTAGATCAAGTTAAAAAAGAGTATATATTTATAAATTAATGCTTATTTCAAGCAAAACGGCTTATTTAAATTGGAAGAGTATTTGTGCACCAAGTATAGAACGTTGGCTAAAAGAAATGGTAACAAATATGTCAATGGAAAAGATGACATTTTAAGGGACAAATATAACATTTTTGATGGAGTTTGGGGACCTTTCAGATCATTCTTAAAATGTCGTAGACTTAGAAAGGTGTTAATAAAAGACTAAGAAAAGAGGAGTTATAGAATATCAATGTAAAATGCTGAGAGGTTTTTTTTTCTTGTTTTCTCTTACATGGAAATCTATATGTTCATGTGTATAGTTTAAAAGCAAAAAACAATACAAAAATTAATAAATACTTGATTATTTTTAATTAAAATGAAAAATATTTTAATCAAAATATTAAAAACTATAATAGTATATGAATTATACAAAAACACCACATTACTTTTTTTTTTACATTCACTTTCCTATTATTTCCAGAACCTTGATGTCATTTTTCAAAACTCTAGACACAAAACGGTTATCACTTGTAACACAGGCTGTCTAATGTTCAAAACATTGCATTGTGCATTCACATCTTTAAATAAATCTTGCATTTGCACAATCATTGGTTCAAAAACCAAATTTACTGTGAAATACCATAGAAACAAAACGTCTCGGTTACGTAGACACCTGAGCGGGTCCGGTACTAGCTAGTTGAAGCGAGTACATGAGAGGACACAGGCTCCACTCAGAGATTGTAAAATCTGGCGAATGTGTTAGGTGTTGCCCAGCCTGCAGCTCTGCAGATGTCTGTTAGCGATGCGCTAGAGCCCAAGAGGATGCCACACTTCGGGTGGAGTGGGCTGTCACACCAAGGGGGCACGGTCGACCTTGCTGCTGGTATGCCAAAGCAATGGTGTCCACTATCCAGTGAGACAACCTCTGCTTGGAGAGAGCCTTTCCCTTCAGCTTCCCACCATAACAGACAAAGAGCTGGTCTGAGGTCCTGAAACACTGCGTCCTGTCTACATAGGCGCGGAGAGCGCGCACTGGACAGAGCAGTGCCAAGGCTGGGTCTGCCTCCTCCAAGGGCAGCGCTTGCAGGTTCACCACCTGGTCCCGGAAGGGAGTGGTAGGAACCTTGGGCACATATCCAAGCCGGGGTCTCAGGATCACGTGAGAGTAAGCCGGCCCGAATTCCAGGCACGCTTCGTCAACGGAGAATGCGTGCAGGTCCCCGACCATCTTGAGAGAGGCCAATGCAACCAGGAGCGCTGTCTTCCTTGACAGGAACTTAAGCTCCACTGATTGCAGAGGCTCAAAGGGAGCACTCTGCAGGGCACTTAGAACCACTGCGAGGTCCCAAGAGGGAACGAGAGGAGAGCAAGGAGGATTCAGTCTCCTCGCCCCTCTCAGGAACCTGACGATCAGGTCGTGCTTCCCTAAGGATTTACCTTCCACTAAGTCGTAGTGTGCGGCAATAGCAGCAACATAAACTTTGAGGGTGGAGGGAGACAGCCTTTGCTCCAACCCATCTTGAAGGAAGGAAAGCACGAAACTGATCGAACACCTCCGGGGATCTTCTCGGTGAGAAGAGCACCAGTTGACGAAGACGTTCCACTTCAACGCGTAGGCGTGCCTCGTGGACGACGCTCTAGCGGAAGTGATGGTGGCCACCACCGCTGGTGGTGGGGTACTCAAACCTGCCTCGTCCCGTCCAGGAGCCACACGTGGAGGTTCCAAAGATCGGGACGAGGGTGCCAGAGGGTGCCCCGTCCCTGAGAAAGGAGGTCGTTCCTCAGAGGAATTGGCCAAGGAGGTGCTGCCGTGAGGACCACTAGTTCGGAGAACCAAGTCCGGGTGGGCCAGTACGGCGCAACCAGAAGGACCTGCTCCTCGTCCTCCCTGACCTTGCGCAAGAAGGCTCACTGGGGGAAACGCATATTTGCGGCCCCGCGGCCAGCTGTGCGCCAGAGCATTCGTGCCGAGCGTACCCTCGGTCAGAGAATAATACTGGTCGCAATGGGTCGAGTCGTGGGAGGCAAACAGATCTATCTGTGCGTCCCCGAACTGGTCCCAAATCAGCTGGACCGACCGGGGATGGAGTCGCCATTCTCCAGGGAGGGGCTGAAGCCGTGAGAGCTCGTCAGCTGCACAGTTCAGGGCTCCGGGAATGTAAATGGCTCGAAGGGACCTCAGATGCTTCTGACTCCATAAGAGGAGGTGGCGAGCGAGTTGCGACATACGGCGGGAGCGTAGACCACCTTGATGGTTGATGTACGCTACAGTGGCGGTATTGTCTGATCGGACTAGTACGTGTTGACCCGTGAGCAACGCCCGGAAGCGGTGCAGGGCAAGGCGTACTGCCAGCAACTCGAGGCAATTGACATGCCATAGGCGCTGGGGTCCTGTCTAGGAGCCCGCGGCAGCATGTCCATTGCACATGGCGGCCCAGCCCGTGGTGGAGGCATCTGTTGAGACAACAACATGCCGGGAAACTCATTCCAGGGGGAGACCAGCCCTGAGAAAACTGAGGTTCGACCACGGGGTGAAGGTCTGACGGCAGGTCGGAGTAACTGATACTCGGAGCGTGCCTTGTTGCCATGCCCACCTCGGGACTCGGTCGCGTAGCCAAAGCTGAAGCGGTCTCATATAAAGCAATCCGAGCGGCGTCACCGCGGCTGCAGATGCCATATGCCCAAGGAGCCTCTGAAATATTTCAGTGGAACCGCACTCTTGCCCTGAATTTGTCTCAGACAAGTCAGCATTGACTGCGCGCGCTCGCTCGTAAGCTGCGCGGACATAGCGACCGAGTCGATGTCCATACCGAGAAAAGAGATCCTCTGCACGGGGCAAAGTTTGCTCTTCTCCCAGTTGACCCGTAGGCCCGGACGAGCTAGGTGCCGGAGCACAAGGTCCCTGTGTTCGCAAACCTGATCTCGAGAGTGAGCTAGGATCAGCCAGTCGTCGAGATAGTTCAGGATGCCAACCCCGTGAACCCGAAGGGGAACAAGGGCTGCCTCGACGACCTTCGTGAAGACGCGAGGAGACAGGGCTAGCCCGAAAGGGAGAACCGCGTACTGGTATGCCTGCCCCTCGAAAGCAAACCGGAGGAACGGTCTGTGTCGAGGAAGAATGGAGACATGAAAGTAGGCGTCCTTCAGGTCGATCGCTGCAAACCAATCCTGGGTCCGAACACATTCGAAAATGCGTCTGGCGGTGAGAATCTTGAACGGCATCCTGTGAAGGGAGCGATTCAGCACGCGCAGGTCCAGGATTGGTAGTAACCCACCGGTTTTCTTGGGGACAATGAAGTGAGGGCTGTAGAAGCCGAAACTCATCTCGGCTGGAGGGACAGTCTCGATTGCACCCTTCGCCAGCAGGGTGGCAATCTCTGCTCTCATGATGGGGGCATTGCCACCGACCAATGTGGAGCGGACTCCCCTGTAGCGGGGAGGAGACCGTGCGAACTGAATCGCATAGCCGAGCCTGATGGTTCGGGCGACCCAGCGGGACAGACGGGGAAGCTCTAGCCAGGCTCCCAGGAACTGAACCAGCGGGGTCATGCGAACCACAGGCGTCCCCCCGGAGGGGCAGCGAAGCGGAGTAACTGGCCCAGACGTGGACGGCATAGCGGCCATGTGTGGGGGCACAGTTAACACCCGCGCCCTGACAGAGGAGGCCAGGGAAGGACCAGCGTTCCGCGGGGGCCTGCTCTGCCAGGGGTCTGGCGACAGAGTGGGCCAGGGACGAAACGGTCCGTGGACGGCACGCCGTGTCAACCGACTCTGGGACAGAGGGGGACGAGGAGAGCACGGCTTGTGGGCGGCGCTCTGTGTCATCCGAGAACTCTGTGGGCTCAGAGACGAGAGAATCAGTTCTTTCTGAATAAGGATTCTTCCCCAGCCCTCCACCGGGGAAAGGAGTGGCCCTGCTACCAACTCCTGGAAAGAACTGAGTCCCATCTCTGAGCAGCCCATCTCAAAAGCGCCGCTTAACCCAGCGTTTAGCGGGGGGCGGGGCTGGAGAGGGCTGAGGCATCCCCCCACGGTCTTCCAAAGCCAGCCCGGGTGAACGGGCGGGGTTGGAACCGTAGGAGGGCGCCTTCGGCGGTTGGCAGACTGAGGGACCTGAGCGGACGGCGGGGCCATCGGCAGAATAACCTCAATCTGCTCCCGGGCGGTTGAGAACTGTTGGGCAGAAGTACTCAACCGCACCGCCGAAGAGGCCGACCTGGGATGTGGGGGTGTCGAGCAGACGAGTCCACCGACATCCTGCACATCAGACCGGTCAGCCCCAGAGTGGTAAACATCACCTGACTCGGAGAGCGCACGGCCACCTTCGTCGCTCGGAGAGCAAGGTCAGCGGCGGCGCGCTTTTTGGTAACTCATTAAAGAGCCTCGAGTCAGTCCCGCCCTCATGCATAATCGTGAGCATCTGGGCCAGGTAGACCACAGAACGGTCATGGGATGCAGTGAGGCGGCTGCCTGTCCTGTGGCACTATAGGATTTCGCCACAGATTAGTGTAGACGAAAAGAACTACAGGCTTCGGACGGGTGCTTAGGATTGCGCCGGGAAGCACTCTGAGGACACAGTAGCATCGCAACAGTGCGTTCAACCAGGGGGACCCCAGTGTACCCATGGGCAGCGGCCCCGTTGAGGGGGGAAAGGCGGATGAGACCAACGAGCGGTCCTGAGAAAACACGGGGGTCTTTCAGGACATCGAGATCTCATCATGCACGTCCAGGAAGAAAGATAGGGTTTGCCGTGGACGCGGGTCGGCGGCCTTACCCAAAAACCAATCGTCCCAGGAAAGCATGGCCGTCATCTCCGGATCCGACTCAGGCACAACCGTATGCACACCGGATGGTGGTAGCTGCGCTGAGTCTTCACTTCCGGAAGAATCAAGCCCACCTTGTGATGCTGCTACAGACACAGCATCTTCCTCTGTAGCTTCAACCGAAACTCGCGGGCCACCCGAAGGTCGACTCGTGGGAATCGGAGGTTCACTAGCGGGCACCGTCACACAGGAGGGGGGCTGGGGTCGCGGACGCGCCTTGTTCCAGACCGTAACCCTCAGGTCACTCTGGCCACCAACCGAAGTAGCACCCCTCGGGGGAGCGCTAGATCGGGGTGTGGATGAGGGGACTCTCACTCTTGCGAGTTCATTGAGTCTCGACCTAAATGACGCGATGATCATGTTCCCAGAGAGAACATGAATCACCCACGAGCGCTGTACAAGCATGATCAAAGCCCTAACACACTAGACAGCGCTCGTGCCCATCAGAGTCCGATACCAATCTGCCGCAACCACTTTTTTTTTTTTTTTAAATGCACGGGCGAGCCGTCTTTAAAAAGACGTGCCGCGAGCGAGCTCTTTTGTGAGAGGAGAAAAAAAACTGTGTTGAAGCGCTTCGCTAAGTTGAAGCGAGCGGGGAGAACACACTCACTGGCAGATCTCTGCACAGATCAGCAGGCAATGTGAACTCACTGCAGATCGCCGTCACACCAACACCGGAGAGAATGGCTCGTCTCGTAGAGTGAAGTCATAAATGGCTGTGGAGTGAAGAGATACTCTTGGCTCCGAAGCGAAAACATAACTGCATGTTGCCGGCGTCCTCCTTTTATACCCACGAGGTGGGGCGGAGTTACGTCATGCAAATTCCGCAGACCCATGGCATTTCTTTGCCATTGGCTCGTTTTTGTATACTCGAAGTCGATAGATGTTCTAAGCGAAACCCCATTCGTCGTCATCCGACGTAACTCGGAGTGACAACGAAAGGGAACTATAGATCACCCACACACAAGCAACCGATAGTTTCACTGTGTCATTGTTCATACAATCATTAAATATTGTAGAACAAAATAGGTGATACAGGTTTCATTAGTGTTCTACATGTACAGTAAATACATCTCTGTAAAAGTACTGCAGTAGTAGAGAGAATACTACAGACACAGTGGAATCATTGAACAAAGTTTGTAATATATTGATGCAAAACACTACAGTACAATCACAACATAGGTTTATTTGAATCAAAGCAAAATTAATTAGCTATGAAATAGAAAAGAAAAGACAGTACTGTAAAACATCAAATATAGTGTTCCTCAACTTGCTTGTCTTGTAAGAAACAAACAGGAGTGATTACTGTGCTTCTACATTGTCATCAACTCTGTGTTGTGGATTTGGCCACAGGTTCTCATCTACATCACAATGGATGTTTTCATTACCCAAACATCTTGGAAAAAAACATGGCCTGGAGAAGAGTGACTTGTTCATGAGGTTGCCTATCATGAACCTTCCAGCTCCATACGGAGAAGAATTCCTCAATAAGGTTAAGGAAGGGAGAGTATGGGGGTAAATACAGGGTGGTAAATTGTGCATTGGTCTGACACCATGCTTGCACCACATGAGCATGATGGAACCTGACATTGTCCCACACAAAGACATGGGTCACACCTTCAGCTCTACAAACCTGATCGAGCTCATCAAGAAAGGTGACAAGGAGAGCTGCATTATATGGTCCAATATGAGGCCTGCGTCCCACCACACCATCTTCTGATATAGTCGCACACATGATAATGTTGGCCACACGTTGCCCTGGTACTTGGATGGTTGCCCGCTGGCCAATGAAGTTCTGACCTCTCCTCCTTGTCTTGGCCAGATTAAAACTTACCTCATCCAAATATATGAATTTATGATGGTCGTCATCAGAATCCAGCTCCATCACCCTCTAAAAATACATTTTGGAAAGAGAGTTAGAGATTACTGTACAATGTAGAATTTTTGGGAATGTTTTTACAACAGCCGTCTTGAAACTGAACTTACTCAGTCCTCATTTGCTTCACTCTGTCTGCATTTCTTTCGAAAGGCACATGGTATAGTTGTTTTATAGATACCTGGTGCCTTTTCAGTATGCATGCAATACTCTGCAAACTTTGCCTACATTGTTAAACATGTCTTCATTGTCCAAGATATGCTGGTGAATTTCTGTAAGGCGAATATCATTTCTGGCCCGAACCAAATCGATCACAGCCTGCTCTTGTTGTTCAGTTAGAATTTTGCCTCTGCCTCCACTATTTGGCCTGGTCACAATTCTACAGGGAACATTAGAGTAAGAAGACACATCATCTATTCTGTGATACACATTGGTATGCAGTCATTTGACAATTGAGAGTAGCATAATGTTGTGACCTGATCACCTGCTGGCTCCATGTTACGTATCACTATGCTCTTGCAATTGGATCCCAATCAACTCTTTATATACTCATTCCACAATGTGCACTCAATCATCAGTAACGAGTTGGCAGAATTGGACAAGCAATTAAAAGGGCCTGCATCTATACAGTGCAGTACTGTCAATACTTTAAATAGTCTGAAAAGGTGGTACAGTATTTGGAACCATAGACAGAGTGTTTGATGAAGCATTACAGTGTGATAAAATATTAGGCTACATCCATGGATATTGTAGTCTAATTGGTTCATGCTCCACGCTAATTGGTGACAATGAATCTCGTTATCTTGAAACTTTCATGATTTACTGTAAACATGGAAGATTGTTTGTCTGTTTCCATACAATTATGCATTAAGAGTAATGCAACAGTTACTTATCATTTTGAGCAGTTGTATCAATTGATAGTTAGATCATTGTAAGGAAATGAATAGACTCTCATTTGAAATGTAATGTGTGAATTGCCTTTTGAAATAGTAGTACTTTGATGTGAAGTTGTGTCATATTGAACAGGTGATTTTTGTTGAATGAACAAATTATCTAAGTTTTATGTGTATTGTATCCAAGCAATTGAGGAAAGGGTTAGAGTTTTGAAAAATGTAACAAAGTGATTGTAAAAAAAAAAACTGTAAAAATTGAATAGGAAATGATAATAATTAACAGATAATTACCCTTTTTATGACAAGGATAGAATAGATCATGTTGTAAAATGTAATTTGGTACAATTAAGTCCCTAAAACTTAATGATATTTATGAATTAATAAATAATGAATAAATAATGTTTTAAAAAAAATAGATATATTTAAAAACTTTTTTGAAACCAATTACACTCACATGAAGGGAAGCGACAAGATGAATATGTCACATGTCATTGACTCTAGATTAGGCTTTTGACTTTAATCCAAGAAAAGATTAGCTTTTTTGACAAATTATCGCACTAACCACCAGAAACTTTACGGCTTCTCTCTGTCTTCTTGGACAGGCCTGAGAAAAATATTTGGTGACTGACTGATTGCATTTATGAACCATTATATGCATGGATCATTAGCTGAGTATTATAACCAGAGCTGTGTGAAATAGCACGCTGGTTGGCAACCAGGTCCATGGGGAGTCACTACGTCACACTGTTTGGATTCATTATCCATTTGCCAATGGGTGGAACCTCACTTTGCTTTACTGTCTTCTGTACTGCTTTATTCATGCTGATTTACAGCCAAATCATCATTAATGTCCAGTATGCATGCCATAAACGGTCACACTAATAGCCGCATTATTTCATTTATTTTTGCATCAAATTGGCATTCATTTACATTTTATCACAATTTTTCCACATATCTAAAAAATTGTTTAACCCCACCACGAAACTGCCACATTAACTTGACATTATCAGCCCTGTCCAGCTGTACAGGCAAGCCAGACCGATTAGAAATCAAAAGACAACAGTGGCAAACCAGTGGGAGCCACATTTCGGAGTCTGGATCATTTCAGTTGACAAACCAGAAGCTATGGCAGCGTTTGAATGTGAAAATCCTCTGAACACATAAATCCCTGGACCTAGAAATTTCATATCCACTCGGGATAAACCCTGAGCCCTTCAAATGGACATTTTAGAGAAAGCAGTTTGCAGAACAGAAAACCCCTTGACAGCTTATTCACAAGAAATGGGAAACTTCAGCAAATATACGGCTTGTAACATATTAGAAACTTTAGAGAAGCTACATATGATGCAACAGCAAAAAACAAACAAACATTAAACCGGTATTTTTTCTTATTTCATCTAAACATCCTTAAAATAAGATTGTGTTTATGCTTGGGGAAAAATAGTTCTCTCAAATAAATACATTTTTGTATTTTTACATATTTTTAAGAAATATAGATACAACCTGAACAGAAGATACATTTGTATTTGCGATGAGCATCAAATCAGCATATTAGAATGATTTCTAAAGAATCATGTGACTCTGAATATCTGGAGTAATGACTGCTTATAAATTCTGCATTTTAAAGGATATAATCAAATATAAAAAAGTTCTTTAATATTGTAATAATATTTTGTTTTTACTGTATTTTGATTAAAAAATGCAGCCTTGGTGGACATAAGATACTTATTTTTGATTAAAAAAAATAATTATTAAGTCTTGATTAATTTCTCCGTTTCTGACCTTGAGTCTTTCTTTACTTGGTTGTGTGTGCTTACAGTCACATAATGACAAATGACTTGGAAAGGAATGAGGAACTGACTGAAGAAAAAAAGTTGTAAAATACTCTAAATTAGACGTGGCCCCAAGCCCTTTGAACTGTCAGTAGAGATTTATATTCCATTTGAGCAAGGACACATTGAATGTTCCTCAGGAAGCCCAGGGAGATCTCAGCATGCATTATTTCAAATAAATCAAACCGGTTGAAGCAGTGGGCGGAGAGCGTTCATACAACTGTTGGGAGAAAAAAAAGTAATCAGCCTTTCTCACTATAAAAACACATCTCAGACAGCAAATAAAAATGAATTCAGCCGCCTCAATATTATTTCTCTAAAACCTTTAGAGCATAGAGCTCCCACACAAAATGACAACTCTCCCTTTTATTTTACATCATTGTTTACACGGTGCTTGTCAGCAGTCTTGGAGCTTCTCCAGTCCGTTTGTTCTTTTGCAAGCAAATTCTCTGTAATCGTGAAGAAATGAGTTTGAGCTTGCTTTCCGCCTACATGCGTAAGAGCCATTGATGGGTGGAAAGCATCGCAGTGAGAGCACTTGATATCGCTGCGGCATATCTTCCGCTAGCATTGTTCCCTTGGAAATAGATTATGGGCTTGTATCTGCGATAACTTTAATTACATTTCATCCTTTCTGCACTGTGTGTTCTCTTTGTGAGTGTGTGCGTGGTATCAAATGCAGGGCCTCAGGCAGTGTTTGATTCACACGGGCTAGAGTAAATAAACCAATGGATCTTTAGATAAGTAATATAAATAAAAGTCATTGCTCATTTGAAACTTCTTGAAACTAATGCACTTCTCTTTCTGTCTGTCTCACTGTGTTTCGACCATCTGTTTGTCCATATTGTGCGTCCCATCACTTCCGCCTGACTGTAGACATCACTGTTGGCCTCCCCATCGGTGTGATAATAGTGTGTGGCCTGGCGCTGCTGTTGCTCTCCTCATTCGTCTCCTGGAGGCTGTGCTGGGTTCCTTGGAGGAACAAAGCCCTCTCGTCAAGTCCTGCGGCCCTCGCCCCTGACGACTGCCCCTCACTTCATTTACCGTCTCTCCTGCCCAGTCCTCAGCCATCTGAGGTCGCCATGGCGACTGAAAAGGATAAGTATTCTATGGCGTCGATGGGCTTCCTGGAGGCAGCTGTTAAAATAAGCCGCACGTCTCCTGACATCCCCGCCGAGGTGCAGCTCTCCATGAGGGAGCACTTTTTGCGCCGTACACAGCGCATGCAGAGACAGACCACAGAGCCTGCGTCATCCACCAGGTAACAGAGCCAAAAAGCATCTAGGAACACACACTTACACTACCCTTCAAAAGTTTGGGGTCGGTTTTCCTAAAATGTTTTCCTAAAAGATGACTGCGTTTATTTGATCAAAAAGCAGTAAAAGCAGGAATCTTGGGAAATATTTTTACAGTGAAAAAAAAAACTGATGAAAAGCTGATTTTCCAACAGCCATTATTCATTCTTCAGTGTCACATGATTTTCATTTTAAGATGCTGGTTTGCTGCTAAAGTAACATTTCTTATTAAAAGTCATACTTACCCCAAACGTTTGAACAAAATTGTTGTCTTTGGCTAATTGTGATTAATGAATTGAATGTTGATAAATGTTAAATATTAAAGGTTTTTATAGTTGTTATTTAGGGTCATTGTGGACAGTAAGTAAATAATGTAGCCTACACGTTTTTACGACTCAGTGTTAAGATGTCCTTCTTAGAATTTATTATTTATAATACTTGTATTGCTTTTTTATTTTAATTGTCAAAGTTATTTAAAGGATTATTTCACTCAAAATTCTGTCATTAATTACTCACCCTCATTTCGTTCCAAACCCGTAAGCCCTTCATTCATCTTCCAACAAATTATGATTTTTTTTTTATGAAATGAATGATGAAATACACGAGAATATACTTTTTGTGTGCAAAAAAAGAAAAGAAAAAGGCATGCGTCTGATGCTGACGCAGGATCCAGCCAATAATGAGCCGGCGTTTTGAGGTAGAACCCGGAAGCCCTGCACTGTGTGGTTTTGCACACAAAAAGTATTCTCGTAGCTTCAGGTTGAACCACTGTAGTCACATGGAATATTTTAACAATGTCTTTCTGTATAGAATATTACCTTTCTGGGCCTTGAAAATGATGATTGCATTGCAGTCTATGGCGGGGTCAGAAAGCTCTCAGATTTGATCAAAAATATCTTAATTTGTGTTCCAAAGATGACCATTGCTTCCTGAGAAACAGACCACAGGTTGTCAAAATCAATACACAGACCTCTCACCCCATCACACTGAGTACGGGTGCACCCCAAGGCTGTGTACTGAGTTCACTGTTATACACCCTTCCGACCAATGACTGCACTGCAAAACACCAAAGCAACAGCATTGTGAAGTTTACAGATGACACTACAGTGGAGGGGCTTATCATCAACAATGACGAAGTAGCATACAGGGATGAAGTGGACCAACTCATAGCCTGGTGTGACTACAATAATCTCGCCTTGAATGTCAAAAAGACAAAAGAGATTATTGTTGACTTTAGATGCACCAAAGCCCCACACCAGCCCATCAAAGGCACAGAAGTCGAAACAACACAGAAGTTTAAATTCTTGGGCCTGCACATATCCAGTGACCTCACATGGTCATCGAACACCTCCTCCTTAGTAAAGAAGGCCCAACAACACCTGCATTTTCTAAGAAGGCTGAAGAGAGCAGGCGTGACCCCCTCTATCCTCAGTGCTTTCTACAGATGTGTCATTGAGAGTGTACTAACCAGCTGTATCACGGTCTGGTATGGAAACTGCTCTGCATCTGACAGGAAAGCCCTACAGCGTGAAGTGAAGTCGGCACAGTGTATCACTGGGACCAGCCTTCCTGCTATTCAAGATCTCTTCAACACAAGGTGTGTGAAAAAAGCAACCTCCATCTTGAAGGACTCCTCTCACCCCTCCCACATCTGGTTGAAGGCCCTCCCATCTGGAAGGAGGCTAAGAAGCATCCAGGCTAGAACATCCAGACTCAAAAGCAGTTTCTTCCCGCAAGCGGTCAGACTTCTGAACCGCAAGCCTGAGTGGACCTAACCACCCCCAACCCGCCAAAAGATTGTGACTATCCCCCCATTATAATATTTTTTTTATTTAAATATACTCGTACCTCAATGCTGCTACCCTTATATATATTGCTTAATTAATTTGTATAATTTACTGTCCTTCTTTTTGTATATCAATTGTTTACATTACTGTTGTCTTTTCTTAGTCTTCATGAATGTGTTACCGTTGTTACCTGAAGGAACTGTTTCGTTTTTAACAATTGCCATGCAATGTGCTAAAAACGACAATAAAGTTGACCTTGACTTTGACTTGAACGAAGGTCTTAAGGGTTTGAAACAACATGAGGGTGAGTAAGTAATGACAGAATTTTTATTTTGGGGGAACTAACCCTTTAATACAAGGTGGTTATTCCAATATGGCTCAAAAGGCATCAATTACAGTCACCCCATTAGAGGATCTCATAAACCCATTACAGAACTACGACATATACTGACACCAGCAAGAGAAATGTAAACTTTTCAGAAACATCATTTATATTTGAAAAGTATTTTGCTGAGGATGCATAATATTTTAGAGGGCAGTGAAGTCTTTCATCTGTGACTGCTTTGTTATTTTATCCCTTCAATAATATATTTCAATATTACTTCAGGGCGAGTTTTTAATGTTTAGCTGCTTCATAATCACTGGAACCAAGAGAAGTGCTGCTCATGCATACTTGATTCATTTGGGCTTGTTCCAGGGATCTTAATTACAGCACAGAACTTTTCCACTCAAAATTTAATGTCATGTACTATTTAATAATTATAATATTTAATTTAGCTTAGGTGGCTGCTTTTGAAGATTTTCCACTGCTTTTTGTTACAGAGCATTCCTAGAGATCAACCTGACAGGGAAATATGGAGTTTTATTAATATGAAATAGTATGTACTACAGTTGAATTAACTACACCAGAATTAATTTTAAAATAATTAATTCTGTCAGTCTCCTTTTGAGAACAGCTGTTACATAACGGATGAAACAATTGCTTTTATGGTAGGTTTGTCTTCACTATAGAAAAGTGACAAACCTCAAGTGTATATAACTATATAATGTATAGTCTATGAATTATGCAAGTGACACATGATATCAGTAGGATTTCAGTATAATAAACAATCAGATTTTAGTTATAAAAAAAACTTGCCTTGGAGTGTTCAGTTTTTAATCCAACTTTTCCAAACAATCCCTCATGTTACTCTTTCTCTTCTTTATCTCAATTTTTCAGGCATAGTTCCTTCAAACGTCACCTTCCCCGTCAAATGCAGGTTGGAAGTCTGGACCTGGGAGATGATTATGATGTGGATGAGCAGCCAACCAGCATTGGCCGTATCAAGCCTGAACTCTACAAGCAGATGACCACAGACAACGACGACTCTGACAATAGTAGCAAAAACTGTGGCAAGATCAACTTTTCTCTCCGCTATGACTATGAGAATGAGATGATACTTGTCAAGATACTCAAGGCATTTGATCTACCAGCCAAGGATCTTTGCGGCAGCTCCGACCCCTATGTCAAGATCTACCTCCTTCCAGATCGGAAGCAGAAGTTCCAGACACGAGTTCATCGTAAAACGCTCAACCCCACGTTTGACGAGTCCTTCCAGTTTCCGGTACCCTATGATGAGCTTTCCGCCAGGAAGCTCCATCTGAGCGTTTTTGACTTCGACCGGTTCTCCCGGCACGATATGATTGGGGAGGTCATATTGGACAATCTGTTAGAAGTGTCTGATCTCTCGAGGGAAACCTCCATCTGGAGAGACATTCAGTATGCTACCTCTGTAAGAGAACCTTGCCACTCTCTCTTCTCTTGATGTGTTTGCCAAAATCGTGAAATTCTGCTGGATTTTAAGATGATTTTTTTTATGGGGAAAGGTGCCTGATGAGGATGCTCATATATGTATTGATCACATATTGATCAGATCTGTAAATTAATATACAGTGGGTTACAAAAGTCTAAGACCACTAGTTTTAAAAAATATATATACACATTTTTCATTGCAAATTTAAATATGAGCATAAAAATTTGAGTAAAAAGTTGAGTGGAAAATTTCACAATGTTTTAGTAGTTGGTTTGAGAACATCGGACCATGTGTACAAAACTGTTCACATGATCAATGACACAAATTAGCTTTTTTGATTGACCCAAACTAAACTTAAAAAAGAAAAATTATTTGCTTGTTATATATTTTATCGGTAATAAAAAAAAAGGTTTATTTCCATCTTAAATTATATTATTCGATTTTATATTATTATATTATGCAATTTTATATTACTGTATTTGAACGGTACAAACAGTTGAAATGTGTGTGTTTATATATATATATATAAAGAAACAAATATTTTATTCAGCAAGGATTAATTAAATTGATCAAAAGTAATAATATTTACAATATAACATTTATTTACAATAAGTTTACAAAAAAATGTTTACATCTATTTTCCAAAATAGATCCTTCATCAAAGAATCCTAAAAATGTTATCAAGGTTTCCATAAAAAATATTAAGCAGCACAGCAAATATCAGCATATTAGAATGATTTCTGAAGGATCATGTGACACTGAAGATTCTAATGATGCTGAAAACTCAGCTTTGCCATCACAGGAATGAGTTAAAATTTAAAACACATTAAAATAGAACACAGTTCTTTTAAACTGTAATAATATTTTAATCAACTAAATGCAGCCTTGGTGAGCATAAGAAATTTATTTTATAAATATCAAAATCATACAGCTAAAATGTATTCATTGTATAGTCTCAAATTTTTGGACCCCACTGTACCACATGATGTGAGCCTGGTCTGATAAATCATAAGTCATTCAGGTCATCTACAACATTCTAGACACTATAGTTTAATTTTTGTTTGTAAGAGAAGGAATGGATCCTGAAACCTTAGCAAGTACACTTGATTTTGCACCGGTCAGACAGTTTGTGTTTAGTGTAGATTAGAAAATAAATTAATTCTAAATAACAAGGCCATTAGGGCGAATAAGGTATGTGAATTAGCTTGTTGGGTTATTGACATAGTCTGTTAAAATGCACAATATTCAACACTGTGCTGTACACCTGCTTACACAAAGACAGCTGAATTAATGAGAGTTCAGGGATCTACTCTCATTAACACACAGATAAGGAAGTAATTGACACCTGGAGATGACTGACACAGGCTGATTGTATGTGTGGACAAAGTAATTGCCTAATTTTTGTAACGGGCTCTAATAAGAGGTACTGCCAATCACAGCATAATATTAATATAGAAGTTGACCTCCAAATAGCTACTGCTGCTCTCTATACAATGCAAGTTAATAGTGACTAGGGACTCTCATACTTATAAAATGACAAAAAGCACCAAATAATTATCATAAAAGTGGTCCATATGAATCAAGTCTTCTGAAGCAATACGAAAACTTAGAAAAAAAGACTAAAGATTAAGTTGCTTTTCATATACGCAGTTTATATGGATATGTGCATATTCAAATTAGTATTGTTATGCAATTATGCAATTTTAATTTGTGCATTTGTCAAAATTTGGTGTCACAAATGGTTTCAAGACAAAAGAACCAATGGCTTTTGAAATCACTGATGTCAAACATGGTGTGACATGTCTTCACATGCCATATTTAAATATACATGAGTGTGCATGAGATTTCAGCCCTATAACATATGAAAGGATTATATGTCAAAAATAACTTATCTAAATTTTGCTCTTTTTCATACAAAAAGCTATTGGTTGCTTTAGAAGACTTGGGATAAGAAACTTGATATCATCATTTATTTTCATTGTAAGAAAAAGAACATAAAAATACAGCTAAAATTCTGCTTTTATATTTCATGGAAGATTGATTGTACCAATGGATAACAATAGGCTAAATGTAAATGATGACAGGTTTTTGGGGATGAACTGTCCCTTTAAGATAATGCCAGCTGACAGCAAACATGTTTCAAAAGGCGAAGATGGAAGGAATTTAGTCTGATCCGAGAAATAGTCAAATTATTTTACAAAAACTTCAACACATTCACTATCGTTACTCCTCTGGAAATCAGACATAATTTAGTAATCTTGATTACTTGACTTTTTTTCACCTGTGCCATATTGTTCAGTAATGGTCAATTTATTTACTTAAAGTTTACTTGCTTTACAAATACATTTCTGAGACATTTTCACAGCTTTTCTTTCTGTCAAGCTGCCATTTTGCCCATCCATCAGTCTACTTTAAAAAGTCCCTATATAATACTTAAGTGCAAACTCCAAATAATCACCTTAGAGGGCTAAAGAGACATTAAGCCACAAGTAGGGGAGTCATGGGATATGTCTGTCAGAGAGAGGCTTATTGAGCTCATTTAAAGTGATTCATTTTTACACCATGTCTTAATACTGCTGAGATGATGACGCTAACACGCTAACTCTAGCTTCCTTCGGCTTTGTCTGAAAGTTAAGCACATGCGATGCAAAGTGGGTGGTCTTAATGTCTAAAAAAAATTCACTGTTCCAATGCATTGCCTTATTTTTGTTGGATAGGCCTATACTTGTTTTATCTTGATCTTAAAAAAACCTGATATGCTTGTATCAGCTGTGATGTAAATGATGGACCTCATGCCTTGGTGGAAAGGCCGAAATGTTTTGGAGTGTTGACTTTTAATTAACAGTTTGCTGGAGTGGTGTCCAGGAGAGCTTGCGGCTTGGAGATTCGCAACAACTAATTGGTCACTGTGACTATATCTGTCCAATCAGTACTCCCCTAGACCACCATATTGAGTCAAAGGCTTATTAAACCCAACCATCATAGTCAAAATGCCAAACCACAAACACCAATAAATAACCTCTTGCAGTAGTAACTAGCTTTTAGCATATCTGAGAACCTATAGCAAAGTGACTGTATTGATCATTATTGATGCAGAATCTTTCTCTATTCAACCACTGTGCAGATTGAAAAGTCAATAATTACTGACTATCAACACTGTTACAATGATTCGTCCTCTTAAAAGATTCGTACCCAAAATCATCCACAAAGGAAACACCGCTAGTGACAAGTAGTCATAGCATTGGGAAGTCTGTATGGAAGCCCGTTTACGCCACATTCAAAAAATAATGGTTTGGTAAATTATAACACAAAATGTAATAATTATGAGATGTAAAGTTGAAATAATGATGAAAAAGAATTGAAATTTTGACTGTCACAAGATTTTTTAATCTCATAATTTAGACTTTACTGTATGTAATAATTTTTTAATCTTATTTCAACTTATGAAATAAGATAAGATCAACGTTATTATGCTTAATATGTCATCATTTTGACTTTCAGTCTCATAATTATGGTTTAGTATCTCATAACTTAGACAATTATTTTAGAATTATTTTATTTTTTGTTATAATTATTATTTACCAAGGCAGGATTTATTTATTTGTTTTTCATTTGGTGGAAATGGGTTTCTATACTCATATCTTGACTGGGAGTGATGCTTGTGGCCAGTGTCTACTCTAATAGTATCTGTTGCTGGTACATTAATGCACAGTTACTGTTTTTATCTTTATTATCCGTAGCTATTGAATTGAAAAGGTGACCTTTGTAACAAAACGTGCCAATACATCATGCTACATTGATTTGTCTGTGTCTGTGTCTGACAGGAGAGTGTGGACCTTGGGGAGATCATGTTCTCACTCTGCTATCTACCTACAGCAGGCAGATTAACACTCACAGTCATCAAGTGCAGGAACCTTAAGGCAATGGACATTACAGGATACTCAGGTAGAATTTCATCACTCAGAGCTTTAATGCCTTTGAGCATCAAAATACAGACAAGCGATTAGAAGTAGTGGAGAGTGGGGTGAAAATTGTCATAAACACTCTCTTAATCTAGAGAACATACTTTATGTGACTATCCATTTAGAAAGAAACATTTGGTAACACTCTAGTTTATGGTCCAATTCTCATAGGGTTCAATTCTGACACATTCTGAAGTATAGCCATTTTATATTACCTCTTGACTAATTTCTCCATGCCTAGAGGACAACATAAGTAAAAAGTAGCACCACTCTCCCCTATAATTGGTCCATTTGGTTTTAGGGCTTCTTGAAAGCTTTTTTTTATTTTCTCATATATTGTTAATGCACACGTCCAACACGTTCTAATCATGGTTTCATGTTACAAATTGGCTTCTGTTGAGTCTGATCATATTAACAAACTTTCCCAGAGATAAATCAGCAGCATCACTGAGCGAGTTAAGCCAGACAGTCTAAAGAAGCGTTACGAATGTGATGCAGGGAACAATTTTAAGCTCCAATAACATTAATTACTCACACTATCATGGTTTTTCCTTATAATGATAGTGTCACACACCAGACATTTTTACTTTTATCTGCTGAAGAGTAAACGTTTTTCACTTGCAGTAAGATTTTATTCACACACATTGGATAATATCTGTTTAGAAGTGCCCCAAGCTATTTTGGTGTCAGAACAAGTACTTCTCATGTGATTTGTTCTGCTCAAGCTTACTATTGCACACAATAAATGGATCAGACAAATTGCGCAATAATTGAGAGGGATGGAAATCAGTATGCAGCTCTGATATTAGAATCAGCGCTCAAGTCATTTCATTAAAGCTCTAAATCTCAACGGCCTTTATTCACACTGAATGCAAAGTTGACTCTATGAAGATACCCAGCATTCATTTCCAATGGTGTCCTCTAATATTCTCATCAACTTCAAGCTATTGGTAGATGATGTATTAAACGTATTGTAGTATGCACTAGTTTCAATTAAAGTAAAATAAATAAATTAATGAAAAGTCAAACTGCAAATGTGAAATGAATAGCGTTTAAATGATCTGAACTGTTTTCTCTGAGCAGATCCCTATGTGAAAGTATCCCTCATTTGTGACGGGAGACGTCTCAAAAAGAAGAAGACCACAACAAAGAAAAACACCCTGAATCCCACTTATAATGAGGCTATTATCTTTGACATCCCTCCCGAGAGCATGGACCAAGTCAGCTTGCACATCTCAGTCATGGACTATGACCTGTATGTAACAGCTATTTCTCATTTATACATTGAAATTTAAAGAGACAGGTGAACCAAAAGTGAAAATTCTGTCAATATTGACTCACTGTCAGCGGCGGTTGCAAAAGTAAAGGAAAGCAGCTGGATCTGTTTGCAGCAGTAATGATTTATAAACAAAAACTGAAAACAAAATTCTCAGAACACACTTGATAATTAAAATGAACAGAACAACCGAGTAAACGTGACAAGAACAGATAATGAACTGAAAGAAACACAGAGCTGAAATACCCAAACAAACCAATCAATGAAATTAATAACAGGTGCACATAATAATCAGATCAACGGAAACCCATGAAACTAACTGAAACACAGGAAACTGAAATAAAACACGTCCAAGCCACCCAAAAACAGAAAATGACACAAATTACCCGTAACACTGTCATGTTGCAAATAACAGTTTTCAATCTTTCTCTCACACAAAGCTATTGTCTTCAGAAGGCTTAATGCAGAAGTCATATGAACTATTATACTTTTATGATACTTTTTTCTTGATTTTTGAAACATGAAAACTACAGCCCTCATTCTTTGTAATTGCATAGGGAAAAACATTTATTTTTATTATTATTATTCATTTTCATTTAAACTATTCTTGAGATCTCTGTGTTAAAGAGATAGTTCACCCAAATATTCTCTCATCATTTACACACCCTCATGCCAATACCAATTTATATGACTTTCTTTCTTCAGATAAACATAAACAATAATTTTCAGGAAAATAATCCATCTCTGTGAGTCCATAAAATGCTATTGAATGGGTTCTGCTCCTTTGCTTGAAAAACCACACACAGCAATTGTGACAGTAATCCATATGACCCCACTGGATGAATCAATGTCTTCTGAAGCTAAACGATACGGGGTTGGACAATGAAACTGAAACACTGTTGGAGGATTCACGTCTATATATGCTCGGCCTGGTGGCAAATCTTCACTGATTTTACACTCCATCAGTAAGAGCAGAGTGTGAAGGTTGAATAAACAGAGCAATGGCACAGCTGTATATAAAATGTTGCCATCCACACAACATAATGGAAGACATATCAGAGTTTCAAAGAGGACACATTATTGGTGTGCTTCCCGCTGGCTCATATATATCTTTGTGGTGTATCAAGAGCTATGATATCCAGGGTAATGTCAGCATACCTCCACGTAGGACAAACCACATCCAACAGGAGTAACTGTCAACGCAAGAAGAAGCTGTCTGAAAGGGATGTCCTTGTACTAACCCAGATTGTATCCAAAAAACATAAAACCACAGCTGCCCAACTCACTGCAGAATTACATGCACACCTCGACTCTCCTGTTTCCACCAAAACTGCTTGTCGGGAGATCCACAGAGTCAATATTCATGGTTGGGCTTCTATAGCCAAACTTTTGGTCACAAGGTTTCAATGGTGCCAACAGTGAAAATCTTGGGCTGTGGACAAGGTAAAACATGTATTGTTCTCTGATGAGTCCACCTTCAATGTCTCTCCCACATCTGTGGAATTACAGTGTGGAGAAACTACAACACAACACAGTAGGGAAACAGTTGTGAGCCCAGTATTATTATACAACCACATTTCCAGAGAAGTTGGGACATTTTGTAAAATGCAATAAAATCAAGAATCTGGTTTAATTTTCTAGAACCTTTATTTAACTAACAAAAGTACAAAGAAAACATTTCCAAAGTTTTCACTGACCAACTTAAATGCATTTTGTAAATATTATCTTTTTTGATGGTTGCAACAGTTGTGACAGTAGCATTTTCCCCACTGTGTCACATCCCATTTTCTTTTTAATTAATTTTTTTGATCATTTGAAGATTGAGGATACTAATTGTTACAGTTTTGCAAGTGGAATTTTACCCAATGTCGCTTGATACAAGACAGCTGCTCAACAGTCCGAGGTCATCATAACTGATTCTCACATTTTCAATAAGAGACAGATCCCTTCTGCAGTGTAGAGTGTCTACGAAACCACTCTGTTGTAGCACGTGCTGAATGAGGCCTGGCATTGTCTTGCTTCCCAGGAAAGATGCCATCTTGATGGCAGTATATGTCTTTGTACAATCCCAATACATCTCCACATCAATGGTACCTTCACACACATGCCGTTTGCACTGATGCTTCCCTGTACCATGACAGATGTTTGCTTTTACACCTGTCGCTGATGAAAGTCCGGAGGGTCCCTTTCGTCTTTGGGACTTAGAACTGAGAATGTCCATTTTTCCCCAAAAATAAGCTGAAACGTGGATTCATCTGACCACAGCACAGATTTCGACTGTGTTTTGGATCATTTGAGATGAGCTCGGGCCCAGAGAACTCAGCAGCATCTCTGCATAGAATTGATGTAAAGCTTTCTCCTTGCATAACAGAGATTCAAGCGGCATTTCTTGATGCAGTGTCAGACTGTGTTAAGTGAAAATGGTTTTCCATGTGGATATAGCATGATGGTTTCTCATGCAATGACTTCTGAGGGCTCAAAGGTCACACACATTCAACATTCAAGGTTTCCTGCCTTGCCCTACATGTAATGAGATTTTTCTGGATTTCCTGAATCTTTTCACAATATTATGGTAGATGGTGAAATACCTATTTGCAGTCTTGCATTGAAAATCTTTTTTAATTTTTTATTTAACCTTTATTTAATCAGGTTTGTCTCATTGAGATATAGAATCTCTTTTTCAAGAGAGACCTGGCCAAGATAGCAGAACGTCTCGGTTACGGATGTAACCCTCGTTCCCTATCGGTCAGTCACTACGACGTAGGTCATGACTGACCAATAGGAATCTCGCTAGAGAGGCCAATCTACTTCGAGTGAAACTAAAACAGGCCAATGCACATTGGCGTGCAATGATTTGCATCAGCTGCGCGACCTCGTTAGCGCGGGTATTTAACAAGCAGCTGAGCGATTGCACAGTTAGCTTTTTGCTTCGGAGCCAAGCACTTCGATGCCTCTACAGTGGAAGAACTCTACAGGCCTTTCTTTGAACTCTCTCTCTCTCTTCTGGTGCTGGGCGCGACAGCACGGCAGCGTGAGCAGCCTCTCTAAAGAGCAAAACAAAAAGCTGTTTTAACGGCTGGTAAGATCTCCCAGCGCACAGTCGGGTGCACATCCCCTGTGATCGCTGAGGCTGCTCCCCTGCGTGCTTCAGTACCAGTGAGAGTAGTTCCTAAAAGAGCAAACACAGATAGTTCGCGTCTTTTTCAAGATGACGTTCTATCTGTGTGTTTCTGGATGCGGTCGTTACCTGGGATCGCGGGATGGTCACGATCGCTGCCTTGTGTGTCTGGGCCTCGAACACGCACAGGCAGCGTTCGTGGATGAGTCATGTACCCATTGTGGGAAGATGACCATCTCAGAGCTGAGGTCGAGACTCTCGTTCCTGCAAAGGGGCGGAGTCCCCGTGCCTGCACCTCGGTCCAACCCCCCTTCGCGGGTTGCTTCCGGCAGTGACATGGGTGACTTGAGGATTACAGTGAGCGCGCTTCCTTCGGGGAACCAACCCCCTAGGAACCCCCACTCCTCTCATGCTCTGCAACCAGTTCAGCTGCCAACGGAACGCGCCGGACCATCCTCGAGATGCGTACCGGTCGTTTCGTTCGGCGCTCCCCGCGACGACCAGATGTCGATCGCTGCATCGGAGGGTGGGTCAGACCGCTCCGCGGACGACGGCTCGGACCCGCTGCCTCCTTCGGGTGCGCCAGCGGTGCCCGAGTCGGACCCGGAGATGATGGCCATGCTTTCCCGGGCCGCCAACAGGGTCGGGCTCGTGTGGAACCCTCCACCGTGTCCCGAGCCCTCGAGGCTGGATGATTGGTATCTCGGGGTGGCGCGCGCTGGTTCTCAGCAACCCACTCCAGTGCCTTTCTTCCCGGAGGTGCATGAGGAGCTCACGGGGACGTGGACGGCACCTTTCACTGCCAGAAACCGTCCCGGTGGCTCCTCCTCCCTCACCACCCTTGATGGCGGGGCAGCTAAGGGATACACGCGTATCCCGCCAGTGGAACGGGCCGTTGCTATGCAACTGTGCCCTAACTCCACTTGGCGTGGAGAACCGTGTCTTCCTTCGCGCGCCTGTAGGTACTCGTCGGACTTAACCGACAAGGCTTACAAGGCCTGCGGGGAAGCTGCCTCTGCCATACACGCTATGGCGTTGTTGCAGGTTCATCAGGCTAAGGCACTGAAGGACCTGCACGAGGGTGGTCATGACCCACAAGTTCTCCAAGAACTTCGTACCGCGACGGACCTCGCGCTTCGTGCGACGAAGGTTACCGCGCGGTCTGTGGGTCGTGCGATGTCCACTTTGGTGGTCCAGGAACGCCATCTCTGGCTGTGTCTGGCCGACATGAGGGAAACCGACAAGATCAGATTCCTTAATTCCCCCGTGTCCCAGACCGGCCTCTTCGGCGACGCGGTCGAGAACTTTGCCCAGCAGTTCTCGGCTGTACAGAAGCAGACTGAGGCGATCAGTCACATCCTGCCGCGGCGGTCAGCTGCTGCCTCCACTCCACCGCCTGCGGCTCCTCAGTCTGCTCGTCGCCGAGGGCGTCCTCCTGCGTCTGCCCCTGCTCCCGCGCCGCAGCAGCAGCCTCCACCTAAGCGACGCCGTGGAGCCAGTCGCAGGCAGGGCGCCCCGCCCGTCCGGGCCCCCGCCAAGAGGGGCGGCAAAGCCAAGAGTAAGCGGCCCTAGGACGGGCGACCCGGAGATGGAGGGAACTGCTCTTCAGGAGACGATGACCGCATCGCTCCTTCCCCCGGAGGAGGGCCGGGTGGAGAATCTTTTGTTTCCTTTTGTTCCGCCGCTGGCCTTAAAACCAGCGGTACCCACATTTTCAATAAAAGAGCAGTTTCTACCATCTCTGGGTCCGAAGGGGACCCGGAGAGCAGTGGGGGGTCAGAATCCTCACCACTCTCATCCGCCTCCTCTTTCGCCAGTGAGCAGCAGTGTGCAGTTCGAGAACGCCACCGAGCCGCCTCCTGCACCTCCTGCCCTGTGGAACCAGGTAAGTGCTGCACAGCACGCACAGACCCCGCTACGGGCCGCCTCCCAGAGAGAGCCCCCCGAGCCGCGTCCCTGTGTTCCACCTCGCTGCCCCACTCCGGGTACGCCTGCGGTCCCTTTGGTCCCGCTTGCACGGTCTCTGAGAGCCTGGTTAGCGCTCCCCAGTCCGTCTCGCTGGCTCATTCGGACCATCAGGCTCGGCTATGCGGTTCAGTTCGCCCGGCGTCCCCCCAAGTTTCGGGCCATCCACTCCACTACAGTGAGAGCAGCCGATGCCCATGTCTTGCGTGCGGAGATCGCAGTCCTACTGGCGAAGGACGCGATAGAGCCGGTCCCTCCAGCCGATATGAGGTCAGGGCACTACAGTCCCTACTTCATTGTACCCAAGAAAGGTGGTGGGTTACGACCGATCTTGGATCTGCGAGTTTTGAATCGGAGCCTCCACAAGCTACCGTTCAAAATGCTCACGCAGAAACGCATTTTCGAATGCATCCGTCCCCAAGATTGGTTTGCAGCGATCGACCTGAAAGACGCGTACTTTCATGTCTCGATTCTTCCTCGACACAGGCCGTTCCTGCGCTTTGCGTTCGAGGGTCGAGCATATCAGTACAAAGTCCTACCCTTCGGGCTGTCCCTGTCCCCCCGTGTCTTCACGAAAGTCACGGAGGGGGCCCTTGTTCCCATGAGAGAACAGGGCGTTCGCATCCTCAACTATCTCGACGACTGGCTCATACTAGCACACTCTCGAGATCAGCTATGCGAACACAGGGACCTCGTGCTCAGGCACCTCAGCCAGTTGGGTCTTCAGGTCAACTGGGAAAAGAGCAAACTCTCCCCTGTGCAGAGGATCTCTTTTCTCGGTATGGAGTTGGATTCGGTCGCTCCGACAGCGCGCCTCACAGAGCAGCGTGCTCAGTCGGTGCTGAACTGCTTGAACACGTTCAAAGGCAGGACGGCGGTCCCACTGAAATTTTTTCAGAGGCTCCTGGGGCATATGGCAGCGGCAGCAGCGGTAACCCCGCTCGGCCTGCTCCATATGAGACCGCTTCAGCACTGGCTTCACGGCCGAGTCCCGAGATGGGCGTGGCATCACGGCACTCACCGGGTGGCAATCACACCGGCCTGCCGTCAGACCTTCAGCCCGTGGTCAGACCTTTCGTTCCTTCGGGCAGGAGTCCCCTTGGAACAGGTCTCCAGGCATGCTGTGGTATTCACAGATGCCTCTACCACCGGCTGGGGTGCCACGTACAACGGGCATGCAGTGTCAGGGGTGTGGACGGCTCCCCAACTGCATTGGCACATCAATTGCCTCGAGTTGCTAGCAGTACATCTCGCTCTGAGCCGCTTGAAAAGGCCGCTACGGGGCAGGGACGTACTGGTCCGCACGGACAACACTGCGACCGTTGCGTACATCAACCGACAAGGTGGTCTACGCTCCCGTCGCATGTCGCAACTCGCCCGCCATCTCCTCCTCTGGAGTCAGAAGCATCTGAGGTCGCTTCGAGCCATGTACGTCCCCGGCGTGCTCAACCGTGTGGCCGACGAGCTATCACGAGCTGTGCTTCCGGGAGAGTGGCGACTCCACCCCCAGGTGGTTCAGCTGATCTGGAGAGAGTTCGGAGAGGCTCAGGTAGACCTGTTTGCCTCCTCAGAGACCTCCCATTGCCAGCTGTTTTACTCCCTGACCGAGGGAACACTCGGCACGGACGCACTGGCACACAGCTGGCCCCGGGGCCTCCGCAAATATGCGTTTCCCCCAGTGAGCCTACTTGCACAGACACTGTGCAAAGTCAGGGAGGACGAGGAGCAGGTCCTTCTGGTGGCTCCCTATTGGCCCACCCGGACTTGGTTCCCGGAACTCATGCTCCTCGCGACAGTCCCTCCTTGGCCCATTCCTCTGAGGAAGGACCTCCTGACTCAGAGACGGGGCACCCTATGGCACCCGCGCCCAGACCTCTGGAAACTCCATGTCTGGTCCCTCGGGACGCGGAGGTTCTAGGTAACTTACCCCCAGAGGTACTTAACACCATCACTTCAGCACGGGCGCCGTCCACGAGACGTGTTTACGCCCTGAAGTGGAACCTGTTCGTCGAGTGGTGTTCTTCTCGCCGAGAAGACCCCCGAAGATGTTCGATAGGGTCTGTGCTTTCCTTCTTGCAGCAGGGGTTGGAGCGTAGACTGTCCCCTTCCACCCTCAAAGTACATGCTGCCGCTATTTCTGCTTATCATGACCACATAGATGGCAAAACAGTTGGAAAGCACGACCTGGTCGTCAGGTTTCTTAGGGGGGCGAGACGATTAAATCCTCCTCGACCGCCCTCCATACCCTCTTGGGATCTTTCCCTGGTGCTTCGAGCACTTCAGGATGTTCCCTTTGAGCCTCTGCAATCAGTAGACTTAAAGCTTCTTTCCATGAAGACTTTGCTGCTGGTTGCATTGGCCACTGTCAAGAGGGTAGGAGACCTGCATGCATTTTCGGTCGACGAATCGTGCCTAGAGTTCGGGCCGGGTGACGGCCACGTGGTACTAAGACCCCGGCCTGGCTATGTGCCCAAGGTTCCTACCACTCCCTTCAAAGACCAGGTAGTGAACCTGCAAGCGCTGCCCTTGGAGGAGGCAGACCCAGCCCTGGCTTTGCTCTGTCCCGTTCACGCTCTGCGTATGTACGTGGACAGAACTCAAAGCTTCAGGACCTCAGATCAGCTCTTTGTCTGTTACGGAGGCCAGCAGAAGGGAAAGGCTGTCTCCAAGCAGAGGTTGGCCCACTGGATAGTGGATGCCATCGCCTTGGCTTACCAAGCTCAGGGCGTGCCCTGCCCGCTTAGGTTGCATGCACACTCTACGAGAGGCGTTGCGTCCTCCTGGGCGCTGGCACGTGGCTCCTCGCTAACAGATATCTGTAGAGCTGCGGGCTGGGCGACACCTAACACGTTCGCTAGATACTATAGCCTACGTGTAGAGCCGGTCTCCTCCCGTGTTCTCACCCTAAACGGGTAGAAGCACTGAGAGGTCTGGCTCTGTCGGCTTGCTGCACCCTACTGTGCACCCTTATTGCTCCAGAGTGAAAAACCTGTCGAGTCCTCCAAAACCCCTCGGCCCGGACTTGGCGGAGCGTCCGGCGCCAGGCCCTTATCCGTTGAATCCTTGAGAACCGGATCTGGGCTGGGTTCCATATGTGTGACCCTACGGGGATCCCATATGTGTATATATTCCACGGATGCTCCTATCGGAAGCCCGTGTCTTTCCCTTGGGCTAAGTCACCCCTTATTTCATATGCAGTTCAGCCTTCGGGTTAGTCCATATGTATTTCCACGTAACTCTTTGAAGAAGTGGCTTCCGCAGCGTTCCTTCCTAAACAGGAAAGGCACGCTTTCCCAGTGTTATCCAATATGTCACTGTGTGGGTTATCACGGAACAACAGTGTCAAACTCTCTGTGTAGGCCTCCTCCTATCGTCCTTCCAGGCACGAAGGTGTAGAGGCTTGCACGGGGGCGCTGGATGGGGTGCAGCAGCTGTGGCGCTTTGGTAGGGATTCCTATTGGTCAGTCATGACCTACGTCGTAGTGACTGACCGATAGGGAACGTCTCGGTTACATATGGTAACCCTCGTTCCCTGAGGGAGGGAACGGAGACGTAGGTCCCGTCGCCACATCTGCTGCCGCCCGCCGCGGCGGCCAGCTTCTCAGGCTTGGCTCCTCAGCAAAAAACTAACTGTGCAATCGCTCAGCTGCTTGTTAAATACCCGCGCTAACGAGGTCGCGCAGCTGATGCAAATCATTCCACGCCAATGTGCATTGGCCTGTTTTAGTTTCACTCGAAGTAGATTGGCCTCTCTAGCGAGATTCCTATTGGTCAGTCATGACCTACGTCTCCGTTCCCTCCCTCAGGGAACGAGGGTTACCATATGTAACCGAGACGTTCCCTGAGTAGGGAACGGAGACGTTACGTCGGATGACGACGAATGGGGTTTCGCTTAGAAAGCCTATCAACCTCGAGTATTTAAAAACGAGCTAATGACAAAGAAATGCCATGGGTCTGCGGAATTTACATGACGTAACTCCGCCCCACCTCGTGGGTATAAAAGGAGGACGCCGGCAACATGCAGTTATGTTTCTTCGCTGAGGAGCCAAGACTGAGCTCAGGCGATCCCCGCGGTACAGCGGAAGTGGCAGGAAGACGTAACGTCTCCGTTCCCTACTCAGGGAACGAGGGTTACATACGTAACCGAGACGTTCCCTTTCGTTGTCACTCGGAGTTACGTCGGATGACGACGAATGGGGTTATCAGTCTAATCGCGCCACTTTCACAGCTGTCTTCCAGTGCCCTGCGTAATTCTGAGCCCTTGTAAGACTTGTAAGGACGAAGGACCCCTATTTAGCACAGGAATACCAAGGTACACTGGGAAGCATATCCCATAGTTAGAGGAAATATGCAATTAACACCAACCCAGAGGGGGGGGGGGGGGGGGGGGGGGGCATTTGGAATACACATATGACCCGAAGGAAACATATGGAGAACACTGAGGTGTCCAGCCGCAAGTGGAATATTTCAACCTCAGGGGTGGCAAGGTGGCTTGCCAAGGGAAAGACACATGCTCAGAGAGGCTTACAGTGGAAATACACGTGTGGGGGTAGCTCCGGGGAGGGACCATGCACACAGGAGGCACCTAGCCGACGCCCAGGCAATAGACACTGGCGCTAGCATCAGGGGTGCTGGAGGAACTCCGAGTTTCTCTCATAAAAGAGCTTGCACGCGGCACGTCTTTTTAAAGATGCCTCGCCCGTGCACTTCTGGTTGCGGCAGACTAGTGTCTGACTCTGATGGGCACGAGCGGTGTCTAGTGTGTTTGGGCATGGATCACGCTAGAGCAGCGCTCGTGGATGAGTCATGTTCTCTCTGCGGGAACATGTCCATCGCGTCACTTAGGTCGAGACTCAGTGAACTCGCAAGAGTGAGAGTCCCCTCATCCACACCCCGATCTAGCGCTCCCCCGAGGGGTGCTACTTCGGCTGGTGGCCAGGGTGACCCGAGGGTTACGGTCTGGAAAAAGGCACCGACTATCTGTCCGCGACCCCAGCCCCCCTCCTGTGTGACGGTGCCCGCTAGTGAACCTCCGATTCCCGCGAGTCGACCTTCGGGTGGCCCGCGAGTTTCGGTTGAAGCTACAGAGGAAGATGCTATGTCTGTAGCAGCATCACAAGGTGGGCTTGATTCTTCCGGAAGTGAAGACTCAGCGCAGCTGCCACCATCCGGTGTGCATACGGTTGTGCCTGAGTCGGATCCGGAGATGACGGCCATGCTTTCCCGGGCAGCCGCAAGCATCGGTCTAGAGTGGAGGCCTCCACCCTGTCCTGAGCGCTCGCGGCTGGACGATTGGTTTTTGGGTAAGGCCGACGACCAACATCCACGGCAAACCCCAATACCTTTCTTCCCGGACGTGCATGATGAGATCTCGAAGTCCTGGAAGACCCCCCTGTCTTCTCGGGACCGCTCGCTGGTCTCATCCGCCTTTCCTCCCCTCGATGGGGCAGCTGCCCGTGGGTACACTGGGCTTCCCCCGGTTGAACGCTCTGTTGCGATGCAACTGTGTCCTCAGAGTGCTTCTTCTCGGGGCGAGCATAAGCACCCATCCAAAGCCTGTAGATTTTCGTCTACCCTGGTGGCGAAGTCTTACAGAGCGGCCCTGGAGATCGCCGTCACACCAACACCAGAGGAACTCGTTTGTGAAGCTGACAATTCAGAGATGGCTTGTGGAGTGAAGAGAAACCCTTGGCTCCGAAGCGAAAACATAACTGCATGTTGCCGGCGTCCTCCTTTTATACCCACGAGGTGGGGCGGAGTTATGTCATGCAAATTCCGCAGCCCCATGGCATTTCTTTGCCATTGGCTCGTTTTTAAATACTCGAAGTTGATAGGCTTTCTAAGCGAAACCCCATTCGTCGTCATCCGACGTAACTCGGAGTGACAATGAAAGGGAACAAATTAGATCTCACAATCACAAAACAAACGAGGCAAAGACAACTCAAGTGCATTTCAATTAAATAAAAGTGGCATTTATTAAAACATTTGCACGTGTGGATGGACTTATGTTCTATAGTTTTAACATAACCTTTAAAATATTTTAAGGAAATTAGACACTGTAGTTTAAGTGTTTTCTGTAGGTCATTCCAAATGCAATTCTCTCATGATATTTAGCACCAAGTAGTGAGCCATGACTCATCTTTGCTGGCAAAGACCGAGATGCTCCTTTTATACCCAATCATGTGACCCTCGCCTATTACCAATTCACTTATTGTGGACTGTTTTAAAAGTTTAATTGTGATATTCTATAATCTTATCACTTTAATTTTGCCTCTGTGTCCCAAATTTTTGTAGTGTGTTGCAGCCATCAAAATCGAAATTTGTTTATTTTGTCAGTAAAAACATTGGAAATCCTTCCTTTGTTCTTTTGTCAGTTAAATAAGGTTCAAGAGAAGTGACAAACCACTTTTCTGGAAATGGTAATATATTGTGCATCAAACTCAAGGCACACAATCCAACAGAGAAATATTGAAATATTGAAACTAACTGTACAGGATATATTAGACTAGCAGGATCACCAGACATCAGAATGATCGCATGGTACAGTACATGTGCTTAAGTAGAAAGAGGAAAATGTCAGATGTCAGAGCATTCACCGCTCACTTCTCTACAGCTGGGTAACTGCTCAAAGAACCGGGTGTATACATTTTACCCAACATTCTCAAGTCTCGAGCCGTCAGTGTCCAAGACAAAAACGCACACCCACGAATAGATGTCAGGAACTGCTATTTCGTAATTCTTTTCCTTGGGTTCACAAAAGGACTCACGTAAAGTTCAGCACCACTGAGGTAAATGTATGTTGATTTCTTTATCCTGTGGCACTTCAGCTGCTCTCTCCAAATTCAGAATATGTGCACATATTTTTACACATACCTTGCTGCAAAAGAGGTCAGTTGCACTGGCAGGCAAACTCATATCACTGTCTGTTAACAAAATGGTTTTGGGTCATGCAAACTTTAAGTTACATTATTCATTGCCAGAGTGGATGTGTTTATTTGGATCACTTAAATTAAACGCATATACCAATGCATAATTCTATAACAAACAAATTTATCTTGCAGGGTGGGCCACAATGAGATAATTGGTGTGTGCCGTTTGGGCTGTGGTGCTGAAGGTTTAGGTAGAGACCACTGGAATGAGATGCTCACATACCCCCGTAAGCCAATTGCACACTGGCACTCCCTGGTGGAGCCTAAGAAATCGGAAAAAGTGGTAAGTAACCCTCCCTCCAGGAATGCAAACATAAACATGAAGGGTAGGCATAATAACCCTCTGAAGTAGTAGTGTCCAGTTCTGCTTCTGGAAGGCCACTGTCCTGCAAAGTTCAGCTCCAACCCCAATTAAACACACTTGAACCAGCTAATAAAGGTCTTTCTATAGGCATACTACAAACTTTCATACAGGTGTGTTGCCAATCTCTCTTTGTAAATATTCAGACCCCTCTAGTCACATCCTCAGACTTGTACTGTTTCATGAATAATACATGAGTGGAATATGTCAGAGCTGATTTTAATTCACACACTGAAATTCTATTCCCTTTTCTGAAATGTGGTCAAGAGTTAATCATGGGGAGGGGGGGGGGGGGGTCATTTGGCACTATGTAAATGTTAGGTTATGCATTTTGCTCTCTTCGTTCAGTTTACTTACATTTTTTAATATATTGTCTTTATTTTGAACAAAGTTGCCAATTCATTCTAAATGAATGAAAAAAAAAATACCATTGTTTCAGCTGTGGTCCTGTCTGGGTATCTATGCATTGTTTGGGGGTATGGCCACACACTCTTTTATCTGAACATTAAGTAGACCTGAGAAATAATTGGTGGCTTAGATTGTAAGGCATTGTTTTTGGTTATTTTTAAAGGGGCATTGTTGTGTTTCTGTTTTGAGTTAAATGATGTTTTATTGGAAGTCACCATTATTGAAATTATTGTTTCTTTTAATTTGTACTGAATAAATTAGTGTGCCTGAGAAGTTTTCTGCTAGTGTATGAGAAACAGACTATTCAACAAATGCTAATTCTCATTTTTACAACTGTAATATACCGTGATGTGCAAATAATTACATAAAAGCATGAGAAAAATCAGGTTGAGGATTAATTAGTTAGTTCATTTGTAGCCTCATTTATGCAGTTTGCTTAAGTGGAACGTGATTGGATATGTTTGGATTTGCATTAATTAAAAGCATGATATTTATTGTTATATAGAAAAGAATTAACAAAAAGTAACAAAGATGTGTAAAATTCACTTTTCTGAGCAATATTTGCTCACTGTTTTGCTGTGCTGCTTCTACTCTTAAATGCTCTCATTGATGGTTTTTCGTATGTCTTTTCTTACAGTGGAAAGCTAGAACGGCCAGTTTTGACAGTCAGGGGTCTTGCCCCTCCCCCAAACCTCCAGCCAGCCCTTGATGAGAGACATGTGTGAACCTACAGGCTCGGCATCCTCGCTGTAGTCCATTTGTCTGTCCGATGAAAACGATAGCCCTGCTACTTCCACGTTCCCTACGGGTTGATTTAGATGGTTCCCAAATGTTGATCTAAGATCAGACCCTACTATCTTTGCCCCGATGTTCCTCATGTTCAAGCTCTTCCAGTCCTTATGATCCTCAGTCATTTCTTGGAAGTGTTGTACAAACCTTTTTACCTAGAATACACTAGAAAGCCAACTTGTGCTCCTATAGCTTGGTATCGTCAGAGGAGATGTTTCTTTCCAATATGAATTTTCCTGAAGCATTTGAAATCCGATACGGTGTTCTGCAAGCGGTCTACGTGCAAACAGATGTTTCCTCACAATGCTACAAGGGTCTTTGTGGATAAAAGATTAAATATAGGAAGTCCTAAGAATGAAGTAAAAAAAGTTGGTAGCCTGTATAAAATATTGAGGGAAAAGGACAATGTTTTGTGAGTGAAAAAAAGAGAACGCAAACGGATTTGTCATGTGCTATACTACGAACAAACGATTTTCTCTGTCAAATCCTTGTAAGAAACCTGTGTGAAGGTGTACTTTTTAAAATAATTATCGGTTTATAGATGTTGAATAAATGTTATATGTAAAAAGAGACTGTCTATATATATCAGAGCACAACAAATGTTTCCTATCCACTCATTTCTTGATGAAACACAGATGGTTTACACGTAAAGAACTTCCTGTTCACACACAAAAACACTTCACATGTAGCGGTTGACCAGGTTCAAAACTGGCCATTTAAGCTAAGAGTGCTGAAATATCCATAGAGATCTGTCTTGATTTATGTGGGTTGTACACTATTCACTTTGTTTTAATAGCATTTAAAGAGATACTGAAGAGGTTCTTTATCTTAGTAGCACACTGCATTTAATAGCAATTCAACTCCTCTTTGAACCCTCATGCTGATTCAATCTAACGCTGACATCTCATTCATCTTTTGACATGTCATTTTATTGAGTTCAATTGGACTGTCAAAGTTTTCCATATTTTGTCTGGAAAAATGTCTGGAGTAAACAATGTATGCTCAGATTTATAAAATATATTCATATTATACTGTTAAAAAGAGCAGGGTTGACATTACATTAGTAACGTCTCGGTCACGTATGTAACCCTCGTTCCCTGAGTAGGGAACGGAGACATTACGTCGGATGACGACGAATGGGGTTTCGCTTAGAACAGCTATCGACTTCGAGTATACAAAAATGAGCCAATGGCAAAGAAACGCCATGGGTCTGCGGAATTTGCATGACGTAACTCCGCCCCACCTCGTGGGTATAAAAGGAGGATGCCGGCAACATGCAGTTATGTTTCTTCGCTGAGGAGCCAAGACTGAGCTCAGGCACTACAGCGGAAGTGGCAGGAAGACGTAACGTCTCCGTTCCCTACTCAGGGAAGTAGGGTTACATACGTAACCGAGACGTTCCCTTTCGTAGTCACTCCGAGTTGCGTCGGATGACGACGAATGGGGTTACCAGTCTAATCACGCCACCTTCACAGCTGTCTTCCAGTGCCCTGCGTAAATCTGAGATCCCTGTCATGAGACTAGTACGGACAAAGGACTCCTATTTAACACAGGGATACCACGGTACACTGGGAAGAATATCCCATAGTTTAGAGGAAATATGCAATTAACACCAACCCCGGGGGGGGGGGGGGGTGAAAGACGCTTGCCAAGGGAAAGACACATGCTCAGAGAGGCTTACAGTGGAAATACACATGTGGGGGTAGCTCCGGAGAGGGACCATGCACACGGAAGGCACCTAGCCAATGCACAGGCAATAGACACTGGTGCCAGCGTCAGGAGTGCTGGAGGAACTCAGGGCTTGCGGAGAAGCTCACCTGAGGAAATATTGCACGTATCCAGTCCGTGGAGTGGAATGCCAAGCAAGCGAAGACACCTGAGCGGGTCCAATACTAGCTGGTTGAAGCGAGTACATGAGAGGACACTGGCTCCACTCGGAGATTGTAGAATCTGGCGCATATGTAGGTGTCGCCCAGCCTGCAGCTCTGCAGATGTCTGTTAGCAAGGCGCCATGCACTAGAGCCCAAGAGGATGCCACACACCGGGTGGAGTGGGCAGTCACACCAAGGGGGCACCGTCGACCTTGCTGCTGGTATGCCAAAGCAATGGTGTCCACTATCCAGTGGGACAACCTCTGCTTGGAGAGAGCCTTACCCTTCAGCTTCCCACCATAACAGACAAAGAGCTGGTCTGAGGTCCTGAAACACTGCGTTCTGTCTACATAGGCGCAGAGAGCGCGTACTGGACAGAGCAGTGCCAAGGGGTCTGCTGGGTCTGCCTCCTCCAGGAGCAACGCTTGCAGGTTCACCACCTGGTCCCGGAAGGGAGTGGTGGGAACCTTGGGCACATATCCAGGCCGGGGTCTCGTGAGAGAAAGCCGGCCCGAATTCCAGGCACGCTTCGTCAACGGAAAATGCTTGCAGGTCCCCTACCCTCTTGACAGAGGCCAGTGCAACCAGGAGCGCTGTCTTCAATGACAGGAACTTAAGCTCCACTGATTGCAAAGGCTCAAAGGGAGCACTCTGCAGGGCAGTTAGAACCACCGTGAGGTCCCAAGAGGGAACGAGAGGAGAACGAGGAGGATTCAGTCTCCTCGCTCCTCTCAAGAACCTGACGATCAGGTCGTGCTTCCCTAAGAATTTACCTTCTACCAAGTCATGGTGTGCGGCGACAGTGGCAACATAAACTTTGAGGGTGGAGGGAGACAGCCTTCGCTCCAACCCATCTTGAAGGAAGGAAAGCACGACACCGGCCGAACACCTCCGGGGGTCTTCTCGGCGAGAAGAGCACCAGCTGACGAAGAGGTTCCACTTCAACGCATAGGCGTGTCTCGTGGACGACGCTCTAGTGGAAGTGATGGTAGTCACCACCACTGGTGGTAGGGTACTCAAACCTGCCTCGTCCCGTCCAGGAGCCACACGTGGAGGTTCCAAAGATCGGGACAAGGGTGCCACAGGGTGCCCCGTCCCTGAGAAAGGAGGTCCTTCCTCAGAGGGATTGGCCAAGGAGGTGCTGTCGTGAGGAGCACCAGTTCGGAGAACCAGGTCCGGGTAGGCCAGTACGGCGCAGCCAGAAGGACCTGCTCCTCATCCTCCTTGACCTTGCACAAGACCTGCGCTAGAAGGCTCACTGGGGAAAACGCATATTTGCGGCCCCACGGCCAGCTGTGCGCCAGTGCATCCGTGTCGAGCGTACCCTCGTCAGGGAAAAATACAGGTCGCAGTGGGTCGAGTCGTGAGAGGCAAACAGATCTATCTGTGCGTCCCCGAACTGGTCCCAAATCAGCTGAACCGACTGGGGATGGAGTTGCCATTCTCCAGGGAGGGGCTGAAGCCGAGAGAGCTCGTCGGCTGCACGGTTCATGACTCCGGGAATGAAAATGGCTCGAAGCGACCTCAGATGCTTCTGACTCCAAAAGAGGAGGTGGCAGGCGAGTTGCGACATACGGCGGGAGCGTAGACCACCTTGATGGTTGATGTACGCTACAGTGGCGGTACTGCAATGCCCAAAAGCGGTGCAGGGCAAGGCGTACTGCCAGCAACTGGAGGCAATTGACATCCCATAGGCGCTGGGGTCCTGTCCAGGAGCCTGCGGCAGCATGTCCATTGCACATGGCGCCCCAGCCCGTGGTGGAGGCATCTGTTGTTTTTTCTGACAACAACATGCCGGGAAACTCGTTCCAGGGGGACACCAGCCCTGAGAAAACTGAGGTTCGACCATGGGGTGAAGGTCTGACGGCAGGTCGGAGTAACTGATACTCGGAGCGTGCCTTATTGCCATGCCCACCTCGGGACTCGGTCGCGAAGCCAAAGCTGAAGCAGTCTCATATGAAGCAATCCGAGCGGCGTTACCGCGGCTGCAGATGCCATATGCCCCAGGTGCCTCTGAAAATATTTCAATGGAACCGCACTCTTGCCCTGGAATTGTCTCAGGCAAGTCAGCAGTGACTGTGCGTGCTCGCTCGTAAGCTGCGCGGACATGGCGACCGAGTCGATGTCCATACAGAGAAAAAAGATCCTCTGCACAGGGCAAAGTTTGCTCTTCTCCCAATTGACCCGGAGGCCCAGACGAGCTAGGTGCCACACCCTGACAGAGGAGGCCAGGGAAGGACCAGCATTCCGCAGGGGCCTGCTCTGCCAGGGGTCTGGCGACAGAGGGGGATGAGAGCGGTACGGTCCAGGGACGGCACACACTGTCATCCGGCTCTGAGACACAGGGGGATGAGGGGTGCACGGCTCGGGGGCGGCGCACCGTGTCGTCCGTGAACTCTGTATGCTCAGAGACGAGAGAGTCAATTCTTTCTGAATAAGGATTCTTCCCCAGCCCTCCACCGGGGAAAGGAGTGGTCCTGCTACCAACTCCTGGAAAGAACTGAGTCCCATCTCTGAGCAGCCCATCTCAAAAGTGCTGTTTAACCCGGCGTTTAGCGGGGGGGGCGGGGCTGGAGAGGGCTGAGGCATCCCCCCACGGTCTTACAACCCCGTCCGTTCACCCGGGCTGGCTTTGGAAGACCGTGGGGGGATGCCTCAGCCCTCTCCAGCCCCGCCCCCCCCGCTAAACGCCGGGTGGGCGCCTTTGGCGGTTGGCAGACTGAGGGATCTAAGCGGACGGCGGGGCCATCGGCAGAATAACCTCAATCTGCTCACAGGCGGTTGAGAACTGTTGGGCAGAAGTACTCAACCGCACCGCCGAAGAGGCTGACCTGAGATATGGGGGTGTCGAGCAGACGAGTCCGCCGACATCCTGCACATCAGACCGGTCAGCCCCGGAATGGTAAACATCACCTGACTCGGACAGCTCATTGAAGAGCCTCAAGTCAGTCCCGCCCTCATGGATAATCATGAGCATCTGGGTCAGGTAGACCAGCAGAACGGTCATGGGATGCAGTGAGGCGGCTGCCTGTCCTGTGGCACTATAGGATTTCGCCACAGATTCGTGTAGACGAAAAGAACTACAGGCTTCGGACGGTTGCTTAGGATTGCGCCGGGAAGCACTTGCGAAGTCAGAAATGGCTGTGGAGTGAAGAGATACTCTTGGCTCCGAAGCGAAAACATAACTGCATGTTGCCGGCGTCCTCCTTTTATACCCACGAGGTGTGGCGGAGTTACGTCATGCAAATTCCGCAGACCCATGGCATTTCTTTGCCATTGGCTCGTTTTTGTATACTCGAAGTCGATAGGTGTTCTAAGCGAAACCCCATTCGTCTTCATCCGACGTAACTCGGAGTGACTACGAAAGGGAACTAACATTCATCTTCAGATTCATATTTTTATTTTTGTTTCATTTCACAACAATTATTTGCAAGAAATTAGGGATATTTGAAAGGATGTGCATAAAATAATATGGTACTGTATAGTCTGTATCCAGCAGAACTGTCACATGGAAATATCTGCATAACCAAACAATTAAATATAACTGTCTACAAAGTAGCCCAAGTCTAAAAAAAAGTCATGCCATCTTGTGCAAGTGTTATTTTTATAATATTTAATGCTCAACAGAGTTAAAAAGAGCAATGAAAATAATAATGTTATTTTTTAAATTGTTAATGTCGTAAATGTCTTAACTTCCATTGTTAGCAATATTTTATTTGTTTATCCCTGTGGTTTCTCTGTTTTGTTTTACATTCATTAAACACAATTTAACTTGGAATTTAAATTTAGCAGAAAGAGATGCTCAGGCAAACCCCAGCAAAATGATAAATTATGAATACTGCAGTATATTCTCCTGTCTTTTTTTTTTTTTTTTAAACATAATGCATATGCTGAAATGAGCACAGAAATGACTGAATTAGTTCAGTTAATTACTCAATTAATCTCCTTTCCGAGTCCTGGACATTTTGACTATATGTTTCATATAAGAAAAGACAGACCATTCAAATGCACATAACATCTGCCACAAAGATGAAAAAGATCAAACAAAAATCTATGCAGGCAGTTCAATGTAAGATGATGAATGACTTTACGCTCCAGTTGGTGGTGTTGAAATATCTTGAAATATACATGGCACTTGGGCTATTTTACATAATGCCCTCCATCATCTCATAGGGTAACTATTAAGCTTTACATTTATATATAGATTTAATATTTTAACAGAATCTTTAAAAATTCTGTCAAAAAGTGAATTTGTTGAAGAAATGGTTGTGACAAAGTGACAAACTTTTTGGTCCTGTTTTTACAATATCACCAATGTTGTAATACTCAGATAATATAAAGTGTGTTTCTGTGAATGTAAAGTTAATGAGATTTAGATCTGGTTCTTTACCTCATCACTAACTCTTTTGTGCTGGTGTTTTAACAACCTGTTTCTGCCCCCTTGTGAATCTGAACAACTTTCTAATTTTGTATTGATCATTTGTACTTGCAATATAACTTGTAATGTTTGAAAAGGTTCTTGTATTTAAAAAAATGCCAAAATAAAATGTTGTTTCAGCCATTTCAAGGACAGAGTTGCTTCCCTTCCACTCTTGTGAACTTCTGTCATCAAATCACAAATAATGGGTTACATTATAGAGACTGCGTATTTTCTCATATTTTTAATAAAATGTGCAACAAAAGCAATATATTTGTGTGTTGATAAAGGCAAAGGATTAGTTCACCCAAAAATTAAACATTTGCCATCATTTACTTGCCCTCATGTCGTTCCAAATTATATAAGCCACTATTTCAAGTCTTATGAAGTCATATAATAACTTCATGTGAAAAGTTAAGTTTAAAATAATTTCTGTACTGTAGAAAAAGAGTAGTTCAAATAACAGCATGAATCAGGTACAGGTCATTCAACTTCAGAATTATACATTTTTTGTTTGTTTTTTTCACAAAAAGTCATGATAGCTTTATGTGAGAATTAAGAACCAAATTTAAGTTGTTTAACATTAACAGATAATTCAGTGAGCTTTTAACTGCTGCAACTGAATAACTGAATTGAACTTGACAACAGATTCAGTCATGAACAAATCATTCAGACTGGTTCTGTGAACTGGATTAGCCAGTTCATTTAAAAGTTCTGACTCATAAGTTGACTTTTATGGTGGTTTTGAGTCCTTTTTGACGATTGAATGCCTCAATCCTCATCTATTCCCAGAAAGCAACAGTGTCGGGCCAGATCCGGGCCACATCTGGTACATGTGGATTCCATGCGTACCAGATGTGGGCCGGATCTGGGCCGACACTAATATTGCTGTCTGGGTTGTAATTTATTCTGCAACATTTTTCCATTTGAGTTCCATGAGAGAAATAAAGTCATACGGACAACATGAAAGTGAGTAAATGATGACAGGATTTTCATTTTCAGTAACGTTTTGTAGCCAGGAAAATAAAGCCCTTTAAGAACTAAAGAGGTCCACTATTCCTCAGGTGGTGGCATTATCGCCCAAAGCTTCTTCTTCAGCGCTAGTTTATACAGAATCTGGTACCCATCATCCCATGCATAGAGCTGCCGCTCCTCAGGATTGTATTTGAGGCTGGAATGGGCCCCGTAGCGCCTGGGGAAATAAATCAGAGGGGCTTCGCCGCTGCTTACCATGTCATTCACATCGAACACACACTGCACACGCGAGCGGCTCGGCGGCTTGGTGTTGTAAACCACATAGACTGTGCCGCAGACAATAAAAGCAGCTTCAGCATTGTTTCTTGGACACGCCGTGTCCCACATCAGTTCTATGTCCAGAGAGTTAGAGTCCATCTTAGCAAGATTGATAGTGTCTCCAGCTGGATACAGTGCCCATAGCCCATCCTCATCCACCACCAGGTCCACCAGCGTCTCTGGATTGAGTTGGTACACTGGGCTACGGTCCTCCATGGGAAGCACTGCACTGTCTGCAATCGAACCGTTCTTGAGGTCATATTTAATAACTTGAAGCTCTGAACTTTCACTGATATAATAGAGAAAGCCATCGTAGACTGCATGACCAGTCCCATTCCAAGCAGTGGGAACGGTGATCTGCCTGCCTTTAGACACGCCTGATGATGCAGAGAGCTCTCGCACGGAGCTGAATTCGTACAGCGTGTTGTCGGATGTGCCGTTAAAGATGTAGACTTTTGCTGACCTGGCATCTTTGGTCCAGACACCTTTCGGGCTCCCCAACCTTTTAAGGATCTTCATTGCTTTTAGACTGGATACAATGTTCACGCACACTGTCAATGAAAACAAACATGATTAATGTCTACAGGGAGCATACTATGAATAATGTTGCGAACTCTGAAAGCAATTTATAAAGACTACTTAGTCTGCACAAGCACTGGAAGACAGCATTATGAAAAAAGAAACAGAGTTTGAACCCTTATTTATCTTTATGGAAGAAATAAACCAAGTGAAAATCGAAGTTAAAACGAAGTTAAAACTAATGTAAGCCTCCACAGTTGAGAGATTCACCCTTAAATGTCATGTATGCTTCAATAAATGTGCAGGATTGTGCGGGGCTTAACAAGCATGATTGTTAATACATCTTCATTTTAATATACAGGCCTTTGGGAACTATTTCTAAGATATTTAATTTCTAAGAAAAAATGTAGAAACTATTAGTTTCTCCTGTCATGATCGGTCACATTTATAGCTGAAACTCTCTTAAAATAAATTGAGTCAGGCTGTTATTATATGTTAAATATATAATAAATCTTATAGCAATCATTTGATTATGAAAATGTTAATGTTATTTTAATTCACCTTTTATTTGTAGATTCCCTTGCCAGTCATTCTATTTGTTACTAAATGTTTTTGATAATATATACACTGGTGTTCAAAAATTGAGTCAGTAATAGGATGACATTTTTTTTAAAGAAATTGTATTTTTTTTATTCAGCATGACACATTCAATTGATCAAAAGTAACAGCAGAGGCATTGTTAAAATATATATATTTCAAATAAATATTGTGCATTTCTATATTTCTATATTCATCAAAGAATTCTAAAAATGTATCATGGTTTTTCAAATCCAAAAATATTAAGCAAAACAACTGTTTTCAAAATTTATATTAATAAATGTTTCTTGATCAACAAATCAGCACCTCAGAATGATTTCTGAAGGATCATGTGACACTGAAGACTGGAGTAATGATGCTGAAAATTCAGCTTTGCCATCTCATTGTAATGCAATTTCACAATATTACTGTTTTACCAACCCCAAACCTTTAAACCATAGTGTATAAAGTATACAACTATATATTTTGTTTGAAAATAAATAAATAAATGGAATGGAATTTTGCCTGCAGCTTTAGAGTGGATTTTTTTTTGTTAACAACACTGTACTTCACTGGAGACAGATGAACTGTAAAGCTGTCAGATGAACAGACAAATGAAACACGAATACATTAATCTGCTTTTATTCCAGCCTTCTGGATAACAAAATAGGCTAGAACACAACAATTGCATAACATTTTAACCACAAAAGCCAAATACTTAATCTAGTGAACTGACTGGCTTGATTCTTTGTTCCTTGTTTCCTAATTAACAAGACAGTGTAAGGCAGCCAAGCATTAGCAGAAATTCCACCATTATACTGTTCAAGTGAGACAGTCACAAGGCCTACAGTACAATCCCAATATGGATAAGTGTTACTGGGATGCTAGTTCTCATAAAAAAACAAATGTCTTAAATCAAAGCACATGCTTTTTGTTCATCCTCTCAGCCTTGAACTGCAGCTTTTAAATCTCCCCATTTGATTTTCCAGTATTACAATTTTCCAGAGAAAACTCTGGAAATCCCCAAACTGCTTTGTAATGGTAGGCTAAATCTCTTTGACCAAGAGTATGTCAAGGCTAAACTGAAAGTAAATGATCAAAAGCTGGGCTTCAGCTGTCAAAACCTGATTTCCCCGACTCACCAGACAGCTCAAAGAACTCGTCCTTGTTCCTCTCTTTGAAAACTGCGTCCTGTTCCACCATTTTGTCTGCTGCTTTCACACAAGGCTTAGGTGGATTCTTGGTTTCAATGTAGTCCATCTCACGCTCCACGCGGTCTACCCGTGCTCCTGCGGCCTCCATGTCGGAACGCAGTTTACTGTGCTCCTTGCCCGACTTCTCCAACAGGTTTGCGGCCTGCTGCCTGAATTCCTTCAGGTCGGAGTTGTAGCGGTTGTTCTGTTCATGCCACAGGGCAATGCGTTCCTGGAAAAATGACAAATACACACATACTTGTCACATAATTGTTTAAGATGATCTCCAGCCTGATCAAAAAGTGCAGCAAATTCTTCACAATGTTAAACTTGCCATCCAATGGTGAATGGGCATGCTGGGAATAATGGTTCAGAAGTGTTGAGTAATTCTGGATAGCATGTGTTAGCCTTTTTTCCCCAGTCAAAGGCAAAATCATCTGAATTCAGGAAATGGAGAACCTCAGAGTGATGTCTGAGGCTATCGGTCAAGGACCCCATAAAATTCAATACATATTTTTAACAAATTGTGAAAAATAACTGCAGAGTTGAAGGGGAAAAGTTGAAGACCCTTCAGTTCCACAAATCAGTTATAAAAATATAGTTATTTAGCTATTTAGTGAATTGATTGTGTATAATATTATTATAACATATATATATTATTATAACATATTATCAATGTTGTGCTGCTTAACAATTTTGTGAAAACCATGATACTTTTTTTTATCCTTTGATGAAAAAAACTTCAAAATAACAGCATTTATTTTAGAAACATTTTTTTAACTGCCTTAACGGTTACTTTTGATCAATTAAATGCATCCTTGCTGAATAAAACTATCAATTCTTATTAACTACAGAACATGTTACAAAACTTCCCATACTGTATTACTATATTAAAAGTACTTGAATATGGTGCCGAATTGTCAGTATTTTCATTAAATATGAATACCATATCAGTGTGGCCACCCCAGGGGCCTTTTGCACTAGGCTAGCTCAAGCTGACTTTAATATAGCATGATGTCGAATCAAAACGAACTTTGTTTCTCATAAATGTTGTTGCTCCATAGATATTAACTGAAAATAAATATTTTTTTCAGTCCTTACTTTGGGACTAGAAAAAAAACGGTGAGAATTGGATCCTGATCTAAAGTGTTACTATTAACTAGTTGCCTATTAACATACATGCACAGATTACTATGATATTGGCTGTTTATTAGTACTTATTAAGCACATATCAATGCCTTATTCTGCATGACCAAATTCTACATCCCTAATCCCACCTCATGCCTAAACTTAACAACTACCTTACTAACTATTAATAAGCAGTAATTAGGAGTTTATTGAGGCAAAAAGCCATTGCTAATAGTTATTAATAGTGAGAATTGTACCCTAATCTAAAGTGTGAACAAAAAAACTTTGGACAAAAAAGGGCTTTTAGTCTTCTTGTACCATACATCACACACATTTTAAGAATAACACCATGTTCAGTGGACTCCTGCAGATTCAGGTAATCAAGGCAGTCCTGTCTGCATATGACAGAAATTATGACAGCAAATTGACAGAATAAATTCATTAATATAATTAAGTGTCAACTTAATCATGAGTAATTATTTTGCTTATTGAATCAGTGTTAGAAATTTTTCAGCACAGCTTCACTGAACAAAAATGCTGATATAAACAATTCTGTCAATCAAGAAAATGTTTCTCTGCACTGGGGTACAACTTCACTCACGAAAAAAAGGGTTACAGTTTATTTTAAGGTTTCTTTGTTACAGTGTAACTATACATAACTGAGTAATATTTACTATGTGTGCAATTACTATAGGGTTATGGGTAGGATTGGTAATTATGCATAATATAGTTATTACTATAGTAACTACATGTAACGTGTTACAAGAAATAAAGTGTTACCAAAAAAGTAAGACTACTTAAATCTTCATTACTTTCTTCAAAAGTCTCCATTTACTTAAGACTTAAATCTTAAGTAAATGTGAGCCAGCACTTGCTTAGTTGACATTTTGTTTTGTCTGTTGATCTAAGCTATGGTTCTTTGGTTTGAGAAGTTACTTCAGAGTGTGTGTTCTCTCACTTTGAACAAACAGTGCTACAGATATTGCCAATATTTTCAAGTGTTGTCAAGTTGAATAAATGTAAAGACCTCGCAGATTTAGCATTGTTTCAGAGTTTTGACGCATGTCTAGAAAAGTGGACCTCTCTGTAAAATGGCTGAAAACTAGCAGGACTGCAGACAGTATATTGAAACGTTGCCAGATGAACCAAAACTCTCTTACCTCCATAGCAAGCATCCGGTTTTCCAGGTAGTTCATCAGGCCCTGGTAGTGGTACTGGCCTCTGGAATGAGCCAAAACGGTCAAGAGAATGAAAAATACGGTGACTTTCATGGTGGCTTTGGATAAGGGACGCTTTCAGGTACTCCACAAAACAAAAGAAGTCTCAAAAAAGATGTGCTGCAGCTGCTTGTCCTCTAGTAAGTGTGAGTGCTCACAAGGAGAAGGGACCGGAATCAGGGACTTCCAGGGTTTCATATTCGCTGGCTCTTTCACTTGGCTGGAATGTTTTACTTACACTGAGGGAGGAGCCATGTATCTCTAGCCTCTCTCCGTCCTCAAGAGAACCATGTAGTGTGCCTGAAAGATGAAGTCACTGAAGGACAGTAAAAATCTACTAATGTCAACAAGAAACATGTAAGCCATTTTGTAATAAAAGAACACTCTTAAAAAATAAGTCTCCAAAAGAGTTTTATGCAATATAGTATATATGTTTTATATACGTAGAGATGCAATAGATGAACCATTTTGGATTCTCCAAAGAACCTTTCTGTGAACAGTTCTTAAAATGATATTTTTATTTTTCTTCACAGAATAATCTGGAGAACCTTTTGTACAAGGGAATGTTTCCATTGATGTTAAACTTTCTTTATAGAACCATTTATGCCAATAAAGAACCTTTATTTTTATGAGTGTATTATATGAGTGGCTACATATGCACAAATTATCTCATTTTCATGCAACTCTATTCAACAAATTGGTAAAATAGTCGTTGAAGTAGTTCAATATGACAAAGCAATTTGTTCTGAGATGAGCAAGAATCCCATTTCTAACTCTCAAACCTCCATCCAAAAGTTAAACCTTCATCGTGTTCGCATGATCACAAACTTATCATACATGGTTAAGGAAATTAAATCACCCTGGTTATGCAAATACCAGTGAAAGGGCATTCGGTTTATTTAAAGTAAAATGCAATTGAAGATCCCAACTGTCAAACTGAACTGAATTATGCAGAGTGAATATCATTCACATATTGCAATTTTTGAATACTTTGATTAAATCTCTCTCCATTACCAACAAAGTAAATGTAGCTTAATTCTCAAAAGAACAGCTCTTAGAACTGAAGAATGTTGTTAGGAAAGAATGGCTCAATACTGTAAAAAAAAAAAAAAAAGCATTTCACCTTCTTCATTCTCAGAGGTTTAACCTTTTGTCATGCGTCCGGCGATGTGCTCTTCATGTAAAGTGAGTGAAGAAACTGACCTTTTGTTTTGACAGACAGATGAGCTATCAACTGAGGTCAATAACATATATCCAAGGACAAAAATGTCAGAATTCAACACTTGTCATTACAATATGTGTAACTGAGGAAAACGAACATAACCTGCAAGAACCTGAATAGAGAGAAAATACTCCACAAGCACAACAGAAATAGACTGAATGTTGTAATTAACATATTTCTGTAACCATTCTAAAGCCCATGTTCAAAACAAATTAATTAATACATTAAATATGAGATGAAATGTTAAAACATAATTTATGTGATTCCATACATGTATTTTTGATTTTCATACACTTGTGCAGATGGTGTCGTCATGGCAACGCTCTCAGTTGGTCGCAGACCGGGAGCCATGAACCCTGCTCAAGCAATCAGACAGATTTTAGGTCATTAACCAGATATGCAGATTATGATGCTAAACACACACACACACACACACACACACACACACACACACACACACACACACACACACACACACACACACACACACACACACACACACACACACACACACACACACACACACACACACACACACACACACACACACACACTCACACACACACACACACACACACACACACACACACACACACACACACACACACTATAAATCAACAAACACATACATATAGGCTATATACACTGGTCAAAAGTTTGGAAATTACATTTTTTAATGTTTTTGAAAGAAGTTTGTTACGCCCATTCTTATGCCCATTTATTTGATCATAAATACAGAAAAAAACTGTAACATTGTGAAATATTATTACAATTTAAAATAATGTATTTTTTATATTTTAATATACGTTATAATATCATTTATTTCTGTAATGCAAGGCTGAATAAATTCAGCAACATTACTCCAGTCTTCAGTGTCACATGATCCTTGAAATCATTCTAATATGCTGATTTAATACTCAGTTATTATCAATGTTGGAAACAGTTGTGCTGCTTAATATTTTTTTATAACCTGTGATACTTTTTTCAGGATTCATTGATGAATAGAAAGTTTAAAAGAACAGCATTTATTCAAAATAGAAATCTTTTCTGACAATAAAAATCTTTACCATCACTTTTTATCAATTTAATACATCCTTGTTGAATAAAAAGTATTAAGTTCTTTCCAAAAAAGAAAAAAAAAAAACGACTGACCCCAAAATGTATAAACCCTAGTATATATTGTTACAAAAGATATCTATTTTAAATACATGCTGGGCTTTTTTATTTTTATTACTTTTTATTCATCATAGAACCCTGATTAAAGTAAAACGGGTTATATTAAGCAGCAAGACTGTTTCCAACATTGATAATAAATCAGCATATTAGAATGATTTATGACGGATCATGTGACACTTAAGACTGGAGTAATGATGCTGAAAATTCAGCTTTGCATAACAGAGATAAATTATATTTAAAATAGAAAAGCACTATTTTGATTTGTAATATTTCACAATATTACAGTTTTTTATGGATATTTATATATATATATATATAGATTAATATATAGTCTATTGTTTATGTGAATAATAATAATCTACAGTAAAATATAGCATGACTTGCTAAAAGAAAGATACAACTGAGATTTATCCTCGATGACAAATCCGTTTAGATTCTTTCCATCTTATCATTTATGTCCACTAGATGGAAGTATAAGCAAACTGCAAAAATTAGTTCATGGATTGCCTGCCTCTCCAATCAGCGGTTTGCATTCCATTCCATTAGATTTTTTTTTAACATTAGGTTTTAGGATTTTATCGAAATCTAAAACCTAATCATCATGAGACATGTAACAAATAAATATATCTATTAATTATGACACGTACACATACCCTATATTTGCATTTTTTTAATGATCAATTATATTACGGATTAAAAAGCTGAACAAAAATATACATGAATTTCAGAGTGTCTTAGAATTTGGTTTGTCTCTCTTTTGCATTAATGACATCAACAAGCTGCATGAACTCCAGAAGTTTGTGTAAAAACTGTGTAAAATGATCATGGAATGGAAATGGAAGCCACAACATCTGAGTTTCTCCACAGAGTCACATGATCAATGTCACAAATGACTAATTGGATTAGTGGAGAATCTTAAATATTTCTTTATTATTTTAGATCATAACACTTCTGTGTTTGAATTTCAATAACTTGTGGACCCCACGCTATAACAACTGTAAAACTGTACAAAAACATTTGTGCTCCTGTGTTATTTATAGTAATTTATGGTGTCTGCAGAGATTCTCTCGTTGAACATTTCTAGTTTCTAAAACACAACCTAAATACATTTGAAAAGAACGATTTTTATTGGGTCGAAATAATGATTGAGTAGGTCAGAAAGCATGACCACCTAGTGCAAGGTCATATAAAAGAACAGACTGTGCAAAAGCACCATAAATCCCTCTGCCTCTAGTAAATAGCTTTAATACACCCGAGGCGCCAAATCACTTGACCTGTGTTAGCCTCAGCGTTTGGGAACTTTCTGCTTGACTGAATGTTCCGGACCCACCCCCTCTCCTCCCATTCTCTTGCTGTCAGTCCAGGTAATAGTCAAGGCATAATTAGCAGCACGCTCGCTTGACACTTATTTTGTCTGACTCCAACCTCGGGCCCACTTTGTGGACTTAATCAGGTTGTGGCCCTGAGCAGCCCGGACCCTCCTCTCCGCTACCAGGATTCAGTGAGTCAAATCGATCTTTTTAGTTGATCATCACACTGATAAATCACATTCATAACTTGGGTAAGATATTTTTTTTTAAAATAGCTGGGGCTGAAAATGAAACAGCAGCGACAAAAAAAAGTAGTACAGGAAACACGCAACTACAAAAGGCAAAGAGTCTCTTGTAGTTGTGTTTCCTGTACCACTTTTCTGCAAAGAAATTAATATCTTACTAATAGTTCTAAATGTAATTTCGCAGTGTGATGCGATGAAAAACTTTTTTAAAGTTTTTAAAGTTTTTCAAGAAATTGCCATCTTTCTATTGAGTTGAGCTGCAAGCCAAAACAAACGTACACCGCCACCAGTGTAGTCCGATTCACAAACAAATCTTATGAGTCGGTTCTGTGTAGGGAGTCAAAAACTTGCAGCGCTATCAGTGTAACCCAATTCCCAACAAAAAAGAATCTAAGAGCTAGTTCTTTTTATTTTCCATCAAAAAAAAAAAAACATAGCGATCAGTGTAATCTGACTCCAGAATTTTATGAGTCGGTTCTTTTTGATGATTGAAAAACATTAGGGCTGCATCCGAAATCGCATACTTCCTATATAGTAGGCAAAAAAAGAGTATGTGACAAAAAGTATGTCCCAGTACTCATAAAAGAGTACACAAAAAGTACTCAGATGACCAACTACTTCCGGCGACATTCTGAAGTGTGCATACGATGGAAATTTACAATCCCATGAGGCCACGGGAGAAGGTGTGTGAATGGGAGTGAAGCGACGCAACTGACGCAGGTCGACAGCATGGTGGCTGTAGTATGAATGTATTCTGGACATACTACACACACTCATACTATATAGAACGTACATTTTTAGCATTCGTGAAGTAATTACTTGTTCAAAATAAGTACCTACTCAAGAGAGCATATGATTTCAGACGCAGCCATACAGTGCGACCAGAGTAGTCGGATTCCCGAATCAAACTACTCATTAACTGCTTTTTCAGTGAATCATGAGATTCACGTGCATGAGAAATGTAACCCGATTCCTATGCCGGATCTCTAACACTGCAAGCTATAATTTTCAGAATAGGCTGTCTAAAAAAATATTGAAACTGAACAAAAGTGGAATCAATTCAGGAGTTTGTGAATCAGAATCAAATTGAATCATGCAAATAATAATTGGTTCCCAGACCAGCTTTCTGTAGGTGGGAAACAAATTGTTGTTTGTCACAGAAACAAAGTCTTGAAAATTGTACCCTTATTGGAAACACAGGACTTGATGAAGCATGTTTGTGAATGATGCCGCCTCCTTCCATGTCATAGCATTTATATAAACTCAACTGAATTATGTGATGTTTATGAAACATACTGAGTAAACTGTTGCATCTCTTTTACCAAATTCATTTTCAAAATGTCATCACGCCCCTAATTGGTACATTAAACTACGTGTGTTAGGTAAGCTTTGCAGACATCAGACAGTTAGAGGACAGTTGGCACAGCTTGGAAAAGTTCTAACAGAGTAGCATTCATTTCGGAGAGCACACAGTACAGGCCTCTTGTCCAGCGGGTTGGCCATTGGAAATAAAGACACAGTATCTAGACATGTCCACAGAGAGCTAAATCCACAGGCAGACGTCCCAGCACAGGAGCTCCCAGCTGCCTGGTGAGCTGTACCCCCCACGCGGTCTCGGCTGTCCCACAGGCTACGTCAGCAGCCAGACTATGCCACCTCTCTCTCCTCACTGAGAACCAAAAACAAACTCTCTCATCAAAGACAAACCTGTTCCCTCGTACCTCACACATGTTCTCAGACGAGCAAGTGGGCTGGAGAAAGTTAAGCACAGCGCCTCTTTTTAGGCCCCGCTACAGCTGGGAGCCACTTGTGGGTTCATATGGGCCGCTGGTCAACGGCCAGCCGTCATGGGGCGTCCGGGCTCTTTGGCCAAGATGAGACCTTAATGTCATATTGCCAATGCTCCACTTGTTCTCGCTCTGAAAGGCTTTGTGTGGAACTGGGGCTGGGGGGGGGGGGGGGGTGACTGTGTACTATTATATCACCAAGCACTAATTACACCAGCACTCCTATCCACAACAGGCAACGACAGCCAAACATGTTGTCTCACGCTCTACTCCAAACAGCACAGCTCTCAATGCTTGTACAGTAATATGACTAATATATGTGGAATGCTTCAGAGTTTGTTCAGTGAGCCCACAGTGTGTGCTACATAATACAATTAACAGTATCGCAGGCGCAGTTGTTCTTCAGAATTGAGATAATGATGGATCTGGTGCAACAAAAGGTGCACACACACACACACACACACAAAAAAGTAATCCTAATTTTAAAAGTCCCGTCAGGATTTAGAGATTAGGCTATTAGTATTTGCCAAAGTAGGTATGATGACATTTTCTTTTGAGGCATTGAACCACATCAGAAACACAGGAGATGGACCATCATAGAAAAATTACCCCTCAGCTGTCAGTCCTTGGTGACGATTCATTCATTGCATCTATCACATGGCAAATCAACAAACAAAAAAACTCGGGAGGTAAACTGATAATTTATGTTTCTAATTATATTCTGTATTATAATTATTTCATAATTCGTTATATGATCAAAGATTGCATAAGTGGATGTGTTCAGGGAATTTGGCTAAATAACTTTTAAACACCACTCAAATGATCAAAATGACTTGAATAAAGATTTGTTCATTTTGCTGAAAAATATTGAATGAAAGCATCAATAAAATGATCCGATCTTCCCTGTAACGCCTGTGGAAAGTGATTTCCTGTGACCCAATTAGTCCACTCATACTATGCCCTAAAAGTATGTACTTTTTTGTGATGAAAAAGTAGATACATTTGAGTATGTAGCAGAAGAGCAAGCAAGCGTTTGGACATATTACTGTACCACGTCATAAAATTGCTCTTTGTCGCAGAGTTCACATGCATTCTGTCACCATAAGAATGTGAATCATCCTGTCACAGTTTCATCCTCATAGCTTTGATAGCAATCTTTCATTTGAAAGTCACGTGAATAGTATCTGTAAAACCGTATTTTTCCTAAGTTACGTCAGAAGCTCTCATTGACAAATGCGGAACAATTAGTTAATGTGTTCATGACATCAAGGCTAGATTATTGTAATGCTATTATGGATGGTTGCCCTGCACGCTTCATAAAAAAAATGACGCAGCAGCTTGAGTTCTTTACCAGAACCAGGAAGTATGACCATATTAGCCCGGTTCTGTCAACACTGCATTGGCTCCCTATTAAACATCGTATACATTTTTAAATATTGTTGATTACTTACAAAGCACTAAATGGTTTAGCTCCGCAGTACTTGAGCGAGCTCTTAACGCATTATAGTCCTTCACGTATACTGCGATCTCAACATTCCGGGCAGTTGATTATACCTAGAATATCAAAATCGACTGCTGGCGGTAGATCCTTTTCCTATTTAGCACCAAAACTTTGGAACAGTCTTCCTAACATGGTCCGGGAAGCAGACACACTCTGTCAGTTCAAAGCTACACTTAAAACACATCTCTTTGAACTAGCGTACACATAACACATTATAAACTTCTATAATTCAATGTTAGGCTGCATAGATTAGGTCAGCCGGAATTCCAAGGTACCCGCTTTACTATTGTGCTATTTGTATTCGTAAAGTTCACAATGTTGTTGCGGATGAAATATTTAACAGATAACATGAAAGACATTTTTTCGTTAGGTTAAATATTATCAATAACTCAATCCCCTTTCAGGCCATCAATCTCATGCACATCTGCCATGTTTGTAGTTCTTTTTATTCGTGTTTGTAACCAAATCCTTCTCCAAAGCGCAATGGTTTATGGGCAATATTAGTTTAGGGGCATACATTTTTTATGACCTTCCCTTGCTAACTTCCCTCCGTCTCGTTCACTTGGATGTACATCATTGCTTACGTTGCACGAGTGGCCACTATACCGGCGGAATCCTTGCAATGTGTTTAAATGGAACGGCCTAAGCCCTTGATCACTTGGAATCCGCACTGGAGACGATTTATTATTTATGTTTACTAATGAATTTGTTTTAATACACTATTATATAGGCCTGTATGCTTCGAGAAAATGTAAAAGATTACACAAAATGATAATACAATAAACTATAACAGTCAGCTTAAAATAGCTACAAGTATTATGCTGTTAAATGTCTAAATAACCACAATTTTATACACTAGAGTTGTGTGGGGTGGGGGTAAATTTATTCACGAATTGATTTCAGGTGCAGCATTATTCTAATCTCACATGCTATTTAGGATGAATGGTATGCACAGCCGATTTGTTCAATTCATTTGTGAATGAAACATTGCTACTTGCTAAGAGACGTGCTCTGTTGAGGCTTTATTTTGAACTAATTTTGTTGGCGGAGCAAAAATAGACAAAGTAACTAGTATTATTGTCCCCAAAATGTAAGTAACCCAATATGAACTTATTGTTTATTGAAATGTTGAAAAAAAAAAGGATTATTCTTAAATAAAACAGCCTGGCTTGTGTGACATTGTTTAAATAACAGGACTAGAATAGATACCTTTTTAGCAGTTTCATAAAAAAAATAGCACTGACCTACTGTGAAGACTATGAGTTTTTTTCTTTTTTTGCTGAAGTCTTTTAAGAGAGAGAGGGTGGTGTGAAAAAATATTTACAAAGCAAATAAATAGTGATATTGTTGAAACTAACCACAAGATGGGGGAGGAAGGTAGAGGGGAAAAAGAGAAAGATGAGGGCATGTAATCGAGGAAGAGATGCTGCCACACAGTCAGACTGTCTGGCTACAGCAGGATCCCCAGCACTCAGCATCACATGATTCCAGAGGTCAGAGGTTATCCTCGCTGATGAATATCAGGCTGAGGCCAGTAGCACTCACTAAAGAAAAGGAGTTGTTTTCACTCCCAGAGCCTGGAAAGTTTATTTCAGGAATATATTCTGCCAGCATGTGATTGTAAACCTGTCCCACGTTGGGAAAATTATGTCCGCAAAATTTCTCTTTTCCGCAAATGGTATTATTTAGCAGCTAGAGGATCAGTGAGTTTTTTCCCCATTTAAAAACATAAATGCAGACAGGAAAATAAATGTAAAAATCGAGATAAAAAGCATTTTTCAACAAAAAACAATACGATTTTAAAGACTAACTACTGAATGTGTGGCTTGATTCTTTTACCCCGTATCCTTAATATTAATGCATCAAAATTCAAGCTATGTTAATAGAATTATCACAGGCACTTCATGCCAGCCCTTGCACTGGATTTTGAGGAAAGCCGTCCGATTATTGCAACCATGTGGAGAGGAAGGCCACATAATGAGCTGCAAAGCTGGTACAAATGGAGAACTAAGCCAGACCATTATATCAGCCAACAACCCCAATATATTCTCACCTGGCCATGATCTCACATTCGACTCTGCAACTGAAAATCAACTGCGGTGTGTTGAGAAAAAGAACTTGGCATGAAATAGTAATGCAGCAATGGTATGCCAATGTTAAAAGGTGTGAAAATGAGTTTGACAGTTATGTGACTGAATATACTTCATTTTCTTCCCTTTATCTTTCATGCAAGACACAGTAACAGACCTCGTCGCAACAGGGGCCGAGAGGCATCGACAGAGGGAAGCAGAGCAACTCTCCATCCAAATGACCCGGCAGAGACCCCATCATCACCCAGCAGAAGATCACTTTCCTAAAACTAGCATAAATGGAGGTATTGCTGTAATGGCTCTGATATTTTCGACATTTATGAGCTCTATAACAAGGAGAGGATTGAGTGATGGCGCGGTGGCTGGCTGAGAGGCCGAAGGGGGAGTTTATGTGTACGGGGTCTGCACAAAGCCGTGTCAAACCACACCACATACCATCACCAATGGGAGAATGAGAAATCCATTTGGATTGTTGACATTGAACTTTATGAACCAGACAAGGCAATATTTCAGATTTTTCTCCTTCTGGCTGTCTCCATCTCACTCCTGTGTTACTCCTACTTAACTCTGAAGTAACTGGAACTCGTAATCAGCCATTTCAAAGGAAAAGCTGAGTTAATGTCTATACGTGATCGCTGCCTGTGAATATTATTGCCTTAAAAATATTGCTTGAGAATAATTAATGATGTTATCATGATGACTAAGAGTGCCTATGGGGTTGAATTGTAAAGAGACCTGGAAATACATATTCTGACCTTATGATGCTTTTATTTTACAAACAAATAAAGCATTTAAAATGGCTGTACAATTTATCAGTGCTTTTAAAAAGTTAAGGCCAGACATGCCAGGTGAATAGGGTGAGAAAATAAAAATAATAGAAATCTCCATACTTCCCCATTTGATGGATTACATTAATAATCGCAAAAAAATGTTTGCATTACATGCTTTCTAAAATGTTGTTTAAATATGCTAATTAGGTGGCCTCTAATTAAATATGCACTAATTTGTATACATCTCTAGAACAAAAATCTGCACATTGGGTGAAGTCAGGTTTAAAACGATTGTTTAATTTGACATGTGACCCTGGACCACAAAAACAGTCACAAGTAGCACAGGTATATTTGTGGCAATAGCCAACAATACATTGTATGGGTCAAAATTATCGATTTGTCTTTAATGCCAAAAATCATTAGGATATTGTGTAAAGATCATGTTCCATGAAGATATTTTGATTTCTTACCGTAAATATATATAAAAATTGTTTTTGTGAATGGATGCAGTAAAAGCGCAAACATAGACAACTTTAAAGGCGATTTTCTCAATGTTTAGATTTTTTGCACCCTCAGATTCCAGATTTTCAAGCTTATTTATTCAGCTTTCGGGTGATGTATAAATCTCAATTTCAAAAAATTGTCCCTTATGACTGGTTTTGTGGTCCAGGGTCACATATTTGAGTCAAAGGTTTTTACAGAGGGGATTTTGGATATCTTTTTTTATTACTCCATAAATGAAAAAAATACTGTCAACCGCCAGAATTTTTTTTATTTTTCACCATTTTTTTAAAATAAATCAGGCAAATGATACATGAACAAACCCCTCTGTAAAAACCTACAGAATATAGATAGGAATAAAATTAAGTCTGATGTAAGTGCTGCTGAAATGGAGATTTCTGATTCATTTTGAGAAAATGGCCATTAAAGATATATACTGTAATTGAAATCTACAGATGGTAAAATATACACTTAAAAGTGTAACACTGGTCTGAGAAAAACACTTTATCAAAAGCAAAAAAGCCAAATATCGCAAAATTGACAGATGCATGAAAAAACGTCTCGGTTACGTATGTAACGTCTCGGTTACGTATGTAACCCTCGTTCCCTGAGTAGGGAACGGAGACGTTACGTCGGATGACGACGAATGGGGTTTCGCTTAGAAAGCCTATCAGCTTCGAGTATTACAAAACGAGCCAATGGCAAAGAAATGCCATGGGTCTGCGGAATTTGCATAACGTAACTCCGCCCCACCTCGTGGGTATAAAAGGAGGACGCTGGCAACATGCAGTTATGTTTTATCGCTGAGGAGCCAAGACTGAACTCGGGCGATCCCCGCGAACAGCGGAAGTGGCAGGAAGACGTAACGTCTCCGTTCCCTACTCAGGGAACGAGGGTTACATACGTAACCGAGACGTTCCCTTTCGTTGTCACTCCGAGTTACGTCGGATGACGACGAATGGGGTTACCAGTCAAATCACGCCACCTTCACAGCTGTCTTCCAGCGCCCTGCGAAAAATCTGAGCCCTCGAGATCTTAGGACGAAGGACTCCTATTTAACACAGGAATACCAAGGTACACTGGGAAGCATATCCCAAGCTTTTAAGGGGAAATATGCAATTATCACCAACCCAGTGGGGGGGGGCATTTGAAAATACACATATGACCTGATAGTAACATATGGAGAAACTCTGAGGTGTCCAGCCGCAGGTGGAATATTTCAACCTCAGGGGTGGCAAGGTGGCTTGCCGAGGGAAAGACACATGCTCAAAGAGGCTTACAGTGGAAATACACGTGTGGGGGTAGCTCATGGGAGGTACCATGCACACGGAGGCACCTAGCCGACGCCCAGGCAATAGACACTGGCGCTAGCATCAGGGGTGCTGGAGGAACTCAGGGCTTTCGGAGAAGCTCACCTGAGCAGAATATCGCACGTATCCAGTCCGCGGAGTGGAATGGCGAGCAAGCGAAGACACCTGAGCGGGTCCGGAACTAGCTGTTTGAAGCGAGAACACGAGAGGACACTGGCTCCACTCGGAGATTATAGAATCTGGCGAATGTGTTAGGTGTCGCCCAGCCTGCAGCTCTGCAGATGTCTGCCAGCGAGGCGCCATGCGCCAGCGCCCAGGAGGATGCCACACTCCGGGTGGAGTGGGCGGTCACACCAAGGGGGCACGGTCGACCTTGCTGCTGGTAAGCCAAAGCAATGGTGTCCACGATCCAGTGAGACAACCTCTGCTTTGAGAGAGCCTTTCCCTTCAGCTTCCCACCATAACAGACAAAGAGCTGGTCTGAGGTCCTGAAACACTGCGTCCTGTCTACATAAGCGCGGAGAGCGCGTACTGGACAGAGCAGTGCCAAGGCTGGGTCTGCCTCCTCCGAGGGCAGCGCTTGCAGGTTCACCACCTGGTCCCGGAAGGGAGTGGTAGGAACCTTGTGCACATATCCAGGCCGGGGTCTCAGGATCACGTGAGAACCGGCCGGCCCGAACTCTAGGCACGCTTCGTCAACGGAGAATGCGTGCAGGTCCCCGACCCTCTTGAGAGAAGCCAATGCAATCAGGAGCGCTGTCTTCATTGACAGGAACTTAAGCTCCACTGATTGCAAAGGCTCAAAGGGAGCACTCCGCAGGGCACTTAGAACCACTGAGAGGTCCCAAGAGGGAACGAGAGGAGAGCGAGGAGGATTCAGTCTCCTCGCCCCCCTCAGGAACCTGACGATCAGGTCGTGCTTCCCTATGGACTTACCTTCCACTAAGTCGTGGTGAGCGGCGATAGCGGCAACATAAACTTTGAGGGTGGAGGGAGACAGCCTTCGCTCCAACCCATCTTGAAGGAAGGAAAGCACGAGACTGATCGAACAACTCCGGGGATCTTCTCGGCGAGAAGAGCACCAATTGACGAATAGGTTCCACTTCAACGCGTAGGCATGTCTCGTGGACGACGCTCTAGCGGAAGTGATGGTAGCCACCACCGCAGGTGGTAGGGTACTCAAACCTGTCTCGTCCCGTCGAGGAGCCACACGTGGAGGTTCCACAGATCGGGACGAGGGTGCCATAGAATGCCCCGTCCCTGAGAAAGGAGGTCCTTCCTCAGAGGAATTGGCCAAGGAGGGGCTGTCGCGAGGAGCACTAGTTCGGAGAACCAAGTCCGGGTGGGCCAGTACGGCGCAACCAGAAGGACTTGCTCCTCGTCCTCCCTGACCTTGCGCAGGAGCTGCGCAAGAAGGCTCACTGGGGGAAACGCATACTTGCGGCCCCGCGGCCAGCTGTGCGCCAGTGCATCCGTGCCGAGCGTGCCCTCGGTCAGAGAATAAAACTGGGCGCAATGGGATGAGTCGCGGGAGGCAAACAGATCTATCTGTGCGTCGCCAAACTGGTCCCAAATCAGCTGGACCGACTGGGGATGGAGTCGCCATTCTCCAGGGAGGGGCTGAAGCCGTGACAGCTCGTCGGCAGCACGGTTCAGGGCTCCGGGAATGTGAATAGCACGAAGGGACCTCAGATGCTTCTGACTCCATAGGAGGAGGTGGCGAGCGAGTTGCGACATACGGCGGGAGCGTAGACCACCTTGATGGTTGATGTACGCTACTGTGGCGGTATTGTCTGATCGGACTAGTACGTGTTGACCCATGAGCAGCGCTCGGAAGCGGTGCAGAGCAAGGCGTACAGCCAGCAACTCGAGGCAATTCACATGCCATAGGCGGCGGGGTCCTGTCCAGGAGCCTGCGGCAGCATGACCATTGCACATGGCGCCCCAGCCCGTGGTGGAGGCATCTGTTGACACAACAACATGCCTCGACGCTCGTTCCAGGGGGACACCAGCCCTGAGAAAACTGAGGTTCAACCACGGGGTGAAGGTCTGACGGCAGCTCGAAGTCACTGGAACTCGGAGCTTGCCTTGTTGCCATGCCCACCTCGGGACTCGGTCGCGAAGCCAAAGCTGAAGCGGTCTCATATGAAGCAATCCGAGCGGCGTGACCGCGGCTGCAGATGCCATATGCCCCAGGAGCCTCTGAAAAAGTTTCAGTGGAACCGCTTTCTTGCCCTGTATTTGTCTCAGACAAGTCAGCAGTGACTGCGCGCGCTCGCTCGTAAGCTGCGCGGACATGGCGACCGAGTCGATGTCCATACCGAGAAAAGAGATCCTCTGCACGGGGCAAAGTTTGCTCTTCTCCCAGTTGACCCGAAGGCCCAGACGGGCTAAGTGCCGGAGCACAAGGTCCCTGTGTTCGCAGACCTGGTCTCGAGAGTGAGCTATAATCAGCCAGTCGTCGAGATAGTTCAGGATGCGAACCCCGTGAACCCGAAGGGGAACAAGGGCTGCCTCGACGACCTTCGTGAAGACGCGAGGGGACAGGGCCAGCCCGAACGGGAGAACCGCGTACTGATATGCCTGTCCCTCGAAAGCAAACCGGAGGAACGGTCTGTGACGAGGGAGAATGGAGACATGAAAGTAGGCGTCCTTCAGGTCGATCGCTGCAAACCAATCCTGGGGCCGCACACACTCGAAAATGCGTTTGGCGGTGAGCATTTTGAACGGCATCCTGTAAAGGGAGCGATTCAATACTCGCAGGTCCAGGATCGGTCGTAACCCACCGGTTTTCTTGGGGACAATGAAGTAAGGGCTGTAGAAGCCGGACCTCATCTCGGCTGGAGGGACAGTCTCGATTGCACCCTTCGCCAGCAGAGTGGCAATCTCTGCTCGCATGATCGGGGCGTTGCCACCGACCAAAGTGGAGCGGACTCCCCTGTATCGGGGAGGAGACCGTGCGAACTGAATCGCATAGCCGAACCGGATGGTGCGGGCGACCCAGCGGGACAGTTGGGGAAGCTCTAACCAGGCTTCCAGGAACTGAACCAGCGGGGTCATGCGGACCACCGGCGTCCCCCCGGAGGGGCAGCGAAGCGGAGTAACTGGCCCGGACGTGGACGGCATAGCGATCCGGTGTGGGGGCGCAGTTAAGCTCCGCGCCCTGACAGAGGAGGCCAGGGAAGGACCAGCGTTCCACGGGGGCCTGCTCTGCCAGGGGTCTGGCGACAGAGTGGGACAGGGACGAAACGGCCCGTGGGCGGCACGCCGTGTCAACCGACTCTGGGACAGAGGGGGACGAGGAGAGCACGGCTGGTGGGCGGCGCTCTGGGTCGTCCGAGAACTCTGTGTGCTCAGGGATGAGAGGTTTGTTTCTGTCTTTAACCACATTAGGGTGCTGCCCACCCGTGGGTGAGCAGCGGGGAGTGGAGAACAAAGGATTCTCCCCCGGCCCTCCACCGGGGGAAGGAGTGGCCCTGCTACCATCTCCTGCGAAACAAACATCATCCCTGAGCAGCCCGTCTCAGGAGCGCCGCTTGACCCGGCGCTTGGCGGGGGGCGGGGCTGGAGAGGGCTGGGGCGCCTTCCTGCGGCTTCCTCCGCGCGTCGGCCCGGGTGGAGGCTGCTGCTTGGGCTTAGCGGGAGGGGCGGGAGCTTTAGGAGGGCGCCCTCGGCGGGAAGCAGGCTGAGGCGTCTGCCCGACCGACGACGAGGCAGCAGCGGGTCGGCGGGGCAGAATATGTTTAATGGCCTCAGTCTGCTTCTGTGCAGTTGAAAACTGTTGGGCAAAATCTTCAACTGCGCCGCCGAAGAGGCCGGCCTGGGACAGGGGCGCATCGAGCAGACGAGTCCGCTCGGAATCCCGCATGTCGGCCAGGTTCAGCCACAGGTGTCTCTCCTGGACCACCGCGGTGGACATCACCAGACCCAGGGAGCGTGAGGCTACCTTCGTCGCCCGGAGAGCGAGGTCGGTTGCGGCACGCAGCTCATTGAAGAGCCCTGGGTCTGCCCTGCCCTCGTGCATGTTTCTGAGCATCTGGGCCTGGTAGACCTGCAGAGTGGCCATAGCATGCAGAGAGGTAGCCGCCTGTCCCGCCGCTCTGTAAGACTTCGCCACCAGGGTAGACGAAAATCTACAGGCCTTGGATGGGTGCTTAGGCTCGCCCCGAGAAGAAGCACTCTGAGGACACAGTTGCATCGCAACAGAGCGTTCAACCGGGGGAAGCCCAGTGTACCCACGGGCGGCCGCCTCATCGAGGGGAGGAAAGGCGGATGGGATCAGCGAGCGGTCCCGGGAAGACAGGGGGGTCTTCCAGGACTTCGAGATCTCATCATGCACGTCCGGGAAGAATGGTATTGGGGTTTGCCGTGGACCACGGGGGTCGGCAGCCTTACCCAAAAACCAATCGTCCAGCCGCGAGCGCTCGGGACAGGGTGGACGCCTCCACTCTAAACCAATGCTCGCGGCTGCCCGGGAAAGCATGGCCGTCATTTCCGGATCCGAATCAGGCACAGCCGTATGCACACCGGAAGGTGGCAGCTGCGCTGAATCTTCACTTCCGGAAGAATCAAGCCCACCTTGTGATGCTGCTACAGACATGGCATCTTCCTCTGTAGCTTCAACCGAAACCCGCGGGGCACCCGAAGGTCCCGCGAGAATCGGAGGCTCACTAGCGGGCACCGTCACTGAAGAGGGGGGCTGGGGTCGCGGACACATAGTCGGCGCCTGGTTCCAGACCGTTACCCTCAGGTCACCCTGGCCACCAGCCGAAGTAGTACTCCTCGGGGGAGCACTAGATCGGGGTGTGGATGAGGGGACTCTCACTCTTGCGAGTTCACTGAGTCTCGACCTTAGTGACGCGATGGTCATGTTCCCGCAGAGAGAACATGACTCATCCACGAGCGCTGCTCTAGCGTGATCCATGCCCAAACACACCAAGCAGCGCTCGTGCCCATCAGAGTCAGACACATATCTGCCGCAACCAGAAGTGCACGGGCGAGGCATCTTTAAAAAGACGTGCCGCGTGCAAGCTCTTTTAGTGAGAGAGAAACACTCTGATGTCGAGGCGGCCGGGGAGACACGCACTCTCTGGCAAAATCACTGCACAGATCAGCAGGAAGCGCGCGCTCGCTGGAATCGCCCACAAACACCAACACCAGAGGAACTCGTTTGTAAAAAGCTGACGAATTCAGAGATGGCTTTAGGAGTGAAGAGGACTTCTTGGCTCCGAAGCGAAAACATAACTGCATGTTGCCAGCGTCCTCCTTTTATACCCACGAGGTGGGGCGGAGTTACGTTATGCAAATTCCGCAGACCCATGGCATTTCTTTGCCATTGGCTCGTTTTGTAATACTCGAAGCTGATAGGCTTTCTAAGCGAAACCCCATTCGTCGTCATCCGACGTAACTCGGAGTGACAACGAAAGGGAACCCTCGTTCCCTGAGTCGGGAACGGAGACGTTGCGTCGGATGACGACGAATGGGGTTTCGCTTAGAAAGCCTATCAGCTTCGAGTATTTAAAAACGAGCCAGTGGCAAAGAAATGCCATGGGTCTGCGGAATTTGCATGACGTAACTCCGCCCCACCTCGTGGGTATAAAAGGAGGACGCCGGCAACATGCAGTTATGTTTCTTCGCTGAGGAGCCAAGACTGAACTCAGGCGATCCCCGCGGTACAGCGGAAGTGGCAGGAAGACGTTCCCTTTCGTTGTCACTCCGAGTTACGTCGGATGACGACGAATGGGGTTACTAGTCTAATCACGCCACCTTCACAGCTGTCTTCCAGTGCCCTGCGTAAATCTGAGCCCTCAAGACTTTGGACGAAGGACTCCTATTTATCACAGGAATACCAAGGTACACTGGGAAGCATATCCCATAGCTTTAGAGGAAATATTTAATTAACACCAACCCAGAGGGGGGGGGGGCATTTGGAAATACACATATGACCCGAAAGAAACATATGGAGAACACTGAGGTGTCCAGCCGCAGGTGGAATATTTCAACCTCAGGGGTGGCAAGGTGGCTTGCCAAGGGAAAGACACATGCTCAGAGATGCAGTATTACACTACAGTGTAAATACACGTGTGGGGGTAGCTCCGGGGAGGGACCATGCACACGGGAGGCACCTAGCCGACGCCCAGGCAATAGACACTGGCGCTAGCATCAGGGGTGCTGGAGGAACTCAGGGCTTGCGGAGAAGCTCACCTGAGGAGAATATCGCACGTATCCAGTCCGTGGAGTGGAATGGCGAGCAAGCGAAGACACCTGAGTCGGTCCGGCACTAGCTAGTTGAAGCGAGTACATGAGAGAACGCTGGCTCCACTCGGAGATTGTAGAATCTGGCGAATGTGTTCGGTGTCGCCCAGCCTGCAGCTCTGCAGATGTCTGTTAGCGAGGCGCCATGCGCTAGAGCCCAAGAGGACGCCACACTCCGGGTGGAGTGGAAGGTGGGGTGGAGTTACGTCATGCAAATTCCGCAGACCCATGGCATTTCTTTGCCATTGGCTCGTTTTTAAATACTCGAAGCTGATAGGCTTTCTAAGTGAAACCCCATTCGTCGTCATCCGACGTAACTCGGAGTGACAACGAAAGGGAACTGTTTTTACATGTAGTGTCTCGCCTTAGTTGAAACAAACTTTTCAAATAAGTTGATTCAGCAATTTCTAAGAGATTTAAAAAACAAACATGTTATTGTGCTTACTCATCTTCACCTCTGCTCGCTCAGCAGCATCTCTACACAAAAGATTGCAATCTCAAATAAATGCTGTTATTTTGCAATTTAAAGTCATCAGAGAATCCTTTCATAAATATTTTCATAAAGAAAACAGTTTTTGTGTGTGTGTGTGTGTGTGTGTGTGTGTGTGTGTGTGTGTGTGTGTGTGTGTGTGTGTGTGTGTGTGTGTGTGTGTGTGTCTATCCCGGTGGGGACTTTGACTCATGTCACCGTGGACCTAAATTCATGAGGAAACAAGCTTATAAATCATACAGAATGAGTGTTTTCACAAATGTAAAAATGCAGAAAGTTTTCTGTGATGGGATTAAAACCATTAGGCTACGTCAATGGAGAGTCCCCACAAAGATAGCGTGTGTGTGTGGTTATTTTTTATATCATATTTAGATTTTTTTTCACACCATTTTAACCATCCAATCAAAATTCATTGTATTTTATTTAAGTCGAAATGATTATATTACAACACTGAATCAACCTAAATACTTAGCTTACACAAACAAAAACTTAAGTGTTAGATCAAGCAGAAAAAACTTAACAGTTGCAGATAACCACTTTTTACATTCGTAAGACAAGAGAAGTACAGGTCTTATGTTGACAATGTGATCATTTTCAGCAAAAAGCTGGTTTCATCAATATGTTTACTCCATAATCCAGGCGAGTTCAGCATTGCATTTTCCCGTCAGATCTGTCATGGGCTACAACCACAGCCCCTCCACTTGTCTTATCACTCAGAGCAGAGACAATAGGGGCAAATTTACTCTGATTAGTGCTATTAGTTCTATCCCTGTCTCCTCATCACAGATGCTTGACATGTTTCTCATAACGGCCCATAACAGTGGCGCTGAGCGGGGAGGAGGACTGACGGCTGATCCTAGACACTGGAGGTCTGTCGAAGTGACGGCCTGGCCATTACAAATAAAGTATGCATCACTGGATGTTGTTTTAAGTGGAACATCATTGACGGTTTATACTGTGGCCTATGGGGTGTTAAACAGCATAACGGCATATATGAAACCCTGTCGATGAATAAGGGGAGATAAGGTATGAGAAGGGCCAGGTTCCAACAGGCACATTGCGTCTGGATGCCTGACTCAAATCTGTACGTGCAATTGTCTCTAATTGTGACATTGATTCAGGGAGATCTGCATTCTTCAGCCTCTTACGGTTTTCCAGTGTGGGTCTCAGAGTCTGGGGAACCATTAACACGATACCAATCTAAACCAATGGCTCCAGTTCGGGCCTCCCACGGTCTCCGAAGGGCAACCTGTCCGACCCCAAAGTACCAAAATACCTCCTTCCCCCTTGGTTTTTGTGGACAGAAGGGCATTAACGTGAGCAGTGTGTCATTGACAGATGCATGTCAGAGCCGGGGCAATTATGAGGACGCTCTCAAAGACAGCCTGTGTCATCATGTCTCGCAGTCGCCGTTCTGAAGTGAACATACCCAGCCGCTGTGCGTTTGTGAGGTAATTAACCTAATGATGTGGCTATGTGATTCATAATGTATCTTCCGAATCTTTCCTCAGGGCGTTACTTTGCAGTTTTGGAGTTGGGGAGATTATGAAAATGGAGAAGAATGCAAGCTGGAATTGCGGTTGTATAACTATGATGACTATATAAATATAATCACCTAGGAGGATTTGTATTCGCTCATATAAAAGAAATAATAATAATATCACACTGCATTCTAAAACAAGGAATGCTTTTACTTTTAATATACATGTGTATGTATATATATGTGTGTGTGTGTGTGTGTGTGTGTGTGTGTGTGTGTGTGTGTGTGTGTGTGTGTGTGTGTGTGTGTGTGTGTGTGTGTGTGTGTGTGTGTGTGTGTGTGTGTGTGTGTGTGTGTGTGTGTGTGTGTAATTTTTTAAACATTCTAAAATTTGACAACATAATAGCTGAATGATACTTCATCCAATTTCTTTAATCTTTTAAATAGTACAAATAAAATATCAAAGTCAAGATATCTTGCAATAGGCTAGTAGAGCCGCATTAGGTGAGCTATCAAAAGTCAGACATCATCACACGTTAAGGAGTAAATATTAAAATGTTCAATCTATTTTTATATTTTTATATTTATCTAACTTAAAAATAACATCTGCTTAATTAATATATCTGCTTTTATTAATTCTAAAAATAAGGTTGTACAAAGCCCATAACTGTAGTAGGCACACCTTTCTATCCTCTCTTCCTCTCTCTCTTTGCATGCAGAATGAGACAGAGGAATAGACAGAGACAGGAGCATCGTTCTCATTCCTGGCAAGGCCTTCTGTGTCTTACCGGAGCCTCCTTGTCTGAGCAATTGCTCCCGCTCACAATTTATAGGAAAATCAATCGTTGCTCACTGTCTGTGTACTTTGCTCATTCCAAAGCTTTACAGTGCTGCACATTGTAACATAAGCTTGGAGAGACTTGTCAAGGCTCATTTATAATCCAGAACACCACAAATACAATGGGGTTAAAAAGAGAGTGGGATAAAAGAACAGAAAAGAAAACCATGTTGCCAGGTGGGGACTTGGAGACAGGCGGACAAATAATAATGCTAATAACGATAATAAACCAAAATAGCACTCCAGACAAATAGTAAAATATCCCAAGTATGAAAGGTCTGAGATGGTTTCAGACATTTTACTTTGAGCTCATCCAATCTTTCACCCAATAGACCGAAACGAGACAGGATCGAGCCGCTACCATAGTAACAGTTGTGTTTGGTGGCGACTGGTATCAGTAGGGCTGGGGCTGCGCAGAGCTGTTTAGAGTAACTCGGGTTGCCATGAAAAAATCTGAAGCATGCACAAAACATAATATACAGGGACTCAGCGTTGCCCAGGGAGAGAGTCTCTCTGTCTGCTCTGCTCTCTACAGGTGGCCTTGTTTGGAAATGCTGACAAATAGGAAATTTGGAGCAATAGTAGAGAACTATGGCTCATTCCAAGCGTCCACTGCGATAGTCTTGTGCAATGTCCAGGTCTCATAAAGAACCACTTTTTTTGTCTTACTTCAGGGTTCAGTAATACGGTCTCACATATATAAATGTGTATGTATGCTGTATATAGGACACCAGGGCTAGTTGTCACTTGGGCTACAGTATATCATAGTGTTGTATAAGGTTTGGAGTTCATGCTTAAATGCTTGTTTTCTCTGGCGAGTTGGTTTCACAACTATCTTAAATGTTGTTGATTTTTTTTCAATTCAATCCTCCAAAAAAAAATTGTAATAGCTGTTGGGAAAAGAAGTGAATAATAAAACCTCATTGGGGCATGGTGGTTCAGCTATATTACGAAAGTAGAATATTTTTTTCCTACAGAAAATTAGAACAAGGGTGTTTTTCATAAGTTTCATAAGTTGTTACATGCATTTTATATGTACTAATCATAAACTTCTTTTTTTTACATTATCATGTCAATTATGAGGTTGTCATTTGCTTAAATGTACACTATGCAACTTTAGGCCTTCTGGCAGTTAAAAAACTAAAAACTAAATGCATTTTGCCGAAGAACATTTTGGTTGGGCTTCGGCTCTGCGTGATTGTGCGGATGAATATGGTTCGCGGAGAAAGCAAATAGGCTCTATTCACGTCGCAGTTCCGGGTTCGCTTGCACTAGGCTTTCAACTTCCTGTCTGATATTATATATCTGAGTCAGCTTCAAATGAAGATAATAGCGGTAGAAGAGGCAAATGCGTTTTGCTTGTAGAGAAAGTATATTGTTCTTTCTCATACCTAAAATAGGAGAGAGATTATAAACGGCTCATGAAACATTCACTTCTGTCTTAAGAGACAGAACGTTAGCTGAAGACTTTACTGTAGCTATGCTATCAAGTTACCCATTTGACACGGTAACATAATTTAAAATAAATTCAAGCACAGCGCTACAACCACCCATAATGAAACGATCCTTCACAATAGATATTGCTTTACAATAGGCTATGGTAGAGAGCTATATCTGGCAATTTATCTGTTCAATAAAAATACATTACTCACCTAAAGCAATAAAAACACCATACCCGTCCGTGTCGCCACAACCGTTCAAATCCTTCAGGTTTCGACATATCTGAAAAGCCCATGTTGATTCTCATTTTATTACGAGGTCTGTCGCTCTTTTTTGCCAGAAGACTCTCCTCTGTTTGACACTTTCTTTAAACGGGGGATTTAGCTGCGTAAACCTTTCTCACTCCTTGTGACAACTAACCCACAACATACAGGTCCTTCTCAAAAAATTTGCATATTGTGATAAAGTTCATTATTTTCCATAATGTAATGATAAAAATTAAACTTTCATATTTTTTAGATTCATTGCACACCAACTGAAATATTTCAGGTCTTTTATTGTTTTAATACTGATGATTTTGGCATTCAGCTCATGAAAACCCAAAATTCCTGTCTCAAAAAATTTGCATATTTCATCTGACCAATAAAAGAAGTGTTTTTAATACAAAAAAAGTCAACCTTCAAATAATTCTGTTCAGTTATGCACTCAATACTTGGTCGGGAATCCTTTTGCAGAAATGACTGCTTCAATGCGGCGTGGCATGGAGGCAATCAGCCAGTTTGATGCTGCTGAGGTGTTATGGAGGCCCAGGATGCTTCGATAGCGCCCTTAAGCTCATCCAGAGTGTTGAGTCTTGCGTCTCTCAACTTTCTCTTCACAATATCCCACAGATTCTCTATGGGGTTCAGGTCAGGACAGTTGGCAGGCCAATTGAGCACAGTAATACCATGGTCAGTAAGCCATTTACCAGTAGTTTCGGCACTGTGAGCAGGTGCCAGGTCGTGCTGAAAAATGAAATCTTCATCTCCATAAAGCTTTTCAGCAGATGGAAGCATGAAGTGCTCCAAAATCTCCTGATAGCTAGCTGCATTGACCCTGCCCTTGATAAAACACAGTGGACCAACACCAGCAGCTGACATGGCACCCAGACCATCACTGACTGTGGGTACTTGACACTGGACTTCAGGCATTTTGGCATTTCCTTCTCCCCAGTCTTCCTCCAGACTCTGGCACCTTGATTTCCAAATGACATGCAACCACTGAGCAACAGTCCAGTGCTGCTTCTCTGTAGCCCAGGTCAGGCGCTTCTGCTGCTGTTTCTGGTTCAAAAGTGGCTTGACCTGGGGAATGCGGCACCTGTAGCCCATTTCCTGCACACGCCTGTGCACGGTGGCTCTGGATGTTTCTACTCCAGACTCAGTCCACTGCTTCCGCAGGTCCCTCAAGGTCTGGAATCGGTCCTTCTCCACAATCTTCCTCAGGGTCCGGTTGTCATGAAGTTGAGGATAAACGAACCCAAAAGCAGACTGAATGGTCACACACAGGGTTTATTAAGGCACAAAACAGAAAACAAAACCCACGAGGGGGCAAAACATAGACAAGACTAGGGAGCTAAACTTGGACTAAGACTAGACAGGTTGAAAACAAACAGCTACACAAACGTACTAATCTTCTAACAGGATACAGATACAGACAAAGTACTCACAGAGAGTAAAACGGCGTTTTGACAATGAACCGACACAGGACAGCAAACACAAGGGGATAATAAAGGGAGACACTAATGACAAGAACAGGTGACACAGACTAGGTAATAATGACAAGACGAGAACAGGTGACAGACTAGGTAATAATGACAAGACGAGGATAACAAGGGGGTGGGGCATTTAACGAGACAACACAAGCACATGGCCCAAACAACAGGCCATGCGCTTGTACACAAAACGTCTCGGTTACGTATGTAACCCTCGTTCCCTGAGTAGGGAACGGAGACGTTACGTCGGATGACGACGAATGGGGTTTCGCTTAGAAAGCCTATCAGCTTCGAGTATTTAAAAATGAGCCAATGGCAAAGAAATGCCATGGGTCTGCGGAATTTGCATGACGTAACTCCGCCCCACCTCGTGGGTATAAAAGGAGGACGCTGGCAACATGCAGTTATGTTTCCTCGCTGAGGAGCCAAGACTGAACTCAGGCGATCCCCGCGGTACAGCAGAAGTGGCAGGAAGACGTAACGTCTCCGTTCCCTACTCAGGGAACGAGGGTTACATAGGTAACCGAGACGTTCCCTTTCGTTGTCACTCCGAGTTACGTCGGATGACGACGAATGGGGTTACCAGTCAAATCACGCCACCTTCACAGCTGTCTTCCAGCGCCCTGCGAAAATCTGAGCCCTCGAGATATTTAGGACGAAGGACTCCTATTTAGCACAGGAATACCAAGGTACACTGGGAAGCATATCCCAAGCTTTTAAGGGGAAATATGCAAATATCACCAACCCAGTGGGGGGGGGGGGGGGGGGGGGGCATTTGAAAATACACATATGACCCGAAGGAAACATATGGAGAAACTCTAAGGTGTCCAGCCGCAGGTGGAATATTTCAACCTCAGGGGTGGCAAGGTGGCTTGCCGAGGGAAAGACACATGCTCAAAGAGGCTTACAGTGGAAATACACGTGTGGGGGTAGCTCATGGGAGGGACCATGCACACGGAGGCACCTAGCCGACGCCCAGGCAATAGACACTGGCGCTAGCATCAGGGGTGCTGGAGGAACTCAGGGCTTTCGGAGAAGCTCACCTGAGCAGAATATCGCACGTATCCAGTCCGCGGAGTGGAATGGCGAGCAAGCAAAGACACCTGAGCGGGTCCGGAACTAGCTGTTTGAAGCGAGAACACGAGAGGACACTGGCTCCACTCGGAGATTATAGAATATGGCGAATGTGTTAGCTGTCACCCAGCCTGCAGCTCTGCAGATGTCTGCTAGCGAGGCGCCATGCGCCAGCGCCCAGGAGGATGCCACACTCCGGGTGGAGTGGGCGGTCACACCAAGGGGGCACGGTCGACCTTGCTGCTGGTAAGCCAAAGCAATGGTGTCCACAATCCAGTGAGACAACCTCTGCTTTGAGAGAGCCTTTCCCTTCAGCTTCCCACCATAACAGACAAAGAGCTGGTCTGAGGTCCTGAAACACTGCGTCCTGTCTACATAAGCGCGGAGAGCGCGTACTGGACAGAGCAGTGCCAAGGCTGGGTCTGCCTCCTCCGAGGGCAGCGCTTGCAGGTTCACCACCTGGTCCCGAAAGGGAGTGGTAGGAACCTTGGGCACATATCCAAGCCGGGGTCTCAGGATCACGTGAGAACCGGCCGGCCCGAATTCCAGGCACGCTTCGTCAACGGAGAATGCGTGCAGGTCCCCGACCCTCTTGAGAGAGGCCAGTGCAATCAGGAGCGCTGTCTTCATTGACAGGAACTTAAGCTCCACTGATTGCAAAGGCTCAAAGGGAGCACTCTGCAGGGCACTTAAGACCACTGAGAGGTCCCAAGAGGGAACGAGAGGAGAGCGAGGAGGATTCAGTCTCCTCGCCCCCCTCAGGAACCTGACGATCAGGTCGTGCTTCCCTATGGACTTACCTTCCACTAAGTCGTGGTGAGCGGCAATAGCGGCAACATAAACTTTGAGGGTGGAGGGAGACAGCCTTCGCTCCAACCCATCTTGAAGGAAGGAAAGCACGAAACTGATCGAACATCTCCGGGGGTCTTCTCGGCGAGAAGAGCACCAATTGACGAAGAGGTTCCACTTCAACGCGTAGGCATGTCTCGTGGACGACGCTCTAGCGGAAGTGATGGTAGCCACCACCGCAGGTGGTAGGGTACTCAAACCTGCCTCGTCCCGTCGAGGAGCCACACGTGGAGGTTCCACAGATCGGGACGAGGGTGCCACAGGGTGTCCCCCGTCCCTGAGAAAGGAGGTCCTTCCTCAGAGGAATTGGCCAAGGAGGTGCTGTCGCGAGGAGCACTAGTTCGGAGAACCAAGTCCGGGTGGGCTAGTACGGCGCAACCAGAAGGACTTGCTCCTCGTCCTCCCTGACCTTGCGCAGGAGCTGCGCAAGAAGGCTCACTGGGGGAAACGCATACTTGCGGCCCCGCGGCCAGCTGTACGCCAGTGCATCCGTGCCGAGTGTGCCCTCGGTCAGAGAATAAAACTGGGCGCAATGGGATGAGTCGCGGGAGGCAAACAGATCTATCTGTGCGTCGCCAAACTGGTCCCAAATCAGCTAGACCGACTGGGGATGGAGTCGCCATTCTCCAGGGAGGGGCTAAAGCCGTGACAGCTCGTCGGCAGCACAGTTCAGGGCTCCGGGAATGTGAATAGCACGAAGGGACCTCAGGTGCCTGTGACTCCATAAGAGGAGGTGGCGGGCGAGTTGCGACATACGGCGGGAGCGTAGACCACCTTGATGGTTGATGTACGCTACTGTGGCGGTATTGTCTGATCGGACTAGTACGTGTTGACCCATGAGCAGCGCTCGGAAGCGGTGCAGAGCAAGGCGTACTGCCAGCAACTCGAGGCAATTGACATGCCATAGGCGCTGGGGTCCTGTCCAGGAGCCCGCGGCAGCATGACCATTGCACATGGCGCCCCAGCCCGTGGTGGAGGCATCTGTTGAGACAACAACATGCCTTGACACTCGTCTCAGGGGGACACCAGCCCTGAGAAAACTGAGGTTCAACCACGGGGTGAAGGTCTGACGGCAGCTCGAAGTCACTGGAACTCGGAGCTTGCCTTATTGCCATGCCCACCTCGGGACTCGGTCGCGAAGCCAAAGCTGAAGCGGTCTCATATGAAGCAATCCGAGCATCGTCACCGCGGCTGCAGATGCCATATGCCCCAGGAGCCTCTGAAAAAGTTTCAGTGGAACCGCCTTCTTGCCCTGTATTTGTCTCAGACAAGTCAGCAGTGACTGCGCGCGCTCGCTTGTAAGCTGCGCAGACATGGCGACCGAGTCGATGTCCATACCGAGAAAAGAGATCCTCTGCACGGGGCAAAGTTTGCTCTTCTCCCAGTTGACCCGAAGGCCCAGACGGGCTAGGTGCCGGAGCACAAGGTCCCTGTGTTCGCAAACCTGGTCTCGAGAGTGAGCTATAATCAGCCAGTCGTCGAGATAGTTCAGGATGCGAACCCCGTGAACCCGAAGGGGAACAAGGGCTGCCTCGACGACCTTCGTGAAGACGCGAGGAGACAGGGCTAGCCCGAACGGGAGAACCGCGTACTGATATGCCTGTCCCTCGAAAGCAAACCGGAGGAACGGTCTGTGACGAGGGAGAATGGAGACATGAAAGTAGGCGTCCTTCAGGTCGATCGCTGCAAACCAATCCTGGGGCCGCACACACTCGAAAATGCGTTTGGCGGTGAGCATTTTGAACGGCATCCTGTAAAGGGAGCGATTCAATACTCGCAGGTCCAGGATTGGTCGTAACCCACCGGTTTTCTTGGGGACAATGAAGTAAGGGCTGTAGAAGCCGGACCTCATCTCGGCTGGAGGGACAGTCTCGATTGCACCCTTCGCCAGCAGAGTGGCAATCTCTGCTCGCATGATCGGGGTGTTGCCACCGACCAAAGTGGAGCGGACTCCCCTGTATCGGGGAGGAGACCGTGCGAACTGAATCGCATAGCCGAACCGGATGGTGCGGGCGACCCAGCGGGACAGTTGGGGAAGCTCTAGCCAGGCTTCTAGGAACTGCACCAGCGGGGTCATGCGGACCACCGGCGTCCCCCCGGAGGGGCAGCGAAGCGGAGTAACTGGCCCGGACGTGGACGGCATAGCGATCCGGTGTGGGGGCGCAGTTAACATCCGCGCCCTGACAGAGGAGGCCAGGGAAGGACCAGCGTTCCATGGGGGCCTGCTCTGCCAGGGGTCTGGCGACAGAGTGGGACAGGGACGAAACGGCGCTCTGTGTCGTCCGAGAACTCTGTGTGCTCAGGGGTGAGAGGTTTGTTTCTGTCTTTAACCACATTAGGGTGCTGCCCACCCGTGGGTGAGCAGCGGGGACTGGAGAACAAAAGATTCTCCCCCGGCCCTCCACCGGGGGAAGGAGTGACCCTGCTACCATCTCCTGAGAAACAAACGTCATCCCTGAGCAGCCCGTCTCAGGAGCGCCGCTTGGCCCGGCGCTTGGCGGGGGGCGGGGCAGGAGCGGGCTGTGGCGCCTTCCTGCGGCTTCCTCCTCGCGTCGGCCTGGGTGAAAGCTGCTGCTTTGGCCGAGCGGGAGGGGCGGGAGCCTTAGGAGGGCGCCCTCGGCGGGAAACAGGCTGAGGCGTCTGCCCGACCGACGACGAGGCAGCAGCGGGTCGGCGGGGCAGAATATGTTTAATAGCCTCAGACTGTTTCTGTGCAGTTGAGAACTGTTGGGCAAAGTCCTCAACTGCGCCGCCGAAGAGGCCGGCCTGGGACAGGGGCGCATCGAGCAGACGAGTCCGCTCGGAATCCCGCATGTCAGCCAGGTTCAGCCACAGGTGTCTCTCCTGGACCAACGCAGTGGACATCACCAAACCCAGGGAGCGCGCGGCTACCTTCGTCGCCCGGAGAGCGAGGTCGGTTGCGGCACGCAGCTCATTGAAGAGCCCTGGGTCTGTCCTGCCCTCGTGCATGTTTCTGAGCATCTGGGCCTGGTAGACCTGCAGAGTGGCCTTAGCATACAGAGAGGTAGCCGCCTGTCCCGCCGCTCTGTAAGACTTCGCCGCCATAGACGACGAAAATCTACAGGCCTTGGATGGATGCTTAGGCTCGCCCCGAGAAGAAGCACTCTGAGGACACAGTTGCATCGCAACAGAGCGTTCAACCGGGGGAAGCCCAGTGTACCCACGGGCGGCCGCCTCATCGAGGGGAGGAAAGGCGGATGGGATCAGCGAGCGGTCCCGGGAAGACAGGGGCGTAAACCAGGACTTCGAGATCTCATCATGCACGTCCGGGAAGAATGGTATTGGGGTTTGCCGTGGACCACGGGGGTCGGCAGCCTTACCCAAAA